>JASMQC010000048.1:0-264537 GCA_031305395.1 Phytophthora citrophthora
GCGCTTGACTTCTGCAATCCGTTCTGTCGAGCTCCCAGTCACCAAGACATCGTCCACGTAGACCAGTAGCAGAACGCAGTCACCATCGACAACCTTGATGTAGAGGCAGGGGTCGTAGCTTGAAACACGAAAACCGATGGAACGCACATACTCGTCGAAAGTCTCGTTCCAAACTCGTGAAGCTTGCTTGAGTCGAAGTCTCGTTCCAACTCGTGAACCTTACTCGCCTTGAGCAGTTCCACGCAGTCGAAACCATCATCCAATTCCACACCTTCAGGCACACTGTAGAACACCTTCTCCTTCATCAAGCCATACAGGAACGCGGTGACCACGTCAAGCTGGTCAATCGGCCATCCAAAATACTTGGCGATCGCAATGATCATTCGCAGCGTGACGTACTTGACCACGGGCGAAAACATCTCGGTGTAGTCGATCCCATATTTCTGCACAAAGCCTTTCGCGACGAGCCGAGCCTTGAACTTCGCAATGGATCCGTCCGCGTTGCGCTTGATTTTGAAGACCCACTTGGTTCCCACGGTGCGCTGGTTGTTGGGCAACTTGGCAGCCCGAAATACACCGCGCAGTCGCATCGACTTGAGTTCGGCACGAACTGCCTTGCGCCAATGAACCTGATCCGGACCGTTCACAGCTTCTTGGAACGTCTTCGGTTCCGCGCTGTCACTTGCTTCCACAGCATTCGCACTTGCACGCCAGAACATTGGCGAAGTCGGGCTGTCTTCGTCTTCTTGCGGAGAACAGGATTCACGTTGGTCTTCATCTTCAGAGATTTCTTGCGATTCACGTTGGTCTTCATCTTCGCCTCGCCTGCTTGAACACCCTTGTGCCATAGTCGTCGGAGACTTGCATTTCGTCGAAACAGTCGGCAACTTCACCGACTTCTTCATCATCACTGGCCTTGGACCCATCGAAGCTTGATCATCGAATGTGACATCGCGAGAGATCAGCCACCACCTGCCCCGCCTCGATGTCATAAACTCGATACCCCTTGGAACGCTCCTCATAGCCCAAGAAAATACCTTCACGAGCTTTGGGGTCCCATTTGAGTCGCTTCTCCTTCGGTGTCAAAACGTAGGCCTTGCACCCGAAGATCCGCATGTACTTGACGTTTGGCTTGGACTTGTACACGACTTCGAACGGAGTTTTGTCGGGTGACTTCGGGGAGGGCAGACGATTCTTGATGTAGATGGCTGTCATTCCCGCTTCACCCCAGAACGTCTTGTGCAAACCAGCGTAGTGCAGCATGCTGCGGCCAATATCACGACAGTTCGGTTGGCGCGTTCCGCAATGGCGTTAGTTTGATGCGCGTACCTAACCGTGGGCTGAATGTCGATGCCATGGTCGTCGTAAAATGCCTTGAGCGAGTTGGTCGCGAACTCCTTGGCTCCGTCATGCCGCACAAACTTCACCTTAGCATCGAATTGTTTCTCCACCTTGGTGATGAACTTGCGCAAGCAGCCTTCGCTTTCCGACTTGGCACGCAGACAGAATCCTGACATGCAGCCACTTGCTTCGTCCGTGATCAACAGCAAGTAGCGACTGCCACCCAGCGACTCTTCTTCCATGGGTCCACAAATGTCGAAGTGGAGGAACTCGAAGGGCTTGTACTTGGGCTTGTTCGGGTTGCTCGGGAATGGCTTTTGGACCATCCTTCCTTGTTGGCATCCACGGCATTGACTTGAACTCCTCGACGATGTCGGCATCTTGGCACCCGTCACCATGCCGCTTGAAACCATCTTCCGAAGAACATCGGTCGGGGCGTGACCCATACGCGCATGAAGATCGACCGCGTTGATCGACGCATTGGACACCGAATTCGCAGCGAAGCTTGGAACTCGGAGCCAGTATAGACCGTCGATCAAGTCTGCTGAAGCAACGACTTTCTTCGACATCTTGCGTGCGATGTGCATTTCCGCACCATCAAACACCACCTTGAACTGTCCGGTCCGGTTGGTCTGCGGTACCGAAAGCAGGTTCTTGTTCATGCTTGGAACATACAGCGCGTCCTGGATCTCGATATCGAGCTCGCCACCGTTAGGCAAAGTGACGCGCTCCACAACAGTTCCAACTCCCAAGATCTTGGCTGAGTCACCGTTCGCAACCGTGAGCTCGCCTCCATCGCGCATGTCGATGTTGACAAACTTGCTCTTGTCGTTGCAGATGTGATGCGTCGCACCACTGTCGATCGCCCATGAGCCTTGAAACTTGTTGGCCTTGGAGATATCACACTCCATTGAGACCGCAAAACACGACCGAATCGTAGTCGTCGTCGTCACGCCACTGGACATTGTTGGCTCCGCGTCCACGGTCGTTGCCGCCGCGTCGAGCACCTCGGTTTTCATCTTTCTGCTTGGTCCAGCACTTGTCAATGATGTGTCCCAATTTTCCGCAGTAGTCACACCGGCGAGTTTCACGCTCGGCATTGAAGGTCCTTGCAGCGTCTTCAGTCTTGACCGACGCCGTCTTCTCGCCTTGTCGCTTGATGTGCTCGTTCGTGAGCACCTTCACCACGTCTTGCGTTCGCAGCTCTGCATTGCTCATCTCCAAGTTCAGCACGACGTTCTCGTAGCTCTTGGGGAGACTGCGCAACAGGCAGATCGCCACGTCCTCGTCCTCCATCTTAGCGCCGATGCTGCTGAGCTTGGCACTGATGTTGAGGACCTCATTGCAATGATGCAACACATTGCCGCCTTCCGACATCTCCATACTGAAGAGCTGACGCTTGAGAATGCGTCCAGCCTTCCGCGATCCACCGTAGAGTGTACACAAGCGCGTCCACGCAACCCACGCTTCCTCGCAGTCGTCAACCACAAGGTGGTAGTCTGCGTCCATGTGGAGCAGCATCAGTCCGAACGCGATGTTGCTCGCCTTGACGTAGTCATCCTTGGCCCAAGTGTCCGCGAAGGTCGGAGTCGTCTCTCGGTTCACTACATGCCACACCGACTTGGTCAAAAACCCGCCACGCATGTAGCGGTTCCATGTCGCGTAGTTGTCGCCGTTGAACTTGTCGATGGAGACCTTGGTGGAGACGTCTTGGTGGAGCTTACATCCTATACTACTGCTATAGACACGCGGCCCTGCGTCCTATCACCTAGTGCGTCTAATCAACCATCACTCACCAGTGCACGTCCAATCAACCTGCTCGTCTAATCACGAGTGGCGTAATCAGCGTGGCGTAATCATGGCGTAACCATGGTGAGATAGCATTGGACCGGTTCACGGTTAGTAACCGCTACTGCAAAACCGGCACCCTGCAACACGCCCCCTCAATGCGAACACGCATGAACGCCAAGTGCGGCCGGCCGTCAAGTCCTTGTGACGTGGTCCGGCAAGTCCCTTGGTCAAGATGTCAGCCAGCATGATCGCAGTCTCGCAGTACTCGACGATCACTTCTCCACGCTTGACTTCATCGCGGATGTGATGGTACTTGATGTCGATGTGCTTCGCGCGGCCATGGTTCACAGGGTTCTTGGTCATCTTGATGCACGACTGGTTGTCCTCGAAAATCTTCAATTCCGGCGTAGCTTCACGCGCAGCGACCAAGATCTCGCACAGCAGCTTGTGCACCCACTTGCCTTCTTGAATCGTAAGACTTAGTGCGATGTACTCGGCCTCGCTTGTCGACAGCGATACGCTTGACTGCTTCTTGGAACCCCATGAAATCGGTCCGCCTGCAACTTGAAACAAATAGCCTGACATTGACTTGCGATCACTAAGATCACCAGCCCAGTCGGCATCCGAAAACCCTTGAAAGGCGACGTCCTTGCCCGGCGAAAAACGAATCCCATGCGACTTGGTTCCTTGCATGTAGCGAAAGATGCGCTTGACCGCAATCCAATGTTCCACTTGAGGGTTCTCCATGAAGCGAGACGCATAGCCAACTGCGAACGCTATGTCCGGGCGAGTCGATGTCATCAAGCGCATGAGTGCACCGACAGCTTCGCGAAATGGCGCGTCCAACTTGGTTGTGGCGTCGCTTGAGACTAACTTCATGCTGATGTCGACCGGACTTGCAGCAGGTTTGCAGTCTTGCATGCCGAAACGCTCCAGGATGTCGCTGATGTACCGAGCTTGATTCAACGTGACACTGCCATCCACATTGTCGACCACCTCGATCCCCAGAACGAAGTAGCACTTGCCGCTGTCGGTCATCTCAAACCGCGACTTGAGTTGGCGCTTGACTTCTGCAATCCGTTCTGTCGAGCTCCCAGTCACCAAGACATCGTCCACGTAGACCAGTAGCAGAACGCAGTCACCATCGACAACCTTGATGTAGAGGCAGGGGTCGTAGCTTGAAACACGAAAACCGATGGAACGCACATACTCGTCGAAAGTCTCGTTCCAAACTCGTGAAGCTTGCTTGAGACCATAACTCGCCTTGAGCAGTTCCACGCAGTCGAAACCATCATCCAATTCCACACCTTCAGGCACACTGTAGAACACCTTCTCCTTCATCAAGCCATACAGGAACGCGGTGACCACGTCAAGCTGGTCAATCGGCCATCCAAAATACTTGGCGATCGCAATGATCATTCGCAGCGTGACGTACTTGACCACGGGCGAAAACATCTCGGTGTAGTCGATCCCATATTTCTGCACAAAGCCTTTCGCGACGAGCCGAGCCTTGAACTTCGCAATGGATCCGTCCGCGTTGCGCTTGATTTTGAAGACCCACTTGGTTCCCACGGTGCGCTGGTTGTTGGGCAACTTGGCAGCCCGAAATACACCGCGCAGTCGCATCGACTTGAGTTCGGCACGAACTGCCTTGCGCCAATGAACCTGATCCGGACCGTTCACAGCTTCTTGGAACGTCTTCGGTTCCGCGCTGTCACTTGCTTCCACAGCATTCGCACTTGCACGCCAGAACATTGGCGAAGTCGGGCTGTCTTCGTCATTGTCTTCCGAATTTTCTTCTTGCGGAGAACAGGATTCACGTTGGTCTTCATCTTCAGAGATTTCCGCTTCCCCGCCTGCTTGAACACCCTTGTGCCATAGTCGTCGGAGACTTGCATTTCGTCGAAACAGTCGGCAACTTCACCGACTTCTTCATCATCACTGGCCTTGGACCCATCGAAGCTTGATCATCGAATGTGACATCGCGAGAGATCAGCCACCACCTGCCCCGCCTCGATGTCATAAACTCGATACCCCTTGGAACGCTCCTCATAGCCCAAGAAAATACCTTCACGAGCTTTGGGGTCCCATTTGAGTCGCTTCTCCTTCGGTGTCAAAACGTAGGCCTTGCACCCGAAGATCCGCATGTACTTGACGTTTGGCTTGGACTTGTACACGACTTCGAACGGAGTTTTGTCGGGTGACTTCGGGGAGGGCAGACGATTCTTGATGTAGATGGCTGTCATTCCCGCTTCACCCCAGAACGTCTTGTGCAAACCAGCGTAGTGCAGCATGCTGCGGCCAATAGTCACGACAGTTCGGTTGGCGCGTTCCGCAATGGCGTTAGTTTGATGCGCGTACCTAACCGTGGGCTGAATGTCGATGCCATGGTCGTCGTAAAATGCCTTGAGCGAGTTGGTCGCGAACTCCTTGGCTCCGTCATGCCGCACAAACTTCACCTTAGCATCGAATTGTTTCTCCACCTTGGTGATGAACTTGCGCAAGCAGCCTTCGCTTTCCGACTTGGCACGCAGACAGAATCCTGACATGCAGCCACTTGCTTCGTCCGTGATCAACAGCAAGTAGCGACTGCCACCCAGCGACTCTTCTTCCATGGGTCCACAAATGTCGAAGTGGAGGAACTCGAAGGGCTTGTACTTGGGCTTGTTCGGGTTGCTCGGGAATGGCTTTTGGACCATCCTTCCTTGTTGGCATCCACGGCATTGACTTGAACTCCTCGACGATGTCGGCATCTTGGCACCCGTCACCATGCCGCTTGAAACCATCTTCCGAAGAACATCGGTCGGGGCGTGACCCATACGCGCATGAAGATCGACCGCGTTGATCGACGCATTGGACACCGAATTCGCAGCGAAGCTTGGAACTCGGAGCCAGTATAGACCGTCGATCAAGTCTGCTGAAGCAACGACTTTCTTCGACATCTTGCGTGCGATGTGCATTTCCGCACCATCAAACACCACCTTGAACTGTCCGGTCCGGTTGGTCTGCGGTACCGAAAGCAGGTTCTTGTTCATGCTTGGAACATACAGCGCGTCCTGGATCTCGATATCGAGCTCGCCACCGTTAGGCAAAGTGACGCGCTCCACAACAGTTCCAACTCCCAAGATCTTGGCTGAGTCACCGTTCGCAACCGTGAGCTCGCCTCCATCGCGCATGTCGATGTTGACAAACTTGCTCTTGTCGTTGCAGATGTGATGCGTCGCACCACTGTCGATCGCCCATGAGCCTTGAAACTTGTTGGCCTTGGAGATATCACACTCCATTGAGACCGCAAAACACGACCGAATCGTAGTCGTCGTCGTCACGCCACTGGACATTGTTGGCTCCGCGTCCACGGTCGTTGCCGCCGCGTCGAGCACCTCGGTTTTCATCTTTCTGCTTGGTCCAGCACTTGTCAATGATGTGTCCCAATTTTCCGCAGTAGTCACACCGGCGAGTTTCACGCTCGGCATTGAAGGTCCTTGCAGCGTCTTCAGTCTTGACCGACGCCGTCTTCTCGCCTTGTCGCTTGATGTGCTCGTTCGTGAGCACCTTCACCACGTCTTGCGTTCGCAGCTCTGCATTGCTCATCTCCAAGTTCAGCACGACGTTCTCGTAGCTCTTGGGGAGACTGCGCAACAGGCAGATCGCCACGTCCTCGTCCTCCATCTTAGCGCCGATGCTGCTGAGCTTGGCACTGATGTTGAGGACCTCATTGCAATGATGCAACACATTGCCGCCTTCCGACATCTCCATACTGAAGAGCTGACGCTTGAGATAGATGCGTCCAGCCTTCCGCGATCCACCGTAGAGTGTACACAAGCGCGTCCACGCAACCCACGCTTCCTCGCAGTCGTCAACCACAAGGTGGTAGTCTGCGTCCATGTGGAGCAGCATCAGTCCGAACGCGATGTTGCTCGCCTTGACGTAGTCATCCTTGGCCCAAGTGTCCGCGAAGGTCGGAGTCGTCTCTCGGTTCACTACATGCCACACCGACTTGGTCAAAAACCCGCCACGCATGTAGCGGTTCCATGTCGCGTAGTTGTCGCCGTTGAACTTGTCGATGGAGACCTTGGTGGAGACGTCTTGGTGGAGCTTACATCCTATACTACTGCTATAGACACGCGGCCCTGCGTCCTATCACCTAGTGCGTCTAATCAACCATCACTCACCAGTGCACGTCCAATCAACCTGCTCGTCTAATCACGAGTGGCGTAATCAGCGTGGCGTAATCATGGCGTAACCATGGTGAGATAGCATTGGACCGGTTCACGGTTAGTAACCGCTACTAAACCGGCACCCTGCAACACGCCCCCTCAATGCGAACACGCATGAACGCCAAGTGCGGCCGGCCGTCAAGTCCTTGTGACGTGGTCCGGCAAGTCCCTTGGTCAAGATGTCAGCCAGCATGATCGCAGTCTCGCAGTACTCGACGATCACTTCTCCACGCTTGACTTCATCGCGGATGTGATGGTACTTGATGTCGATGTGCTTCGCGCGGCCATGGTTCACAGGGTTCTTGGTCATCTTGATGCACGACTGGTTGTCCTCGAAAATCTTCAATTCCGGCGTAGCTTCACGCGCAGCGACCAAGATCTCGCACAGCAGCTTGTGCACCCACTTGCCTTCTTGAATCGTAAGACTTAGTGCGATGTACTCGGCCTCGCTTGTCGACAGCGATACGCTTGACTGCTTCTTGGAACCCCATGAAATCGGTCCGCCTGCAACTTGAAACAAATAGCCTGACATTGACTTGCGATCACTAAGATCACCAGCCCAGTCGGCATCCGAAAACCCTTGAAAGGCGACGTCCTTGCCCGGCGAAAAACGAATCCCATGCGACTTGGTTCCTTGCATGTAGCGAAAGATGCGCTTGACCGCAATCCAATGTTCCACTTGAGGGTTCTCCATGAAGCGAGACGCATAGCCAACTGCGAACGCTATGTCCGGGCGAGTCGATGTCATCAAGCGCATGAGTGCACCGACAGCTTCGCGAAATGGCGCGTCCAACTTGGTTGTGGCGTCGCTTGAGACTAACTTCATGCTGATGTCGACCGGACTTGCAGCAGGTTTGCAGTCTTGCATGCCGAAACGCTCCAGGATCTCGCTGATGTACCGAGCTTGATTCAACGTGACACTGCCATCCACATTGTCGACCACCTCGATCCCCAGAACGAAGTAGCACTTGCCGCTGTCGGTCATCTCAAACCGCGACTTGAGTTGGCGCTTGACTTCTGCAATCCGTTCTGTCGAGCTCCCAGTCACCAAGACATCGTCCACGTAGACCAGTAGCAGAACGCAGTCACCATCGACAACCTTGATGTAGAGGCAGGGGTCGTAGCTTGAAACACGAAAACCGATGGAACGCACATACTCGTCGAAAGTCTCGTTCCAAACTCGTGAAGCTTGCTTGAGACCATAACTCGCCTTGAGCAGTTCCACGCAGTCGAAACCATCATCCAATTCCACACCTTCAGGCACACTGTAGAACACCTTCTCCTTCATCAAGCCATACAGGAACGCGGTGACCACGTCAAGCTGGTCAATCGGCCATCCAAAATACTTGGCGATCGCAATGATCATTCGCAGCGTGACGTACTTGACCACGGGCGAAAACATCTCGGTGTAGTCGATCCCATATTTCTGCACAAAGCCTTTCGCGACGAGCCGAGCCTTGAACTTCGCAATGGATCCGTCCGCGTTGCGCTTGATTTTGAAGACCCACTTGGTTCCCACGGTGCGCTGGTTGTTGGGCAACTTGGCAGCCCGAAATACACCGCGCAGTCGCATCGACTTGAGTTCGGCACGAACTGCCTTGCGCCAATGAACCTGATCCGGACCGTTCACAGCTTCTTGGAACGTCTTCGGTTCCGCGCTGTCACTTGCTTCCACAGCATTCGCACTTGCACGCCAGAACATTGGCGAAGTCGGGCTGTCTTCGTCATTGTCTTCCGAATTTTCTTCTTGCGGAGAACAGGATTCACGTTGGTCTTCATCTTCAGAGATTTCCGCTTCCCGCCTGCTTGAACACCCTTGTGCCATAGTCGTCGGAGACTTGCATTTCGTCGAAACAGTCGGCAACTTCACCGACTTCTTCATCATCACTGGCCTTGGACCCATCGAAGCTTGATCATCGAATGTGCGAGAGATCAGCCACCACCTGCCCCGCCTCGATGTCATAAACTCGATACCCCTTGGAACGCTCCTCATAGCCCAAGAAAATACCTTCACGAGCTTTGGGGTCCCATTTGAGTCGCTTCTCCTTCGGTGTCAAAACGTAGGCCTTGCACCCGAAGATCCGCATGTACTTGACGTTTGGCTTGGACTTGTACACGACTTCGAACGGAGTTTTGTCGGGTGACTTCGGGGAGGGCAGACGATTCTTGATGTAGATGGCTGTCATTCCCGCTTCACCCCAGAACGTCTTGTGCAAACCAGCGTAGTGCAGCATGCTGCGGCCAATAGTCACGACAGTTCGGTTGGCGCGTTCCGCAATGGCGTTAGTTTGATGCGCGTACCTAACCGTGGGCTGAATGTCGATGCCATGGTCGTCGTAAAATGCCTTGAGCGAGTTGGTCGCGAACTCCTTGGCTCCGTCATGCCGCACAAACTTCACCTTAGCATCATCGAATTGTTTCTCCACCTTGGTGATGAACTTGCGCAAGCAGCCTTCGCTTTCCGACTTGGCACGCAGACAGAATCCTGACATGCAGCCACTTGCTTCGTCCGTGATCAACAGCAAGTAGCGACTGCCACCCAGCGACTCTTCTTCCATGGGTCCACAAATGTCGAAGTGGAGGAACTCGAAGGGCTTGTACTTGGGCTTGTTCGGGTTGCTCGGGAATGGCTTTTGGACCATCCTTCCTTGTTGGCATCCACGGCATTGACTTGAACTCCTCGACGATGTCGGCATCTTGGCACCCGTCACCATGCCGCTTGAAACCATCTTCCGAAGAACATCGGTCGGGGCGTGACCCATACGCGCATGAAGATCGACCGCGTTGATCGACGCATTGGACACCGAATTCGCAGCGAAGCTTGGAACTCGGAGCCAGTATA
The DNA here is from genome assembly GCA_031305395.1 of Phytophthora citrophthora. Taxonomy (NCBI): domain Eukaryota; phylum Oomycota; class Peronosporomycetes; order Peronosporales; family Peronosporaceae; genus Phytophthora; species Phytophthora citrophthora. The sequence continues at coordinate 10,192 of JASMQC010000048.1, forward strand.
GACCGTCGATCAAGTCTGCTGAAGCAACGACTTTCTTCGACATCTTGCGTGCGATGGCATTTCCGCACCATCAAACACCACCTTGAACTGTCCGGTCCGGTTGGTCTGCGGTACCGAAAGCAGGTTCTTGTTCATGCTTGGAACATACAGCGCGTCCTGGATCTCGATATCGAGCTCGCCACCGTTAGGCAAAGTGACGCGCTCCACAACAGTTCCAACTCCCAAGATCTTGGCTGAGTCACCGTTCGCAACCGTGAGCTCGCCTCCATCGCGCATGTCGATGTTGACAAACTTGCTCTTGTCGTTGCAGATGTGATGCGTCGCACCACTGTCGATCGCCCATGAGCCTTGAAACTTGTTGGCCTTGGAGATATCACACTCCATTGAGACCGCAAAACACGACCGAATCGTAGTCGTCGTCGTCACGCCACTGGACATTGTTGGCTCCGCGTCCACGGTCGTTGCCGCCGCGTCGAGCACCTCGGTTTTCATCTTTCTGCTTGGTCCAGCACTTGTCAATGATGTGTCCCAATTTTCCGCAGTAGTCACACCGGCGAGTTTCACGCTCGGCATTGAAGGTCCTTGCAGCGTCTTCAGTCTTGACCGACGCCGTCTTCTCGCCTTGTCGCTTGATGTGCTCGTTCGTGAGCACCTTCACCACGTCTTGCGTTCGCAGCTCTGCATTGCTCATCTCCAAGTTCAGCACGACGTTCTCGTAGCTCTTGGGGAGACTGCGCAACAGGCAGATCGCCACGTCCTCGTCCTCCATCTTAGCGCCGATGCTGCTGAGCTTGGCACTGATGTTGAGGACCTCATTGCAATGATGCAACACATTGCCGCCTTCCGACATCTCCATACTGAAGAGCTGACGCTTGAGATAGATGCGTCCAGCCTTCCGCGATCCACCGTAGAGTGTACACAAGCGCGTCCACGCAACCCACGCTTCCTCGCAGTCGTCAACCACAAGGTGGTAGTCTGCGTCCATGTGGAGCAGCATCAGTCCGAACGCGATGTTGCTCGCCTTGACGTAGTCATCCTTGGCCCAAGTGTCCGCGAAGGTGGTCGGAGTCGTCTCTCGGTTCACTACATGCCACACCGACTTGGTCAAAAACCCGCCACGCATGTAGCGGTTCCATGTCGCGTAGTTGTCGCCGTTGAACTTGTCGATGGAGACCTTGGTGGAGACGTCTTGGTGGAGCTTACATCCTATACTACTGCTATAGACACGCGGCCCTGCGTCCTATCACCTAGTGCGTCTAATCAACCATCACTCACCAGTGCACGTCCAATCAACCTGCTCGTCTAATCACGAGTGGCGTAATCAGCGTGGCGTAATCATGGCGTAACCATGGTGAGATAGCATTGGACCGGTTCACGGTTAGTAACCGCTACTAAACCGGCACCCTGCAACACGCCCCCTCAATGCGAACACGCATGAACGCCAAGTGCGGCCGGCCGTCAAGTCCTTGTGACGTGGTCCGGCAAGTCCCTTGGTCAAGATGTCAGCCAGCATGATCGCAGTCTCGCAGTACTCGACGATCACTTCTCCACGCTTGACTTCATCGCGGATGTGGCGCGGCCATGGTACTTGATGTCGATGTGCTTCGCGCGGCCATGGTTCACAGGGTTCTTGGTCATCTTGATGCACGACTGGTTGTCCTCGAAAATCTTCAATTCCGGCGTAGCTTCACGCGCAGCGACCAAGATCTCGCACAGCAGCTTGTGCACCCACTTGCCTTCTTGAATCGTAAGACTTAGTGCGATGTACTCGGCCTCGCTTGTCGACAGCGATACGCTTGACTGCTTCTTGGAACCCCATGAAATCGGTCCGCCTGCAACTTGAAACAAATAGCCTGACATTGACTTGCGATCACTAAGATCACCAGCCCAGTCGGCATCCGAAAACCCTTGAAAGGCGACGTCCTTGCCCGGCGAAAAACGAATCCCATGCGACTTGGTTCCTTGCATGTAGCGAAAGATGCGCTTGACCGCAATCCAATGTTCCACTTGAGGGTTCTCCATGAAGCGAGACGCATAGCCAACTGCGAACGCTATGTCCGGGCGAGTCGATGTCATCAAGTGCATGAGTGCACCGACAGCTTCGCGAAATGGCGCGTCCAACTTGGTTGTGGCGTCGCTTGAGACTAACTTCATGCTGATGTCGACCGGACTTGCAGCAGGTTTGCAGTCTTGCATGCCGAAACGCTCCAGGATGTCGCTGATGTACCGAGCTTGATTCAACGTGACACTGCCATCCACATTGTCGACCACCTCGATCCCCAGAACGAAGTAGCACTTGCCGCTGTCGGTCATCTCAAACCGCGACTTGAGTTGGCGCTTGACTTCTGCAATCCGTTCTGTCGAGCTCCCAGTCACCAAGACATCGTCCACGTAGACCAGTAGCAGAACGCAGTCACCATCGACAACCTTGATGTAGAGGCAGGGGTCGTAGCTTGAAACACGAAAACCGATGGAACGCACATACTCGTCGAAAGTCTCGTTCCAAACTCGTGAAGCTTGCTTGAGACCATAACTCGCCTTGAGCAGTTCCACGCAGTCGAAACCATCATCCAATTCCACACCTTCAGGCACACTGTAGAACACCTTCTCCTTCATCAAGCCATACAGGAACGCGGTGACCACGTCAAGCTGGTCAATCGGCCATCCAAAATACTTGGCGATCGCAATGATCATTCGCAGCGTGACGTACTTGACCACGGGCGAAAACATCTCGGTGTAGTCGATCCCATATTTCTGCACAAAGCCTTTCGCGACGAGCCGAGCCTTGAACTTCGCAATGGATCCGTCCGCGTTGCGCTTGATTTTGAAGACCCACTTGGTTCCCACGGTGCGCTGGTTGTTGGGCAACTTGGCAGCCCGAAATACACCGCGCAGTCGCATCGACTTGAGTTCGGCACGAACTGCCTTGCGCCAATGAACCTGATCCGGACCGTTCACAGCTTCTTGGAACGTCTTCGGTTCCGCGCTGTCACTTGCTTCCACAGCATTCGCACTTGCACGCCAGAACATTGGCGAAGTCGGGCTGTCTTCGTCATTGTCTTCCGAATTTTCTTCTTGCGGAGAACAGGATTCACGTTGGTCTTCATCTTCAGAGATTTCCGCTTCCCCGCCTGCTTGAACACCCTTGTGCCATAGTCGTCGGAGACTTGCATTTCGTCGAAACAGTCGGCAACTTCACCGACTTCTTCATCATCACTGGCCTTGGACCCATCGAAGCTTGATCATCGAATGTGACATCGCGAGAGATCAGCCACCACCTGCCCCGCCTCGATGTCATAAACTCGATACCCCTTGGAACGCTCCTCATAGCCCAAGAAAATACCTTCACGAGCTTTGGGGTCCCATTTGAGTCGCTTCTCCTTCGGTGTCAAAACGTAGGCCTTGCACCCGAAGATCCGCATGTACTTGACGTTTGGCTTGGACTTGTACACGACTTCGAACGGAGTTTTGTCGGGTGACTTCGGGGAGGGCAGACGATTCTTGATGTAGATGGCTGTCATTCCCGCTTCACCCCAGAACGTCTTGTGCAAACCAGCGTAGTGCAGCATGCTGCGGCCAATAGTCACGACAGTTCGGTTGGCGCGTTCCGCAATGGCGTTAGTTTGATGCGCGTACCTAACCGTGGGCTGAATGTCGATGCCATGGTCGTCGTAAAATGCCTTGAGCGAGTTGGTCGCGAACTCCTTGGCTCCGTCATGCCGCACAAACTTCACCTTAGCATCGAATTGTTTCTCCACCTTGGTGATGAACTTGCGCAAGCAGCCTTCGCTTTCCGACTTGGCACGCAGACAGAATCCTGACATGCAGCCACTTGCTTCGTCCGTGATCAACAGCAAGTAGCGACTGCCACCCAGCGACTCTTCTTCCATGGGTCCACAAATGTCGAAGTGGAGGAACTCGAAGGGCTTGTACTTGGGCTTGTTCGGGTTGCTCGGGAATGGCTTTTGGACCATCCTTCCTTGTTGGCATCCACGGCATTGACTTGAACTCCTCGACGATGTCGGCATCTTGGCACCCGTCACCATGCCGCTTGAAACATCTTCCGAAGAACATCGGTCGGGGCGTGACCCATACGCGCATGAAGATCGACCGCGTTGATCGACGCATTGGACACCGAATTCGCAGCGAAGCTTGGAACTCGGAGCCAGTATAGACCGTCGATCAAGTCTGCTGAAGCAACGACTTTCTTCGACATCTTGCGTGCGATGTGCATTTCCGCACCATCAAACACCACCTTGAACTGTCCGGTCCGGTTGGTCTGCGGTACCGAAAGCAGGTTCTTGTTCATGCTTGGAACATACAGCGCGTCCTGGATCTCGATATCGAGCTCGCCACCGTTAGGCAAAGTGACGCGCTCCACAACAGTTCCAACTCCCAAGATCTTGGCTGAGTCACCGTTCGCAACCGTGAGCTCGCCTCCATCGCGCATGTCGATGTTGACAAACTTGCTCTTGTCGTTGCAGATGTGATGCGTCGCACCACTGTCGATCGCCCATGAGCCTTGAAACTTGTTGGCCTTGGAGATATCACACTCCATTGAGACCGCAAACACGACCGAATCGTAGTCGTCGTCGTCACGCCACTGGACATTGTTGGCTCCGCGTCCACGGTCGTTGCCGCCGCGTCGAGCACCTCGGTTTTCATCTTTCTGCTTGGTCCAGCACTTGTCAATGATGTGTCCCAATTTTCCGCAGTAGTCACACCGGCGAGTTTCACGCTCGGCATTGAAGGTCCTTGCAGCGTCTTCAGTCTTGACCGACGCCGTCTTCTCGCCTTGTCGCTTGATGTGCTCGTTCGTGAGCACCTTCACCACGTCTTGCGTTCGCAGCTCTGCATTGCTCATCTCCAAGTTCAGCACGACGTTCTCGTAGCTCTTGGGGAGACTGCGCAACAGGCAGATCGCCACGTCCTCGTCCTCCATCTTAGCGCCGATGCTGCTGAGCTTGGCACTGATGTTGAGGACCTCATTGCAATGATGCAACACATTGCCGCCTTCCGACATCTCCATACTGAAGAGCTGACGCTTGAGATAGATGCGTCCAGCCTTCCGCGATCCACCGTAGAGTGTACACAAGCGCGTCCACGCAACCCACGCTTCCTCGCAGTCGTCAACCACAAGGTGGTAGTCTGCGTCCATGTGGAGCAGCATCAGTCCGAACGCGATGTTGCTCGCCTTGACGTAGTCATCCTTGGCCCAAGTGTCCGCGAAGGTCGGAGTCGTCTCTCGGTTCACTACATGCCACACCGACTTGGTCAAAAACCCGCCACGCATGTAGCGGTTCCATGTCGCGTAGTTGTCGCCGTTGAACTTGTCGATGGAGACCTTGGTGGAGACGTCTTGGTGGAGCTTACATCCTATACTACTGCTATAGACACGCGGCCCTGCGTCCTATCACCTAGTGCGTCTAATCAACCATCACTCACCAGTGCACGTCCAATCAACCTGCTCGTCTAATCACGAGTGGCGTAATCAGCGTGGCGTAATCATGGCGTAACCATGGTGAGATAGCATTGGACCGGTTCACGGTTAGTAACCGCTACTAAACCTGCAACACCCTGCAACACGCCCCCTCAATGCGAACACGCATGAACGCCAAGTGCGGTCGGCCGTCAAGTCCTTGTGACGTGGTCCGGCAAGTCCCTTGGTCAAGATGTCAGCCAGCATGATCGCAGTCTCGCAGTACTCGACGATCACTTCTCCACGCTTGACTTCATCGCGGATGTGATGGTACTTGATGTCGATGTGCTTCGCGCGGCCATGGTTCACAGGGTTCTTGGTCATCTTGATGCACGACTGGTTGTCCTCGAAAATCTTCAATTCCGGCGTAGCTTCACGCGCAGCGACCAAGATCTCGCACAGCAGCTTGTGCACCCACTTGCCTTCTTGAATCGTAAGACTTAGTGCGATGTACTCGGCCTCGCTTGTCGACAGCGATACGCTTGACTGCTTCTTGGAACCCCATGAAATCGGTCCGCCTGCAACTTGAAACAAATAGCCTGACATTGACTTGCGATCACTAAGATCACCAGCCCAGTCGGCATCCGAAAACCCTTGAAAGGCGACGTCCTTGCCCGGCGAAAAACGAATCGGCATCCATGAAAGGCGACTTGGTTCCTTGCATGTAGCGAAAGATGCGCTTGACCGCAATCCAATGTTCCACTTGAGGGTTCTCCATGAAGCGAGACGCATAGCCAACTGCGAACGCAATGTCCGGGCGAGTCGATGTCATCAAGTGCATGAGTGCACCGACAGCTTCGCGAAATGGCGCGTCCAACTTGGTTGTGGCGTCGCTTGAGACTAACTTCATGCTGATGTCGACCGGACTTGCAGCAGGTTTGCAGTCTTGCATGCCGAAACGCTCCAGGATGTCGCTGATGTACCGAGCTTGATTCAACGTGACACTGCCATCCACATTGTCGACCACCTCGATCCCCAGAACGAAGTAGCACTTGCCGCTGTCGGTCATCTCAAACCGCGACTTGAGTTGGCGCTTGACTTCTGCAATCCGTTCTGTCGAGCTCCCAGTCACCAAGACATCGTCCACGTAGACCAGTAGCAGAACGCAGTCACCATCGACAACCTTGATGTAGAGGCAGGGGTCGTAGCTTGAAACACGAAAAACCGATGGAACGCACATACTCGTCGAAAGTCTCGTTCCAAACTCGTGAAGCTTGCTTGAGACCATAACTCGCCTTGAGCAGTTCCACGCAGTCGAAACCATCATCCAATTCCACACCTTCAGGCACACTGTAGAACACCTTCTCCTTCATCAAGCCATACAGGAACGCGGTGACCACGTCAAGCTGGTCAATCGGCCATCCAAAATACTTGGCGATCGCAATGATCATTCGCAGCGTGACGTACTTGACCACGGGCGAAAACATCTCGGTGTAGTCGATCCCATATTTCTGCACAAAGCCTTTCGCGACGAGCCGAGCCTTGAACTTCGCAATGGATCCGTCCGCGTTGCGCTTGATTTTGAAGACCCACTTGGTTCCCACGGTGCGCTGGTTGTTGGGCAACTTGGCAGCCCGAAATACACCGCGCAGTCGCATCGACTTGAGTTCGGCACGAACTGCCTTGCGCCAATGAACCTGATCCGGACCGTTCACAGCTTCTTGGAACGTCTTCGGTTCCGCGCTGTCACTTGCTTCCACAGCATTCGCACTTGCACGCCAGAACATTGGCGAAGTCGGGCTGTCTTCGTCATTGTCTTCCGAATTTTCTTCTTGCGGAGAACAGGATTCACGTTGGTCTTCATCTTCAGAGATTTCCGCTTCCCCGCCTGCTTGAACACCCTTGTGCCATAGTCGTCGGAGACTTGCATTTCGTCGAAACAGTCGGCAACTTCACCGACTTCTTCATCATCACTGGCCTTGGACCCATCGAAGCTTGACTCATCGAATGTGACATCGCGAGAGATCAGCCACCACCTGCCCCGCCTCGATGTCATAAACTCGATACGCCTTGGAACGCTCCTCATAGCCCAAGAAAATACCTTCACGAGCTTTGGGGTCCCATTTGAGTCGCTTCTCCTTCGGTGTCAAAACGTAGGCCTTGCACCCGAAGATCCGCATGTACTTGACGTTTGGCTTGGACTTGTACACGACTTCGAACGGAGTTTTGTCGGGTGACTTCGGGGAGGGCAGACGATTTCTTGATGTAGATGGCTGTCATTCCCACTTCACCCCAGAACGTCTTGTGCAAACCAGCGTAGTGCAGCATGCTGCGGCCAATAGTCACGACAGTTCGGTTGGCGCGTTCCGCAGTGGCGTTAGTTTGATGCGCGTACCTAACCGTGGGCTGAGCGTCGATGCCATGGTCGTCGTAAAATGCCTTGAGCGAGTTGGTCGCGAACTCCTTGGCTCCGTCATGCCGCACAAACTTCACCTTAGCATCGAATTGTTTCTCCACCTTGGTGATGAACTTGCGCAAGCAGCCTTCGCTTTCCGACTTGGCACGCAGACAGAATCCTGACATGCAGCCACTTGCTTCGTCCGTGATCAACAGCAAGTAGCGACTGCCACCCAGCGACTCTTCTTCCATGGGTCCACAAATGTCGAAGTGGAGGAACTCGAAGGGCTTGTACTTGGGCTTGTTCGGGTTGCTCGGGAATGGCTTTTGGACCATCCTTCCTTGTTGGCATCCACGGCATTGACTTGAACTCTTCGACGATGTCGGCATCTTGGCACCCGTCACCATGCCGCTTGAAACCATCTTCCGAAGAACATCGGTCGGGGCGTGACCCATACGCGCATGAAGATCGACCGCGTTGATCGACGCATTGGACACCGAATTCGCAGCGAAGCTTGGAACTCGGAGCCAGTATAGACCGTCGATCAAGTCTGCTGAAGCAACGACTTTCTTCGACATCTTGCGTGCGATGTGCATTTCCGCACCATCAAACACCACCTTGAACTGTCCGGTCCGGTTGGTCTGCGGTACCGAAAGCAGGTTCTTGTTCATGCTTGGAACATACAGCGCGTCCTGGATCTCGATATCGAGCTCGCCACCGTTAGGCAAAGTGACGCGCTCCACAACAGTTCCAACTCCCAAGATCTTGGCTGAGTCACCGTTCGCAACCGTGAGCTCGCCTCCATCGCGCATGTCGATGTTGACAAACTTGCTCTTGTCGTTGCAGATGTGATGCGTCGCACCACTGTCGATCGCCCATGAGCCTTGAAACTTGTTGGCCTTGGAGATACCACACTCCATTGAGACCGCAAACACGACCGAATCGTAGTCGTCGTCGTCACGCCACTGGACATTGTTGGCTCCGCGTCCACGGTCGTTGCCGCCGCGTCGAGCACCTCGGTTTTCATCTTTCTGCTTGGTCCAGCACTTGTCAATGATGTGTCCCAATTTTCCGCAGTAGTCACACCGGCGAGTTTCACGCTCGGCATTGAAGGTCCTTGCAGCGTCTTCAGTCTTGACCGACGCCGTCTTCTCGCCTTGTCGCTTGATGTGCTCGTTCGTGAGCACCTTCACCACGTCTTGCGTTCGCAGCTCTGCATTGCTCATCTCCAAGTTCAGCACGCGTTCTCGTAGCTCTTGGGGAGACTGCGCAACAGGCAGATCGCCACGTCCTCGTCCTCCATCTTGGCGCCGATGCTGCTGAGCTTGGCGCTGATGTTGAGGACTTCGTTGCAATGATGCAACACATTGCCGCCTTCCGACATCTCCATACTGAAGAGCTGACGCTTGAGATAGATGCGTCCAGCCTTCTGCGATCCACCGTACAGCGTCTTCAGGCGCGTCCACGCAACCCACGCTTCCTCGCAGTCGTCAACCACAAGGTGGTAGTCTGCGTCCATGTGGAGCAGCATCAGTCCGAACGCGATGTTGCTCGCCTTGACGTAGTCATCCTTGGCCCGAGTGTCCGCGAAGGTCGGAGTCGTCTCTCGGTTCACTACATGCCACACCGACTTGGTCAAAAACACGCCACGCATGTAGCGGTTCCATGTCGCGTAGTTGTCGCCGTTGAACTTGTCGATGGAGACCTTGGTGGAGACGTCTTGGTGGAGCTTACATCCTATACTACTGCTATAGACACGCGGCCCTGCGTCCTATCACCTAGTGCGTCTAATCAACCATCACTCACCAGTGCACGTCCAATCAACCTGCTCGTCTAATCACGAGTGGCGTAATCAGCGTGGCGTAATCATGGCGTAACCATGGTGAGATAGCATTGGACCGGTTCACGGTTAGTAACCGCTACTGAACCGGCACCCTGCAACACACCCCCTCAATGCGAACACGCATGAACGCCAAGTGCGGTCGGCCGTCAAGTCCTTGTGACGTGGTCCGGCAAGTCCCTTGGTCAAGATGTCAGCCAGCATGATCGCAGTCTCGTAGTACTCGACGATCACTTCTCCACGCTTGACTTCATCGCGGATGTGATGGTACTTGATGTCGATGTGCTTCGCGCGGCCATGGTTCACAGGGTTCTTCGTCATCTTGATGCACGACTGGTTGTCCTCGAAAATCTTCAATTCCGGCGTAGCTTCACGCGCAGCGACCAAGACTCGCACAGCAGCTTGTGCACCCACTTGCCTTGCCTTCTTGAATCGTAAGACTTAGTGCGATGTACTCGGCCTCGCTTGTCGACAGCGATACGCTTGACTGCTTCTTGGACCCCCATGAAATCGGTCCGCCTGCAACTTGAAACAAATAGCCTGACATTGACTTGCGATCACTAAGATCACCAGCCCAGTCGGCATCCGAAAACCCTTGAAAGGCGACGTCCTTGCCCGGCGAAAAACGAATCCCATGCGACTTGGTTCCTTGCATGTAGCGAAAGATGCGCTTGACCGCAATCCAATGTTCCACTTGAGGGTTCTCCATGAAGCGAGACGCATAGCCAACTGCGAACGCAATGTCCGGGCGAGTCGATGTCATCAAGTGCATGAGTGCACCGACAGCTTCGCGAAATGGCGCGTCCAACTTGGTTGTGGCGTCGCTTGAGACTAACTTCATGCTGATGTCGACCGGACTTGCAGCAGGTAGCCAACTGCGAACGCAATGTCCGGGCGAGTCGATGTGCAGTCTTGCATGCCGAAACGCTCCAGGATGTCGCTGATGTAATGAGCTTGACTCAACATGACACTGCCATCCGCATTGTCGACCACCTCGATCCCCAGAACGAAGTAGCACTTGCCGCTGTCGGTCATCTCAAACCGCGACTTGAGTTGGCGCTTGACTTCTGCAATCCGTTCTGTCGAGCTCCCAGTCACCAAGACATCGTCCACGTAGACCAGCATCAGAACGCAGTCACCATCGACAACCTTGATGTAGAGGCAGGGGTCGTAGCTTGAAACACGAAAACCGATGGAACGCACATACTCGTCGAAAGTCTCGTTCCAAACTCGTGAAGCTTGCTTGAGACCATAACTCGCCTTGAGCAGTTCCACGCAGTCGAAACCATCATCCAATTCCACACCTTCAGGCACACTGTAGAACACCTTCTCCTTCATCAAGCCATACAGGAACGCGGTGACCACGTCAAGCTGGTCAATCGGCCATCCAAAATACTTGGCGATCGCAATGATCATTCGCAGCGTGACGTACTTGACCACGGGCGAAAACATCTCGGTGTAGTCGATCCCATATTTCTGCACAAAGCCTTTCGCGACGAGCCGAGCCTTGAACTTCGCAATGGATCCGTCCGCGTTGCGCTTGATTTTGAAGACCCACTTGGTTCCCACGGTGCGCTGGTTGTTGGGCAACTTGGCAGCCCGAAATACACCGCGCAGTCGCATCGACTTGAGTTCGGCACGAACTGCCTTGCGCCAATGAACCTGATCCGGACCGTTCACAGCTTCTTGGAACGTCTTCGGTTCCGCGCTGTCACTTGCTTCCACAGCATTCGCACTTGCACGCCAGAACATTGGCGAAGTCGGGCTGTCTTCGTCATTGTCTTCCGAATTTTCTTCTTGCGGAGAACAGGATTCACGTTGGTCTTCATCTTCAGAGATTTCCGCTTCCCCGCCTGCTTGAACACCCTTGTGCCATAGTCGTCGGAGACTTGCATTTCGTCGAAACAGTCGGCAACTTCACCGACTTCTTCATCATCACTGGCCTTGGACCCATCGAAGCTTGACTCATCGAATGTGACATCGCGAGAGATCAGCCACCACCTGCCCCGCCTCGATGTCATAAACTCGATACGCCTTGGAACGCTCCTCATAGCCCAAGAAAATACCTTCACGAGCTTTGGGGTCCCATTTGAGTCGCTTCTCCTTCGGTGTCAAAACGTAGGCCTTGCACCCGAAGATCCGCATGTACTTGACGTTTGGCTTGGACTTGTACACGACTTCGAACGGAGTTTTGTCGGGTGACTTCGGGGAGGGCAGACGATTCTTGATGTAGATGGCTGTCATTCCCACTTCACCCCAGAACGTCTTGTGCAAACCAGCGTAGTGCAGCATGCTGCGGCCAATAGTCACGACAGTTCGGTTGGCGCGTTCCGCAGTGGCGTTAGTTTGATGCGCGTACCTAACCGTGGGCTGAGCGTCGATGCCATGGTCGTCGTAAAATGCCTTGAGCGAGTTGGTCGCGAACTCCTTGGCTCCGTCATGCCGCACAAACTTCACCTTAGCATCGAATTGTTTCTCCACCTTGGTGATGAACTTGCGCAAGCAGCCTTCGCTTTCCGACTTGGCACGCAGACAGAATCCTGACATGCAGCCACTTGCTTCGTCCGTGATCAACAGCAAGTAGCGACTGCCACCCAGCGACTCTTCTTCCATGGGTCCACAAATGTCGAAGTGGAGGAACTCGAAGGGCTTGTACTTGGGCTTGTTCGGGTTGCTCGGGAATGGCTTTTGGACCATCCTTCCTTGTTGGCATCCACGGCATTGACTTGAACTCTTCGACGATGTCGGCATCTTGGCACCCGTCACCATGCCGCTTGAAACCATCTTCCGAAGAACATCGGTCGGGGCGTGACCCATACGCGCATGAAGATCGACCGCGTTGATCGACGCATTGGACACCGAATTCGCAGCGAAGCTTGGAACTCGGAGCCAGTATAGACCGTCGATCAAGTCTGCTGAAGCAACGACTTTCTTCGACATCTTGCGTGCGATGTGCATTTCCGCACCATCAAACACCACCTTGAACTGTCCGGTCCGGTTGGTCTGCGGTACCGAAAGCAGGTTCTTGTTCATGCTTGGAACATACAGCGCGTCCTGGATCTCGATATCGAGCTCGCCACCGTTAGGCAAAGTGACGCGCTCCACAACAGTTCCAACTCCCAAGATCTTGGCTGAGTCACCGTTCGCAACCGTGAGCTCGCCTCCATCGCGCATGTCGATGTTGACAAACTTGCTCTTGTCGTTGCAGATGTGATGCGTCGCACCACTGTCGATCGCCCATGAGCCTTGAAACTTGTTGGCCTTGGAGATACCACACTCCATTGAGACCGCAAACACGACCGAATCGTAGTCGTCGTCGTCACGCCACTGGACATTGTTGGCTCCGCGTCCACGGTCGTTGCCGCCGCGTCGAGCACCTCGGTTTTCATCTTTCTGCTTGGTCCAGCACTTGTCAATGATGTGTCCCAATTTTCCGCAGTAGTCACACCGGCGAGTTTCACGCTCGGCATTGAAGGTCCTTGCAGCGTCTTCAGTCTTGACCGACGCCGTCTTCTCGCCTTGTCGCTTGATGTGCTCGTTCGTGAGCACCTTCACCACGTCTTGCGTTCGCAGCTCTGCATTGCTCATCTCCAAGTTCAGCACGACGTTCTCGTAGCTCTTGGGGAGACTGCGCAACAGGCAGATCGCCACGTCCTCGTCCTCCATCTTGGCGCCGATGCTGCTGAGCTTGGCGCTGATGTTGAGGACTTCGTTGCAATGATGCAACACATTGCCGCCTTCCGACATCTCCATACTGAAGAGCTGACGCTTGAGATAGATGCGTCCAGCCTTCTGCGATCCACCGTACAGCGTCTTCAGGCGCGTCCACGCAACCCACGCTTCCTCGCAGTCGTCAACCACAAGGTGGTAGTCTGCGTCCATGTGGAGCAGCATCAGTCCGAACGCGATGTTGCTCGCCTTGACGTAGTCATCCTTGGCCCGAGTGTCCGCGAAGGTCGGAGTCGTCTCTCGGTTCACTACATGCCACACCGACTTGGTCAAAAACACGCCACGCATGTAGCGGTTCCATGTCGCGTAGTTGTCGCCGTTGAACTTGTCGATGGAGACCTTGGTGGAGACGTCTTGGTGGAGCTTACATCCTATACTACTGCTATAGACACGCGGCCCTGCGTCCTATCACCTAGTGCGTCTAATCAACCATCACTCACCAGTGCACGTCCAATCAACCTGCTCGTCTAATCACGAGTGGCGTAATCAGCGTGGCGTAATCATGGCGTAACCATGGTGAGATAGCATTGGACCGGTTCACGGTTAGTAACCGCTACTGAACCGGCACCCTGCAACACGCCCCCTCAATGCGAACACGCATGAACGCCAAGTGCGGTCGGCCGTCAAGTCCTTGTGACGTGGTCCGGCAAGTCCCTTGGTCAAGATGTCAGCCAGCATGATCGCAGTCTCGTAGTACTCGACGATCACTTCTCCACGCTTGACTTCATCGCGGATGTGATGGTACTTGATGTCGATGTGCTTCGCGCGGCCATGGTTCACAGGGTTCTTCGTCATCTTGATGCACGACTGGTTGTCCTCGAAAATCTTCAATTCCGGCGTAGCTTCACGCGCAGCGACCAAGATCTCGCACAGCAGCTTGTGCACCCACTTGCCTTCTTGAATCGTAAGACTTAGTGCGATGTACTCGGCCTCGCTTGTCAACAGCGATACGCTTGACTGCTTCTTGGACCCCCATGAAATCGGTCCGCCTGCAACTTGAAACAAATAGCCTGACATTGACTTGCGATCACTAAGATCACCAGCCCAGTCGGCATCCGAAAACCCTTGAAAGGCGACGTCCTTGCCCGGCGAAAAACGAATCCCATGCGACTTGGTTCCTTGCATGTAGCGAAAGATGCGCTTGACCGCAATCCAATGTTCCACTTGAGGGTTCTCCATGAAGCGAGACGCATAGCCAACTGCGAACGCAATGTCCGGGCGAGTCGATGTCATCAAGTGCATGAGTGCACCGACAGCTTCGCGAAATGGCGCGTCCAACTTGGTTGTGGCGTCGCTTGAGACTAACTTCATGCTGATGTCGACCACCTCGATCCCCAGAACAAAGGAGCACTTGCCGCTGTCGGTCATCTCAAACCGCGACTTGAGTTGGCGCTTGACTTCTGCAATCCGTTCTGTCGAGCTCCCAGTCACCAAGACATCGTCCACGTAGACCAGTAGCAGAATGCAGTCACCATCGACAACCTTGATGTAGAGGCAGGGGTCGTAGCTTGAAACACGAAAACCGATGAAACGCACATACTCGTCGAAAGTCTCGTTTCAAACTCGTGAAGCTTGCTTGAGACCATAACTCGCCTTGAGCAGTTCCACGCAGTCGAAACCATCATCCAATTCCACACCTTCAGGCACACTGTAGAACACCTTCTCCTTCATCAAGCCATACAGGAACGCGGTGACCACGTCAAGCTGGTCAATCGGCCATCCAAAATACTTGGCGATCGCAATGATCATTCGCAGCGTGACGTACTTGACCACGGGCGAAAACATCTCGGTGTAGTCGATCCCATATTTCTGCACAAAGCCTTTCGCGACGAGCCGAGCCTTGAACTTCGCAATGGATCCGTCCGCGTTGCGCTTGATTTTGAAGACCCACTTGGTTCCCACGGTGCGCTGGTTGTTGGGCAACTTGGCAGCCCGAAATACACCGCGCAGTCGCATCGACTTGAGTTCGGCACGAACTGCCTTGCGCCAATGAACCTGATCCGGACCGTTCACAGCTTCTTGGAACGTCTTCGGTTCCGCGCTGTCACTTGCTTCCACAGCATTCGCACTTGCACGCCAGAACATTGGCGAAGTCGGGCTGTCTTCGTCATTGTCTTCCGAATTTTCTTCTTGCGGAGAACAGGATTCACGTTGGTCTTCATCTTCAGAGATTTCCGCTTCCCCGCCTGCTTGAACACCCTTGTGCCATAGTCGTCGGAGACTTGCATTTCGTCGAAACAGTCGGCAACTTCACCGACTTCTTCATCATCACTGGCCTTGGACCCATCGAAGCTTGACTCATCGAATGTGACATCGCGAGAGATCAGCCACCACCTGCCCCGCCTCGATGTCATAAACTCGATACGCCTTGGAACGCTCCTCATAGCCCAAGAAAATACCTTCACGAGCTTTGGGGTCCCATTTGAGTCGCTTCTCCTTCGGTGTCAAAACGTAGGCCTTGCACCCGAAGATCCGCATGTGCTTGACGTTTGGCTTGGACTTGTACACGACTTCGAACGGAGTTTTGTCGGGTGACTTCGGGGAGGGCAGACGATTCTTGATGTAGATGGCTGTCATTCCCACTTCACCCCAGAACGTCTTGTGCAAACCAGCGTAGTGCAGCATGCTGCGGCCAATAGTCACGACAGTTCGGTTGGCGCGTTCCGCAGTGGCGTTAGTTTGATGCGCGTACCTAACCGTGGGCTGAGCGTCGATGCCATGGTCGTCGTAAAATGCCTTGAGCGAGTTGGTCGCGAACTCCTTGGCTCCGTCATGCCGCACAAACTTCACCTTAGCATCGAATTGTTTCTCCACCTTGGTGATGAACTTGCGCAAGCAGCCTTCGCTTTCCGACTTGGCACGCAGACAGAATCCTGACATGCAGCCACTTGCTTCGTCCGTGATCAACAGCAAGTAGCGACTGCCACCCAGCGACTCTTCTTCCATGGGTCCACAAATGTCGAAGTGGAGGAACTCGAAGGGCTTGTACTTGGGCTTGTTCGGGTTGCTCGGGAATGGCTTTTGGACCATCCTTCCTTGTTGGCATCCACGGCATTGACTTGAACTCTTCGACGATGTCGGCATCTTGGCACCCGTCACCATGCCGCTTGAAACCATCTTCCGAAGAACATCGGTCGGGGCGTGACCCATACGCGCATGAAGATCGACCGCGTTGATCGACGCATTGGACACCGAATTCGCAGCGAAGCTTGGAACTCGGAGCCAGTATAGACCGTCGATCAAGTCTGCTGAAGCAACGACTTTCTTCGACATCTTGCGTGCGATGTGCATTTCCGCACCATCAAACACCACCTTGAACTGTCCGGTCCGGTTGGTCTGCGGTACCGAAAGCAGGTTCTTGTTCATGCTTGGAACATACAGCGCGTCCTGGATCTCGATATCGAGCTCGCCACCGTTAGGCAAAGTGACGCGCTCCACAACAGTTCCAACTCCCAAGATCTTGGCTGAGTCACCGTTCGCAACCGTGAGCTCGCCTCCATCGCGCATGTCGATGTTGACAAACTTGCTCTTGTCGTTGCAGATGTGATGCGTCGCACCACTGTCGATCGCCCATGAGCCTTGAAACTTGTTGGCCTTGGAGATACCACACTCCATTGAGACCGCAAACACGACCGAATCGTAGTCGTCGTCGTCACGCCACTGGACATTGTTGGCTCCGCGTCCACGGTCGTTGCCGCCGCGTCGAGCACCTCGGTTTTCATCTTTCTGCTTGGTCCAGCACTTGTCAATGATGTGTCCCAATTTTCCGCAGTAGTCACACCGGCGAGTTTCACGCTCGGCATTGAAGGTCCTTGCAGCGTCTTCAGTCTTGACCGACGCCGTCTTCTCGCCTTGTCGCTTGATGTGCTCGTTCGTGAGCACCTTCACCACGTCTTGCGTTCGCAGCTCTGCATTGCTCATCTCCAAGTTCAGCACGACGTTCTCGTAGCTCTTGGGGAGACTGCGCAACAGGCAGATCGCCACGTCCTCGTCCTCCATCTTGGCGCCGATGCTGCTGAGCTTGGCGCTGATGTTGAGGACTTCGTTGCAATGATGCAACACATTGCCGCCTTCCGACATCTCCATACTGAAGAGCTGACGCTTGAGATAGATGCGTCCAGCCTTCTGCGATCCACCGTACAGCGTCTTCAGGCGCGTCCACGCAACCCACGCTTCCTCGCAGTCGTCAACCACAAGGTGGTAGTCTGCGTCCATGTGGAGCAGCATCAGTCCGAACGCGATGTTGCTCGCCTTGACGTAGTCATCCTTGGCCCGAGTGTCCGCGAAGGTCGGAGTCGTCTCTCGGTTCACTACATGCCACACCGACTTGGTCAAAAACACGCCACGCATGTAGCGGTTCCATGTCGCGTAGTTGTCGCCGTTGAACTTGTCGATGGAGACCTTGGTGGAGACGTCTTGGTGGAGCTTACATCCTATACTACTGCTATAGACACGCGGCCCTGCGTCCTATCACCTAGTGCGTCTAATCAACCATCACTCACCAGTGCACGTCCAATCAACCTGCTCGTCTAATCACGAGTGGCGTAATCAGCGTGGCGTAATCATGGCGTAACCATGGTGAGATAGCATTGGACCGGTTCACGGTTAGTAACCGCTACTGAACCGGCACCCTGCAACACGCCCCCTCAATGCGAACACGCATGAACGCCAAGTGCGGTCGGCCGTCAAGTCCTTGTGACGTGGTCCGGCAAGTCCCTTGGTCAAGATGTCAGCCAGCATGATCGCAGTCTCGTAGTACTCGACGATCACTTCTCCACGCTTGACTTCATCGCGGATGTGATGGTACTTGATGTCGATGTGCTTCGCGCGGCCATGGTTCACAGGGTTCTTCGTCATCTTGATGCACGACTGGTTGTCCTCGAAAATCTTCAATTCCGGCGTAGCTTCACGCGCAGCGACCAAGATCTCGCACAGCAGCTTGTGCACCCACTTGCCTTCTTGAATCGTAAGACTTAGTGCGATGTACTCGGCCTCGCTTGTCAACAGCGATACGCTTGACTGCTTCTTGGACCCCCATGAAATCGGTCCGCCTGCAACTTGAAACAAATAGCCTGACATTGACTTGCGATCACTAAGATCACCAGCCCAGTCGGCATCCGAAAACCCTTGAAAGGCGACGTCCTTGCCCGGCGAAAAACGAATCCCATGCGACTTGGTTCCTTGCATGTAGCGAAAGATGCGCTTGACCGCAATCCAATGTTCCACTTGAGGGTTCTCCATGAAGCGAGACGCATAGCCAACTGCGAACGCAATGTCCGGGCGAGTCGATGTCATCAAGTGCATGAGTGCACCGACAGCTTCGCGAAATGGCGCGTCCAACTTGGTTGTGGCGTCGCTTGAGACTAACTTCATGCTGATGTCGACCACCTCGATCCCCAGAACAAAGGAGCACTTGCCGCTGTCGGTCATCTCAAACCGCGACTTGAGTTGGCGCTTGACTTCTGCAATCCGTTCTGTCGAGCTCCCAGTCACCAAGACATCGTCCACGTAGACCAGTAGCAGAATGCAGTCACCATCGACAACCTTGATGTAGAGGCAGGGGTCGTAGCTTGAAACACGAAAACCGATGAAACGCACATACTCGTCGAAAGTCTCGTTTCAAACTCGTGAAGCTTGCTTGAGACCATAACTCGCCTTGAGCAGTTCCACGCAGTCGAAACCATCATCCAATTCCACACCTTCAGGCACACTGTAGAACACCTTCTCCTTCATCAAGCCATACAGGAACGCGGTGACCACGTCAAGCTGGTCAATCGGCCATCCAAAATACTTGGCGATCGCAATGATCATTCGCAGCGTGACGTACTTGACCACGGGCGAAAACATCTCGGTGTAGTCGATCCCATATTTCTGCACAAAGCCTTTCGCGACGAGCCGAGCCTTGAACTTCGCAATGGATCCGTCCGCGTTGCGCTTGATTTTGAAGACCCACTTGGTTCCCACGGTGCGCTGGTTGTTGGGCAACTTGGCAGCCCGAAATACACCGCGCAGTCGCATCGACTTGAGTTCGGCACGAACTGCCTTGCGCCAATGAACCTGATCCGGACCGTTCACAGCTTCTTGGAACGTCTTCGGTTCCGCGCTGTCACTTGCTTCCACAGCATTCGCACTTGCACGCCAGAACATTGGCGAAGTCGGGCTGTCTTCGTCATTGTCTTCCGAATTTTCTTCTTGCGGAGAACAGGATTCACGTTGGTCTTCATCTTCAGAGATGTCCGCTTCCCCGCCTGCTTGAACACCCTTGTGCCATAGTCGTCGGAGACTTGCATTTCGTCGAAACAGTCGGCAACTTCACCGACTTCTTCATCATCACTGGCCTTGGACCCATCGAAGCTTGACTCATCGAATGTGACATCGCGAGAGATCAGCCACCACCTGCCCCGCCTCGATGTCATAAACTCGATACGCCTTGGAACGCTCCTCATAGCCCAAGAAAATACCTTCACGAGCTTTGGGGTCCCATTTGAGTCGCTTCTCCTTCGGTGTCAAAACGTAGGCCTTGCACCCGAAGATCCGCATGTGCTTGACGTTTGGCTTGGACTTGTACACGACTTCGAACGGAGTTTTGTCGGGTGACTTCGGGGAGGGCAGACGATTCTTGATGTAGATGGCTGTCATTCCCACTTCACCCCAGAACGTCTTGTGCAAACCAGCGTAGTGCAGCATGCTGCGGCCAATAGTCACGACAGTTCGGTTGGCGCGTTCCGCAGTGGCGTTAGTTTGATGCGCGTACCTAACCGTGGGCTGAGCGTCGATGCCATGGTCGTCGTAAAATGCCTTGAGCGAGTTGGTCGCGAACTCCTTGGCTCCGTCATGCCGCACAAACTTCACCTTAGCATCGAATTGTTTCTCCACCTTGGTGATGAACTTGCGCAAGCAGCCTTCGCTTTCCGACTTGGCACGCAGACAGAATCCTGACATGCAGCCACTTGCTTCGTCCGTGATCAACAGCAAGTAGCGACTGCCACCCAGCGACTCTTCTTCCATGGGTCCACAAATGTCGAAGTGGAGGAACTCGAAGGGCTTGTACTTGGGCTTGTTCGGGTTGCTCGGGAATGGCTTTTGGACCATCCTTCCTTGTTGGCATCCACGGCATTGACTTGAACTCTTCGACGATGTCGGCATCTTGGCACCCGTCACCATGCCGCTTGAAACCATCTTCCGAAGAACATCGGTCGGGGCGTGACCCATACGCGCATGAAGATCGACCGCGTTGATCGACGCATTGGACACCGAATTCGCAGCGAAGCTTGGAACTCGGAGCCAGTATAGACCGTCGATCAAGTCTGCTGAAGCAACGACTTTCTTCGACATCTTGCGTGCGATGTGCATTTCCGCACCATCAAACACCACCTTGAACTGTCCGGTCCGGTTGGTCTGCGGTACCGAAAGCAGGTTCTTGTTCATGCTTGGAACATACAGCGCGTCCTGGATCTCGATATCGAGCTCGCCACCGTTAGGCAAAGTGACGCGCTCCACAACAGTTCCAACTCCCAAGATCTTGGCTGAGTCACCGTTCGCAACCGTGAGCTCGCCTCCATCGCGCATGTCGATGTTGACAAACTTGCTCTTGTCGTTGCAGATGTGATGCGTCGCACCACTGTCGATCGCCCATGAGCCTTGAAACTTGTTGGCCTTGGAGATACCACACTCCATTGAGACCGCAAACACGACCGAATCGTAGTC
This sequence comes from Phytophthora citrophthora, assembly GCA_031305395.1. NCBI lineage: Eukaryota > Oomycota > Peronosporomycetes > Peronosporales > Peronosporaceae > Phytophthora > Phytophthora citrophthora. The sequence goes on from JASMQC010000048.1 coordinate 31,285, forward strand.
GTCGTCGTCACGCCACTGGACATTGTTGGCTCCGCGTCCACGGTCGTTGCCGCCGCGTCGAGCACCTCGGTTTTCATCTTTCTGCTTGGTCCAGCACTTGTCAATGATGTGTCCCAATTTTCCGCAGTAGTCACACCGGCGAGTTTCACGCTCGGCATTGAAGGTCCTTGCAGCGTCTTCAGTCTTGACCGACGCCGTCTTCTCGCCTTGTCGCTTGATGTGCTCGTTCGTGAGCACCTTCACCACGTCTTGCGTTCGCAGCTCTGCATTGCTCATCTCCAAGTTCAGCACGACGTTCTCGTAGCTCTTGGGGAGACTGCGCAACAGGCAGATCGCCACGTCCTCGTCCTCCATCTTGGCGCCGATGCTGCTGAGCTTGGCGCTGATGTTGAGGACTTCGTTGCAATGATGCAACACATTGCCGCCTTCCGACATCTCCATACTGAAGAGCTGACGCTTGAGATAGATGCGTCCAGCCTTCTGCGATCCACCGTACAGCGTCTTCAGGCGCGTCCACGCAACCCACGCTTCCTCGCAGTCGTCAACCACAAGGTGGTAGTCTGCGTCCATGTGGAGCAGCATCAGTCCGAACGCGATGTTGCTCGCCTTGACGTAGTCATCCTTGGCCCGAGTGTCCGCGAAGGTCGGAGTCGTCTCTCGGTTCACTACATGCCACACCGACTTGGTCAAAAACACGCCACGCATGTAGCGGTTCCATGTCGCGTAGTTGTCGCCGTTGAACTTGTCGATGGAGACCTTGGTGGAGACGTCTTGGTGGAGCTTACATCCTATACTACTGCTATAGACACGCGGCCCTGCGTCCTATCACCTAGTGCGTCTAATCAACCATCACTCACCAGTGCACGTCCAATCAACCTGCTCGTCTAATCACGAGTGGCGTAATCAGCGTGGCGTAATCATGGCGTAACCATGGTGAGATAGCATTGGACCGGTTCACGGTTAGTAACCGCTACTGAACCGGCACCCTGCAACACGCCCCCTCAATGCGAACACGCATGAACGCCAAGTGCGGTCGGCCGTCAAGTCCTTGTGACGTGGTCCGGCAAGTCCCTTGGTCAAGATGTCAGCCAGCATGATCGCAGTCTCGTAGTACTCGACGATCACTTCTCCACGCTTGACTTCATCGCGGATGTGATGGTACTTGATGTCGATGTGCTTCGCGCGGCCATGGTTCACAGGGTTCTTCGTCATCTTGATGCACGACTGGTTGTCCTCGAAAATCTTCAATTCCGGCGTAGCTTCACGCGCAGCGACCAAGATCTCGCACAGCAGCTTGTGCACCCACTTGCCTTCTTGAATCGTAAGACTTAGTGCGATGTACTCGGCCTCGCTTGTCAACAGCGATACGCTTGACTGCTTCTTGGACCCCCATGAAATCGGTCCGCCTGCAACTTGAAACAAATAGCCTGACATTGACTTGCGATCACTAAGATCACCAGCCCAGTCGGCATCCGAAAACCCTTGAAAGGCGACGTCCTTGCCCGGCGAAAAACGAATCCCATGCGACTTGGTTCCTTGCATGTAGCGAAAGATGCGCTTGACCGCAATCCAATGTTCCACTTGAGGGTTCTCCATGAAGCGAGACGCATAGCCAACTGCGAACGCAATGTCCGGGCGAGTCGATGTCATCAAGTGCATGAGTGCACCGACAGCTTCGCGAAATGGCGCGTCCAACTTGGTTGTGGCGTCGCTTGAGACTAACTTCATGCTGATGTCGACCACCTCGATCCCCAGAACAAAGGAGCACTTGCCGCTGTCGGTCATCTCAAACCGCGACTTGAGTTGGCGCTTGACTTCTGCAATCCGTTCTGTCGAGCTCCCAGTCACCAAGACATCGTCCACGTAGACCAGTAGCAGAATGCAGTCACCATCGACAACCTTGATGTAGAGGCAGGGGTCGTAGCTTGAAACACGAAAACCGATGAAACGCACATACTCGTCGAAAGTCTCGTTTCAAACTCGTGAAGCTTGCTTGAGACCATAACTCGCCTTGAGCAGTTCCACGCAGTCGAAACCATCATCCAATTCCACACCTTCAGGCACACTGTAGAACACCTTCTCCTTCATCAAGCCATACAGGAACGCGGTGACCACGTCAAGCTGGTCAATCGGCCATCCAAAATACTTGGCGATCGCAATGATCATTCGCAGCGTGACGTACTTGACCACGGGCGAAAACATCTCGGTGTAGTCGATCCCATATTTCTGCACAAAGCCTTTCGCGACGAGCCGAGCCTTGAACTTCGCAATGGATCCGTCCGCGTTGCGCTTGATTTTGAAGACCCACTTGGTTCCCACGGTGCGCTGGTTGTTGGGCAACTTGGCAGCCCGAAATACACCGCGCAGTCGCATCGACTTGAGTTCGGCACGAACTGCCTTGCGCCAATGAACCTGATCCGGACCGTTCACAGCTTCTTGGAACGTCTTCGGTTCCGCGCTGTCACTTGCTTCCACAGCATTCGCACTTGCACGCCAGAACATTGGCGAAGTCGGGCTGTCTTCGTCATTGTCTTCCGAATTTTCTTCTTGCGGAGAACAGGATTCACGTTGGTCTTCATCTTCAGAGATTTCCGCTTCCCCGCCTGCTTGAACACCCTTGTGCCATAGTCGTCGGAGACTTGCATTTCGTCGAAACAGTCGGCAACTTCACCGACTTCTTCATCATCACTGGCCTTGGACCCATCGAAGCTTGACTCATCGAATGTGACATCGCGAGAGATCAGCCACCACCTGCCCCGCCTCGATGTCATAAACTCGATACGCCTTGGAACGCTCCTCATAGCCCAAGAAAATACCTTCACGAGCTTTGGGGTCCCATTTGAGTCGCTTCTCCTTCGGTGTCAAAACGTAGGCCTTGCACCCGAAGATCCGCATGTGCTTGACGTTTGGCTTGGACTTGTACACGACTTCGAACGGAGTTTTGTCGGGTGACTTCGGGGAGGGCAGACGATTCTTGATGTAGATGGCTGTCATTCCCACTTCACCCCAGAACGTCTTGTGCAAACCAGCGTAGTGCAGCATGCTGCGGCCAATAGTCACGACAGTTCGGTTGGCGCGTTCCGCAGTGGCGTTAGTTTGATGCGCGTACCTAACCGTGGGCTGAGCGTCGATGCCATGGTCGTCGTAAAATGCCTTGAGCGAGTTGGTCGCGAACTCCTTGGCTCCGTCATGCCGCACAAACTTCACCTTAGCATCGAATTGTTTCTCCACCTTGGTGATGAACTTGCGCAAGCAGCCTTCGCTTTCCGACTTGGCACGCAGACAGAATCCTGACATGCAGCCACTTGCTTCGTCCGTGATCAACAGCAAGTAGCGACTGCCACCCAGCGACTCTTCTTCCATGGGTCCACAAATGTCGAAGTGGAGGAACTCGAAGGGCTTGTACTTGGGCTTGTTCGGGTTGCTCGGGAATGGCTTTTGGACCATCCTTCCTTGTTGGCATCCACGGCATTGACTTGAACTCTTCGACGATGTCGGCATCTTGGCACCCGTCACCATGCCGCTTGAAACCATCTTCCGAAGAACATCGGTCGGGGCGTGACCCATACGCGCATGAAGATCGACCGCGTTGATCGACGCATTGGACACCGAATTCGCAGCGAAGCTTGGAACTCGGAGCCAGTATAGACCGTCGATCAAGTCTGCTGAAGCAACGACTTTCTTCGACATCTTGCGTGCGATGTGCATTTCCGCACCATCAAACACCACCTTGAACTGTCCGGTCCGGTTGGTCTGCGGTACCGAAAGCAGGTTCTTGTTCATGCTTGGAACATACAGCGCGTCCTGGATCTCGATATCGAGCTCGCCACCGTTAGGCAAAGTGACGCGCTCCACAACAGTTCCAACTCCCAAGATCTTGGCTGAGTCACCGTTCGCAACCGTGAGCTCGCCTCCATCGCGCATGTCGATGTTGACAAACTTGCTCTTGTCGTTGCAGATGTGATGCGTCGCACCACTGTCGATCGCCCATGAGCCTTGAAACTTGTTGGCCTTGGAGATACCACACTCCATTGAGACCGCAAACACGACCGAATCGTAGTCGTCGTCGTCACGCCACTGGACATTGTTGGCTCCGCGTCCACGGTCGTTGCCGCCGCGTCGAGCACCTCGGTTTTCATCTTTCTGCTTGGTCCAGCACTTGTCAATGATGTGTCCCAATTTTCCGCAGTAGTCACACCGGCGAGTTTCACGCTCGGCATTGAAGGTCCTTGCAGCGTCTTCAGTCTTGACCGACGCCGTCTTCTCGCCTTGTCGCTTGATGTGCTCGTTCGTGAGCACCTTCACCACGTCTTGCGTTCGCAGCTCTGCATTGCTCATCTCCAAGTTCAGCACGACGTTCTCGTAGCTCTTGGGGAGACTGCGCAACAGGCAGATCGCCACGTCCTCGTCCTCCATCTTGGCGCCGATGCTGCTGAGCTTGGCGCTGATGTTGAGGACTTCGTTGCAATGATGCAACACATTGCCGCCTTCCGACATCTCCATACTGAAGAGCTGACGCTTGAGATAGATGCGTCCAGCCTTCTGCGATCCACCGTACAGCGTCTTCAGGCGCGTCCACGCAACCCACGCTTCCTCGCAGTCGTCAACCACAAGGTGGTAGTCTGCGTCCATGTGGAGCAGCATCAGTCCGAACGCGATGTTGCTCGCCTTGACGTAGTCATCCTTGGCCCGAGTGTCCGCGAAGGTCGGAGTCGTCTCTCGGTTCACTACATGCCACACCGACTTGGTCAAAAACACGCCACGCATGTAGCGGTTCCATGTCGCGTAGTTGTCGCCGTTGAACTTGTCGATGGAGACCTTGGTGGAGACGTCTTGGTGGAGCTTACATCCTATACTACTGCTATAGACACGCGGCCCTGCGTCCTATCACCTAGTGCGTCTAATCAACCATCACTCACCAGTGCACGTCCAATCAACCTGCTCGTCTAATCACGAGTGGCGTAATCAGCGTGGCGTAATCATGGCGTAACCATGGTGAGATAGCATTGGACCGGTTCACGGTTAGTAACCGCTACTGAACCGGCACCCTGCAACACGCCCCCTCAATGCGAACACGCATGAACGCCAAGTGCGGTCGGCCGTCAAGTCCTTGTGACGTGGTCCGGCAAGTCCCTTGGTCAAGATGTCAGCCAGCATGATCGCAGTCTCGTAGTACTCGACGATCACTTCTCCACGCTTGACTTCATCGCGGATGTGATGGTACTTGATGTCGATGTGCTTCGCGCGGCCATGGTTCACAGGGTTCTTCGTCATCTTGATGCACGACTGGTTGTCCTCGAAAATCTTCAATTCCGGCGTAGCTTCACGCGCAGCGACCAAGATCTCGCACAGCAGCTTGTGCACCCACTTGCCTTCTTGAATCGTAAGACTTAGTGCGATGTACTCGGCCTCGCTTGTCAACAGCGATACGCTTGACTGCTTCTTGGACCCCCATGAAATCGGTCCGCCTGCAACTTGAAACAAATAGCCTGACATTGACTTGCGATCACTAAGATCACCAGCCCAGTCGGCATCCGAAAACCCTTGAAAGGCGACGTCCTTGCCCGGCGAAAAACGAATCCCATGCGACTTGGTTCCTTGCATGTAGCGAAAGATGCGCTTGACCGCAATCCAATGTTCCACTTGAGGGTTCTCCATGAAGCGAGACGCATAGCCAACTGCGAACGCAATGTCCGGGCGAGTCGATGTCATCAAGTGCATGAGTGCACCGACAGCTTCGCGAAATGGCGCGTCCAACTTGGTTGTGGCGTCGCTTGAGACTAACTTCATGCTGATGTCGACCACCTCGATCCCCAGAACAAAGGAGCACTTGCCGCTGTCGGTCATCTCAAACCGCGACTTGAGTTGGCGCTTGACTTCTGCAATCCGTTCTGTCGAGCTCCCAGTCACCAAGACATCGTCCACGTAGACCAGTAGCAGAATGCAGTCACCATCGACAACCTTGATGTAGAGGCAGGGGTCGTAGCTTGAAACACGAAAACCGATGAAACGCACATACTCGTCGAAAGTCTCGTTTCAAACTCGTGAAGCTTGCTTGAGACCATAACTCGCCTTGAGCAGTTCCACGCAGTCGAAACCATCATCCAATTCCACACCTTCAGGCACACTGTAGAACACCTTCTCCTTCATCAAGCCATACAGGAACGCGGTGACCACGTCAAGCTGGTCAATCGGCCATCCAAAATACTTGGCGATCGCAATGATCATTCGCAGCGTGACGTACTTGACCACGGGCGAAAACATCTCGGTGTAGTCGATCCCATATTTCTGCACAAAGCCTTTCGCGACGAGCCGAGCCTTGAACTTCGCAATGGATCCGTCCGCGTTGCGCTTGATTTTGAAGACCCACTTGGTTCCCACGGTGCGCTGGTTGTTGGGCAACTTGGCAGCCCGAAATACACCGCGCAGTCGCATCGACTTGAGTTCGGCACGAACTGCCTTGCGCCAATGAACCTGATCCGGACCGTTCACAGCTTCTTGGAACGTCTTCGGTTCCGCGCTGTCACTTGCTTCCACAGCATTCGCACTTGCACGCCAGAACATTGGCGAAGTCGGGCTGTCTTCGTCATTGTCTTCCGAATTTTCTTCTTGCGGAGAACAGGATTCACGTTGGTCTTCATCTTCAGAGATGTCCGCTTCCCCGCCTGCTTGAACACCCTTGTGCCATAGTCGTCGGAGACTTGCATTTCGTCGAAACAGTCGGCAACTTCACCGACTTCTTCATCATCACTGGCCTTGGACCCATCGAAGCTTGACTCATCGAATGTGACATCGCGAGAGATTAGCCACCACCTGCCCCGCCTCGATGTCATAAACTCGATACGCCTTGGAACGCTCCTCATAGCCCAAGAAAATACCTTCACGAGCTTTGGGGTCCCATTTGAGTCGCTTCTCCTTCGGTGTCAAAACGTAGGCCTTGCACGATCCCGCGATGATTACAGTAGGATGTTTACGCCACCGATGATTAGACGAGCAGGTTGATTGGACGTGCACTGGTGAGTGATGGTTGATTAGACGCACTAGGTGATAGGACGCAGGGTCGCGTGTCTATAGCAGTAGTCTAGGATGTAAGCTCCAACAATTCAATCACTTCTGAATTTCCATTCTACCCCTCAAGTGACTTCCCTCGTCTCGGCCACCTCGCCCCAAGCTTCGGCAGTCCTCCCCTCGCAAGACAACCTCTACTACGACCTTCTTCAGGTTATGAGCCCAAGTACCATGTCATCTGTCCAAGATACCAAGATCTCCATCGACAAGTTCAACGGCGAGAACTACGCCACGTGGAACCGTTACATGCGTGGCGTGTTCCTGACCAAGTCGGTGTGGAATGTGGTGAACCGCGAGACGACGCCTACGTTCACGGACTCCAGGGCCAAGGACGACTACGTCAAGTCGAGCAACGTCGCCTTCGGTCTGATGCTCCTCCACATGGACGCGGACTACCATCATGTGGTCGACGACTACGAGGAAGCCTGGGTCGCGTGGGCGCGCTTGCGTACCCTTTACGGTGGATCGCAGAAGGCTGGACGCATCTATCTCAAGCGTCAGCTCTTCAGCATGGAAATGGCAGAAGGCGGCAATGTGTTGCATCATTGCAACGAAGTCCTCAACATCAGCGCGAAGCTTAGCAGTATCGGCGCCAAGATGGAGGACGAGGATGTGGCGATCTGCTTGCTGCGCAGTCTGCCCAAGAGCTACGAGAACGTCGTGCTCAACTTGGAGATGAGCAATGCAGAGCTGCGGACGCAAGATGTGGTGAAGGTGCTCACGAATGAGCATATCAAGCGACAAGGCGAGAAGACTGCGGCGGTGAAAATCGAGGAAGCAGCGAAGGCCTTCAACGCCGAGCGTCAAACTCGCCGGTGTGACTACTGCGGAAAATTGGGGCACCTGATCGACAAGTGCTGGACCAAGCAGAAAGAAGAAAATCGAGGAGCACGACGCGGCCGAGGTGGTCGCGGTGCCAGCAACGTTGAGTGGCGCGACGACGATGACGACTACATCGCGTTTGCGGTCTCCATGTCGACAGCGTGTGGAGTGTCGTCGGGCAAGAAATTTCAAGGCTCATGGGCGATCGACAGTGGTGCAACCCACCACATCTGCAACGACAAGTCCAAGTTCATCGACATCAACTTGCGCGACGAAGGCGAACTCACAGTCGCCAACGGTCAAACGGCCAAGATTTTGGGAGTTGGTACCGTTGTGCAACAAGTGATTCTGCCCAACCGGAGTGTGCGTGACGTCCGAATCGAAGATGCTCTCTACGTGCCGAGTATGAACAAGAACCTGCTGTCTGTGCCTCAGATCAACCGAGGTGGAGACTTCAAGGTGGTGTTTGACGGCTCCGAGATGCACATTGCGCGCAAGTCGTCGAGGAAGATCGTTGCTTCCGCGGACCTGATCGACGGACTCTACTGGCTACGAGTACCCAAGGGTTCTGCCAATTCGACGACTACGGTCTCGATCAACAGTGTCGATCTTCATGCGCGGATGGGTCATGCTCCGAACGACGTGCTACGGAAGATGGTTTCGAGCGGCATGGTGACGGGCGCGAAAATGCCGACCTCGTCAAAGAATTCCGAGTAACCCGGACAAGCCCAAGTACAAGCCATTCGAGTTCCTGCACTTCGACATTTGTGGACCCATGGAGAAAGAGTCGCTTGGTGGCAGCAAGTATCTACTGCTGATCACTGACGAAGCCAGCGGCTGCATGACGGGATTCTGTTTGCGCGCCAAGTCGGAGAGTGAAGACTGTCTGCGCAAGTTCATCGCTAAAGTGGAGCGCCAATTCGATGCCAGGGTCAAGTTCGTGCGTCATGACGGTGCCAAGGAGTTCGCGACCAACTCGCTCAAGGCCTTTTACGACAATCATGGCATTGAAGTCCAGCCGACGGTTCGATATGCGCATCAGACGAATGCTACTGCGGAACGCGCCAACCGGACGATTGTGACTATCGGGCGCAGCATGCTTCACTTCGCACGTTTGGACAAGACGTTTTGGGCGGAAGCGGCGATGACGGCAATTTACATCAAGAATCGACTGCCGTCACCCAAGGTCCCAGGGAAGACGCCATTTGAGATTGTGTACAAGAGGAAGCCCAACGTGAAGCACATGCGCGTTTTCGGGTGCAAGGCCTACGTCCTGACGCCGAAGGAGAAGCGACTCAAGTGGGACCCCAAGGCTCGTGAAGGAATTTTCATGGGCTATGAAGAGCGTTCGAAGGCGTATCGCGTTTATGACATCGAGGCGGGCCAGGTAGTGATTTCTCGCGATGTCACTTTCGACGAATCGACCTTCGACGACGCCAATGTTGTTGATGATGATGAAGATGTCGAAGATGCTGCGGATATCCTTGAAGACCTCGAGATTTCGAACGACCATGGAACGCGTGAATTCAAGCAGGCGGGGAAACGCAAGGCTCGTCCTAACGCCGAGGATCGTGAACATGTTCGTCGACCGCGTCGCAGTGCTGGATTAGAAGAAGCAAGCGCTCCGGACTCCGACCATCAAGAAGCCAAATCTGAAGACAATGATGATGATGACTCGACTCAGCCGATGTACTGGCGTGCGAGTGCGAATGCAGTGGAGACGAGTGACAGCGCCGAGCCGAAGACGTTCCAAGATGCTGTGAGCGGCGAAGACCAAGTCCACTGGCGCAAGGCGATCCGAGCAGAACTCAAGTCGATGCGACTTCGTGGAGTGTTTCGTGGCGCTAAATTACCGAACAACCAACGCGCAGTCGGAACCAAGTGGGTGTTCAAGATCAAGCGTAAAGCCGACGGATCCATCGAAAAGTACAAGGCTCGACTCGTCGCGAAAGGATTTGTGCAGAAGTATGGGATCGACTACACCGAGACGTTTTCGCCGGTGGTCAAGTACGTCACGCTGCGAACGATCATCGCTGTGGCCAAGTTCTTCAATTGGCCCCTCGACCAACTTGATGTCGTCACGGCGTTCCTGTACGGCTTGATGAAGGAGAAGGTGTTCTGCAGTGTTCCAGAAGGTGTGGAACTTGATGACGGCTACGACTGCGTGGAACTGCTCAAGGCGATCTACGGTCTCAAGCAAGCTTCTCGAGTGTGGAATGAGACCTTCGACGAGTATGTGCGCTCCATCGGATTTCGCGTTTCGAGCTACGATCCGTGCCTCTACATCAAGGTTGTCGACGATGACTGCGTTCTGATGCTGGTGTACGTCGACGATGTTTTGGTGACCGGAAGCTCTTCGACGATCATTGCTGAAGTCAAGAAACAGCTCAAGGCACGATTCGAGATGACCGACAGCGGCAAGTGTTCCTTCATTCTGGGCATCGAAGTGGTCGACAACGCAGATGGCAGCGTCACGTTGTCCCAAGCTCGCTACATCAACGACATCCTGGAGCGCTTTGGCATGCAGAACTGCAAACCTGCTGCCAGTCCAGTCGACCTCAGCATGAAGCTCGTTGCCAGTGACGTCTCGACCAAGTTGGATGCGCCGTTCCGTGAAGCTGTCGGTGCTCTCATGCACTTGATGACGTCGACTCGCCCGGACATTGCTTTTGCAGTTGGTTACGTTTCGCGCTTCATGGAGAACCCTCAAGTCGAGCACTGGATTGCAGTCAAGCGCATCTTCCGTTACCTTCAGGGCACCAAGTCGCACGGACTCCGTTTTTCGCCGGCCAAGGGAATCGACTTTCGTGGCTATTCGGATGCAGACTGGGCTGGTGACCACAGTGACCGCAAGTCGACTTCGGGCTACCTGTTTCAAGTTCTTGGCGGACCTGTGTCGTGGGGATCCAAGAAGCAATCGAGTGTGTCTCTTTCCACGAGTGAAGCCGAGTACATTGCGCTCAGTCTGGCAATCCAAGAAGGCAAGTGGGTGCACAAGCTTCTGTGTGAGATCCTCGACGCTGCAGGCGAAGACATCCCGGATCTGAAGATTTTCGAAGACAATCAGTCGTGCATCAAGATGACGAAGAACCCTGTGAACCATGGCCGCGCGAAGCACATCGACATCAAGTACCACCACATCCGTGATGAAGTCAAGCGCGGTGAAGTGATCGTCGAGTACTGCGAGACTACGACCATGCTGGCCGACATCTTGACCAAGGGACTCGGCGGACCTCGTCACAAGGACTTAACGACGGCTCTTGGCGTCCAAGCGTGTTCGCATTGAGAGGGGCTGTTGCAGGTGATCCAATACGATCCCGCGATGATTACGGTAGGATGTTTACGCCACCGATGATTAGACGAGTAGGATGATTGGACGTGCACTGGTGAGTGATGGTTGATTAGACGCACTAGGTGATAGGACGCAGGGTCGCGTGTCTATAGCAGTAGTCTAGGATGTAAGCTCCAACAATTCAATCACTTCTGAATTTCCATTCTACCCCTCAAGTGACTTCCCTCGTCTCGGCCACCTCGCCCCAAGCTTCGGCAGTCCTCCCCTCGCAAGACAACCTCTACTACGACCTTCTTCAGGTTATGAGCCCAAGTACCATGTCATCTGTCCAAGATACCAAGATCTCCATCGACAAGTTCAACGGCGAGAACTACGCCACGTGGAACCGTTACATGCGTGGCGTGTTCCTGACCAAGTCGGTGTGGAATGTGGTGAACCGCGAGACGACGCCTACGTTCACGGACTCCAGGGCCAAGGACGACTACGTCAAGTCGAGCAACGTCGCCTTCGGTCTGATGCTCCTCCACATGGACGCGGACTACCATCATGTGGTCGACGACTACGAGGAAGCCTGGGTCGCGTGGGCGCGCTTGCGTACCCTTTACGGTGGATCGCAGAAGGCTGGACGCATCTATCTCAAGCGTCAGCTCTTCAGCATGGAAATGGCAGAAGGCGGCAATGTGTTGCATCATTGCAACGAAGTCCTCAACATCAGCGCGAAGCTTAGCAGTATCGGCGCCAAGATGGAGGACGAGGATGTGGCGATCTGCTTGCTGCGCAGTCTGCCCAAGAGCTACGAGAACGTCGTGCTCAACTTGGAGATGAGCAATGCAGAGCTGCGGACGCAAGATGTGGTGAAGGTGCTCACGAATGAGCATATCAAGCGACAAGGCGAGAAGACTGCGGCGGTGAAAATCGAGGAAGCAGCGAAGGCCTTCAACGCCGAGCGTCAAACTCGCCGGTGTGACTACTGCGGAAAATTGGGGCACCTGATCGACAAGTGCTGGACCAAGCAGAAAGAAGAAAATCGAGGAGCACGACGCGGCCGAGGTGGTCGCGGTGCCAGCAACGTTGAGTGGCGCGACGACGATGACGACTACATCGCGTTTGCGGTCTCCATGTCGACAGCGTGTGGAGTGTCGTCGGGCAAGAAATTTCAAGGCTCATGGGCGATCGACAGTGGTGCAACCCACCACATCTGCAACGACAAGTCCAAGTTCATCGACATCAACTTGCGCGACGAAGGCGAACTCACAGTCGCCAACGGTCAAACGGCCAAGATTTTGGGAGTTGGTACCGTTGTGCAACAAGTGATTCTGCCCAACCGGAGTGTGCGTGACGTCCGAATCGAAGATGCTCTCTACGTGCCGAGTATGAACAAGAACCTGCTGTCTGTGCCTCAGATCAACCGAGGTGGAGACTTCAAGGTGGTGTTTGACGGCTCCGAGATGCACATTGCGCGCAAGTCGTCGAGGAAGATCGTTGCTTCCGCGGACCTGATCGACGGACTCTACTGGCTACGAGTACCCAAGGGTTCTGCCAATTCGACGACTACGGTCTCGATCAACAGTGTCGATCTTCATGCGCGGATGGGTCATGCTCCGAACGACGTGCTACGGAAGATGGTTTCGAGCGGCATGGTGACGGGCGCGAAAATGCCGACCTCGTCAAAGAACTCAAGCGGATGCCGCGGGTGTCAGCAAGGGAAGATGGTCCAAAAACCCTTTCCGAGTAACCCGGACAAGCCCAAGTACAAGCCATTCGAGTTCCTGCACTTCGACCTTTGTGGACCCATGGAGAAAGAGTCGCTTGGTGGCAGCAAGTATCTACTGCTGATCACTGACGAAGCCAGCGGCTGCATGACGGGATTCTGTTTGCGCGCCAAGTCGGAGAGTGAAGACTGTCTGCGCAAGTTCATCGCTAAAGTGGAGCGCCAATTCGATGCCAGGGTCAAGTTCGTGCGTCATGACGGTGCCAAGGAGTTCGCGACCAACTCGCTCAAGGCCTTTTACGACAATCATGGCATTGAAGTCCAGCCGACGGTTCGATATGCGCATCAGACGAATGCTACTGCGGAACGCGCCAACCGGACGATTGTGACTATCGGGCGCAGCATGCTTCACTTCGCACGTTTGGACAAGACGTTTTGGGCGGAAGCGGCGATGACGGCAATTTACATCAAGAATCGACTGCCGTCACCCAAGGTCCCAGGGAAGACGCCATTTGAGATTGTGTACAAGAGGAAGCCCAACGTGAAGCACATGCGCGTTTTCGGGTGCAAGGCCTACGTCCTGACGCCGAAGGAGAAGCGACTCAAGTGGGACCCCAAGGCTCGTGAAGGAATTTAAGGAATTTTCATGGGCTATGAAGAGCGTTCGAAGGCGTATCGCGTTTATGACATCGAGGCGGGCCAGGTAGTGATTTCTCGCGATGTCACTTTCGACGAATCGACCTTCGACGACGCCAATGTTGTTGATGATGATGAAGATGTCGAAGATGCTGCGGATATCCTTGAAGACCTCGAGATTTCGAACGACCATGGAACGCGTGAATTCAAGCAGGCGGGGAAACGCAAGGCTCGTCCTAACGCCGAGGATCGTGAACATGTTCGTCGACCGCGTCGCAGTGCTGGATTAGAAGAAGCAAGCGCTCCGGACTCCGACCATCAAGAAGCCAAATCTGAAGACAATGATGATGATGACTCGACTCAGCCGATGTACTGGCGTGCGAGTGCGAATGCAGTGGAGACGAGTGACAGCGCCGAGCCGAAGACGTTCCAAGATGCTGTGAGCGGCGAAGACCAAGTCCACTGGCGCAAGGCGATCCGAGCAGAACTCAAGTCGATGCGACTTCGTGGAGTGTTTCGTGGCGCTAAATTACCGAACAACCAACGCGCAGTCGGAACCAAGTGGGTGTTCAAGATCAAGCGTAAAGCCGACGGATCCATCGAAAAGTACAAGGCTCGACTCGTCGCGAAAGGATTTGTGCAGAAGTATGGGATCGACTACACCGAGACGTTTTCGCCGGTGGTCAAGTACGTCACGCTGCGAACGATCATCGCTGTGGCCAAGTTCTTCAATTGGCCCCTCGACCAACTTGATGTCGTCACGGCGTTCCTGTACGGCTTGATGAAGGAGAAGGTGTTCTGCAGTGTTCCAGAAGGTGTGGAACTTGATGACGGCTACGACTGCGTGGAACTGCTCAAGGCGATCTACGGTCTCAAGCAAGCTTCTCGAGTGTGGAATGAGACCTTCGACGAGTATGTGCACGATTCGAGATGACCGACAGCGGCAAGTGTTCCTTCATTCTGGGCATCGAAGTGGTCGACAACGCAGATGGCAGCGTCACGTTGTCCCAAGCTCGCTACATCAACGACATCCTGGAGCGCTTTGGCATGCAGAACTGCAAACCTGCTGCCAGTCCAGTCGACCTCAGCATGAAGCTCGTTGCCAGTGACGTCTCGACCAAGTTGGATGCGCCGTTCCGTGAAGCTGTCGGTGCTCTCATGCACTTGATGACGTCGACTCGCCCGGACATTGCTTTTGCAGTTGGTTATGTTTCGCGCTTCATGGAGAACCCTCAAGTCGAGCACTGGATTGCAGTCAAGCGCATCTTCCGTTACCTTCAGGGCACCAAGTCGCACGGACTCCGTTTTTCGCCGGCCAAGGGAATCGACTTTCGTGGCTATTCGGATGCAGACTGGGCTGGTGACCACAGTGACCGCAAGTCGACTTCGGGCTACCTGTTTCAAGTTCTTGGCGGACCTGTGTCGTGGGGATCCAAGAAGCAATCGAGTGTGTCTCTTTCCACGAGTGAAGCCGAGTACATTGCGCTCAGTCTGGCAATCCAAGAAGGCAAGTGGGTGCACAAGCTTCTGTGTGAGATCCTCGACGCTGCAGGCGAAGACGTCCCGGATCTGAAGATTTTCGAAGACAATCAGTCGTGCATCAAGATGACGAAGAACCCTGTGAACCATGGCCGCACGAAGCACATCGACATCAAGTACCACCACATCCGTGATGAAGTCAAGCGCGGTGAAGTGATCGTCGAGTACTGCGAGACTACGACCATGCTGGCTGACATTTTGACCAAGGGACTCGGCGGACCTCGTCACAAGGACTTAACGACGGCTCTTGGCGTCCAAGCGTGTTCGCATTGAGAGGGGCTGTTGCAGGTGATCCAATACGATCCCGCGATGATTACAGTAGGATGTTTACGCCACCGATGATTAGACGAGCAGGTTGATTGGACGTGCACTGGTGAGTGATGGTTGATTAGACGCACTAGGTGATAGGACGCAGGGCCGCGTGTCTATAGCAGTAGTCTAGGATGTAAGCTCCAACAATTCAATCACTTCTGAATTTCCATTCTACCCCTCAAGTGACTTCCCTCGTCTCGGCTGCCTCGCACCAAGCTTCGGTAGTCCTCCCCTCGCAAGACAGCCTTTACTACGACCTTCTTCAGCCTTGAGCGAGTTGGTCGCGAACTCCTTGGCTCCGTCATGCCGCACAAACTTCACCTTAGCATCGAATTGTTTCTCCACCTTGGTGATGAACTTGCGCAAGCAGCCTTCGCTTTCCGACTTGGCACGCAGACAGAATCCTGACATGCAGCCACTTGCTTCGTCCGTGATCAACAGCAAGTAGCGACTGCCACCCAGCGACTCTTCTTCCATGGGTCCACAAATGTCGAAGTGGAGGAACTCGAAGGGCTTGTACTTGGGCTTGTTCGGGTTGCTCGGGAATGGCTTTTGGACCATCCTTCCTTGTTGGCATCCACGGCATTGACTTGAACTCTTCGACGATGTCGGCATCTTGGCACCCGTCACCATGCCGCTTGAAACCATCTTCCGAAGAACATCGGTCGGGGCGTGACCCATACGCGCATGAAGATCGACCGCGTTGATCGACGCATTGGACACCGAATTCGCAGCGAAGCTTGGAACTCGGAGCCAGTATAGACCGTCGATCAAGTCTGCTGAAGCAACGACTTTCTTCGACATCTTGCGCGCGATGTGCATTTCCGCACCATCAAACACCACCTTGAACTGTCCGGTCCGGTTGGTCTGCGGTACCGAAAGCAGGTTCTTGTTCATGCTTGGAACATACAGCGCGTCCTGGATCTCGATATCGAGCTCGCCACCGTTAGGCAAAGTGACGCGCTCCACAACAGTTCCAACTCCCAAGATCTTGGCTGAGTCACCGTTCGCAACCGTGAGCTCGCCTCCATCGCGCATGTCGATGTTGACAAACTTGCTCTTGTCGTTGCAGATGTGATGCGTCGCACCACTGTCGATCGCCCATGAGCCTTGAAACTTGTTGGCCTTGGAGATACCACACTCCATTGAGACCGCAAACACGACCGAATCGTAGTCGTCGTCGTCACGCCACTGGACATTGTTGGCTCCGCGTCCACAGCCGTTGCCGCCGCGTCGAGCACCTCGGTTTTCATCTTTCTGCTTGGTCCAGCACTTGTCGATTACGTGCCCCAATTTTCCGCAGTAGTCACACCGGCGAGTTTCACGCTCGGCATTGAAGGTCCTTGCAGCGTCTTCAGTCTTGACCGACGCCGTCTTCTCGCCTTGTCGCTTGATGTGCTCGTTCGTGAGCACCTTCACCACGTCTTGCGTTCGCAGCTCTGCATTGCTCATCTCCAAGTTCAGCACGACGTTCTCGTAGCTCTTGGGGAGACTGCGCAACAGGCAGATCGCCACGTCCTCGTCCTCCATCTTGGCGCCGATGCTGCTGAGCTTGGCGCTGATGTTGAGGACTTCGTTGCAATGATGCAACACATTGCCGCCTTCCGACATCTCCATACTGAAGAGCTGACGCTTGAGATAGATGCGTCCAGCCTTCTGCGATCCACCGTACAGCGTCTTCAGGCGCGTCCACGCAACCCACGCTTCCTCGCAGTCGTCAACCACAAGGTGGTAGTCTGCGTCCATGTGGAGCAGCATCAGTCCGAACGCGATGTTGCTCGCCTTGACGTAGTCATCCTTGGCCCGAGTGTCCGCGAAGGTCGGAGTCGTCTCTCGGTTCACTACATGCCACACCGACTTGGTCAAAAACACGCCACGCATGTAGCGGTTCCATGTCGCGTAGTTGTCGCCGTTGAACTTGTCGATGGAGACCTTGATGGAGACGTCTTGGTGGAGCTTACATCCTATACTACTGCTATAGACACGCGGCCCTGCGTCCTATCACCTAGTGCGTCTAATCAACCATCACTCACCAGTGCACGTCCAATCAACCTGCTCGTCTAATCACGAGTGGCGTAATCAGCGTGGCGTAATCATGGCGTAACCATGGTGAGATAGCATTGGACCGGTTCACGGTTAGTAACCGCTACTGAACCGGCACCCTGCAACACGCCCCCTCAATGCGAACACGCATGAACGCCAAGTGCGGTCGGCCGTCAAGTCCTTGTGACGTGGTCCGGCAAGTCCCTTGGTCAAGATGTCAGCCAGCATGATCGCAGTCTCGTAGTACTCGACGATCACTTCTCCACGCTTGACTTCATCGCGGATGTGATGGTACTTGATGTCGATGTGCTTCGCGCGGCCATGGTTCACAGGGTTCTTCGTCATCTTGATGCACGACTGGTTGTCCTCGAAAATCTTCAATTCCGGCGTAGCTTCACGCGCAGCGACCAAGATCTCGCACAGCAGCTTGTGCACCCACTTGCCTTCTTGAATCGTAAGACTTAGTGCGATGTACTCGGCCTCGCTTGTCAACAGCGATACGCTTGACTGCTTCTTGGACCCCCATGAAATCGGTCCGCCTGCAACTTGAAACAAATAGCCTGACATTGACTTGCGATCACTAAGATCACCAGCCCAGTTGGCATCCGAAAACCCTTGAAAGGCGACGTCCTTGCCCGGCGAAAAACGAATCCCATGCGACTTGGTTCCTTGCATGTAGCGAAAGATGCGCTTGACCGCAATCCAATGTTCCACTTGAGGGTTCTCCATGAAGCGAGACGCATAGCCAACTGCGAACGCAATGTCCGGGCGAGTCGATGTCATCAAGTGCATGAGTGCACCGACAGCTTCGCGAAATGGCGCGTCCAACTTGATTGTGGCGTCGCTTGAGACTAACTTCATGCTGATGTCGACCGAACTTGCAGCAGGTTTGCAGTCTTGCATGCCGAAACGCTCCAGGATGTCGCTGATGTACCGAGCTTGACTCAACGTGACACTGCCATCCGCATTGTCGACCACCTCGATCCCCAGAACGAAGGAGCACTTGCCGCTGTCGGTCATCTCAAACCGCGACTTGAGTTGGCGCTTGACTTCTGCAATCCGTTCTGTCGAGCTCCCAGTCACCAAGACATCGTCCACGTAGACCAGCATCAGAACGCAGTCACCATCGACAACCTTGATGTAGAGGCAGGGGTCGTAGCTTGAAACACGAAAACCGATGGAACGCACATACTCGTCGAAAGTCTCGTTCCAAACTCGTGAAGCTTGCTTGAGACCATAACTCGCCTTGAGCAGTTCCACGCAGTCGAAACCATCATCCAATTCCACACCTTCAGGCACACTGCAGAACACCTTCTCCTTCATCAAGCTATTGAGGGTTGCTGGTCTTGGGTACTGTGTACCAGCTGTACCCATTAACCGGTCAACCCGAACCGGTCCAATACGATCCCTGCGATGATTACGGTACATTGTTTACGCCACCGATGATTAGACGAGTAGGATGATTGGACGAGTACAGAGTGTTGGTGATTAGATGCACCAAATGATTGGATGCAGACTAGGTAATGAAGACAGTTTAAGCTCCGATCAATCAATCACTTTCGAATCTTCCTTCTTCAGCTCAAGTGGTTTCCTGCCTCCGCTCCGGTCTTCCCCAGAGTGCTGTCGTCCCTCCGCTTCATTCAAGCTACGTGTCCAAGATCCATACCTTCCATCAGGTTATGAGCCCAAGCACCATGTCCTCTGCCCACGACGCCTCGACTAAGGTCTCCATCGACAAGTTCAACGGCGACAACTACGCGACGTGGAACCGCTACATGCGTGGCGTGTTTTTGACCAAGTCGGTGTGGCATGTCGTGAACCGCGAGACGACGCCAAGCTTCACGGACTCCAGGGCCAAGGACGAGTATGTCAAGTCGAGCAACGTCGCCTTCGGTCTGATGCTCCTCCACATGGACGCGGACTACCATCATGTGGTCGACGACTACGAGGAAGCCTGGGTCGCGTGGGCGCGCTTGCGTACCCTTTACGGTGGATCGCAGAAGGCTGGACGCATCTATCTCAAGCGTCAGCTCTTCAGCATGGAAATGGCAGAAGGCGGAAACATCCTTCACCATTGCAACGAAGTCCTCAACATCAGCGCCAAGCTTAGCAGCATCGGCGCCAAGATGGAGGACGAGGATGTGGCGATCTGCCTGTTGCGCAGTCTCCCCAAGAGCTACGAGAACGTCGTGCTGAACTTGGAGATGAGCAATGCAGAGCTGCGAACGCAAGACGTGGTGAAGGTGCTCACGAACGAGCACATCAAGCGACAAGGCGAGAAGACGGCGTCGGTCAAGACTGAAGACGCTGCAAGGACCTTCAATGCCGAGCGTGAAACTCGCCGGTGTGACTACTGCGGAAAATTGGGACACATCATTGACAAGTGCTGGACCAAGCAGAAGGACGAGAATCGGGGCCCAAGACGCGGCGGCAATGGCAATGGCAACGGCCGTGGACGCGGGGCCAACAACATCCAGTGGAGAAACGACAGCGACGACTACGACTACGACTACGGCTACGATCGAGTGGTGTTCGCGGTTTCCCTGGAATGTGGCATTTCGACGGGCAAGAATGTGTCCGGGATGTGGGCGGTCGACAGCGGCGCAACGCACCACATCTGTAACGACAAGGCCAAGTTCGCCAATTTGATCGAGCGGAACGAAGGCGAACTTTCGGTGGCCGACGGCAACAAGGCGGCCATCAAGGGTGTGGGGACCATCGTGGAACGAGTGGTTCTGCCCAACGGCGACGAGCGCGAGATCGAGATCAAGAGCGCGCTATACGTGCCGAGCATGAGCAAAAACCTGCTCTCGGTGCCGCAGATCAACAAGAGTGGCAAGTTCCAAGTGGTGTTCGACGGCACCGAAATCCACGTTTCGCGCAAGGACTCGAAGCTAGTGGTGGCAACGGCGGACCTCGTGGATGGCCTCTACTGGCTTCGCACGCCTCAGCGATCGGTGAATGCGGCAACGAGTGGCAGGACTGTTGACCTGCACACGCGCATGGGTCACGCTCCAGTCGAGGTGCTTCGCAAGATGGTCGACACCAAGATGATCAAGGACGCGAAGGCACCTTCCAAGTCGAGTGGGCCAAGTCTGTGTCGCGGATGTCAGCAAGGGAAGATGGTTCAAAAGCCATTCCCCAGCAACCGTGACAAGCGTCACTATGACACCTTCGAGCTGCTCCACTTTGACATCTGCGGACCCATGGAGGAAAACTCGCTTGGTGGCAGCAAGTATCTGCTGTTGATCGTGGACGAAGCCAGCGGATGCATGAAGGGTTTCTGTCTGCGTGCCAAGTCGGAGAGCGAAGACTACATCAAGACGTACGTCATGAAGGTGCAGAAGCAGTTCGGCAAGAAGGTCAAGTTTGTGCGGCATGACGGAGCTCGTGAGTTTGCGACCAACTCGCTCAAGGCCTTCTACGAAGACGAAGGCATCGAACAGCAAACCACGGTTCCGTACGCGCACCAGACCAACGGCACGGCAGAACGAGCCATCCGGACCATCGTCACGATCGGCCGCAGCAGTCTGCATCCAATCATTTGGTGCATCTAATCACCAACACTCTGTACTCGTCCAATCATCCTACTCGTCTAATCATCGGTGGCGTAAACAACGTACCGTAATCATCGCAGGATCGTATTGGACCGGTTCGGGTTGACCGGTTAATGGGTACAGCTGGTACACAGTACCCAAGACCAGCAACCCTCAATACGCCCCCTCAATGCGAACATGCGTGGATGCCGAGAGCCGCCGTCAGGTCCGTGTGGCGTGGTCCCGCGAGCGCCTTCGTCATGATGTCCGCCAGCATCACAGAAGTCTCGCAATACTGGAGCTTCACTTCACCGCGCTTCACTTCGTCGCGGATGTGGTGATACTTGATGTCGATGTGCTTGGCGCGGCCGTGATTCACCGGGTTCTTCGTCATCTTGATGCACGACTGGTTGTCTTCGCGGATCATGAGCTCGGGTCCCGTCTCGTTGGTAGCTGCCAGAATCTCGCACAGCAGGCGGTGGATCCACTTGCCCTCTTGGATAGCCAGACTGAGCGCGATGTACTCCGCTTCGCTCGTAGACAGCGACACGCTTGACTGCTTCTTGCTTCCCCAGCTCACAGGCGCACTCATCAGCATGAACGTGTAGCCGGAAGTCGACTTGCGGTCCGCGAGGTCACCGGCCCAGTCCGCGTCCGAGTATCCACGAAAGTCGATGTTGTCACCCGGCTTGTAGCAGATCCCATGCGTCTTGGT
This sequence comes from Phytophthora citrophthora, assembly GCA_031305395.1. NCBI lineage: Eukaryota > Oomycota > Peronosporomycetes > Peronosporales > Peronosporaceae > Phytophthora > Phytophthora citrophthora. The sequence goes on from JASMQC010000048.1 coordinate 52,959, forward strand.
GCCTTGCAGGTAGCGAAAGATACGCTTGACCGCAACCCAGTGTTCCTCTTGGGGATTCTCCATGAAGCGCGACACATAGCCCACAGCGTACGCGATGTCCGGGCGCGTGGCAGTCATCAGATGCATCAGAGCACCCACAGCTTCGCGAAATGGAGCGTTCACCTTGGTCGCTGCGTCGCTTGGAACTAGTCGAGAGCTCATGTCGACGGGACTCACCACAGCCTTGCACTCATCCATACCGAAGCGCTTCAGGATATCATCCACATAACGCCGCTGGCACATGGTCACACTGCCGTCCGAGCCGTCCACCAACTCGATCCCAAGAACGAACGCACACTTGCCGCTGTCGGTCATCTCGAAGCGAGTCTTGAGGTCCGTCTTCGTGCGTGCGATCAGCTCGGGTGAACTTCCGGTCACCAACACATCGTCCACGTAGACCAGCACGAGCACACAGTGGCCATCCTCAACCTTGATGTAGAGGCACGGATCGAAGGCCGAAACTTGGAAACCGATGGAGCACACGAACTCGTCGAACGTCTCGTTCCACACGCGCGAAGCTTGTTTGAGACCGTAGATCGCCTTCACCAATTCCAGGCAGTCGAAATCACCATCGACCTCAACGCCATCAGGAACCACGCAGAACACCTGCTCCTTCATGATCCCATATAGGAATGCAGTCACCACGTCGAGTTGGTCGAGGGGCCAACCGAAGTACTTGGCAATGGCGATGACCATGCGCAGCGTCACGTACTTGACCACGGGCGAAAACGTCTCCGTGTAGTCGATGCCGTACTTCTGCTTGAAACCCTTGGCCACGAGGCGCGCCTTGTACTTCTCGATCGATCCGTCCGCTTTGCGCTTGATCTTGAACACCCACTTGGTGCCGATGGCGCGCTGTCCGTTGGGCAACTTGGCAGCACGAAACACTCCACGAAGACGCATCGACTTGAGTTCCGCGCGAATCGCCTTGCGCCAGTGCACTTGATCAGGGCTGTTGATCGCCTCTTGAAACGTCGTCGGTTCCGATAGATCTGCTGCTTCGACGGCATTCGCACTGGCACGCCAAAACACCGGCGGAGTCGAATCATCGTCTTCATCTTGGTCCCCAGACTTTTCTTCTTCGTCGGGGTCCACTCGGTGCGAAGAGGAGTCCGGTGCACTCGCTTCTTCCAATCCAGGCCGATGACGCACAGTGCGCGGTCTTCTGGTACCTTCATCTTCGTCACTTGGGCGACTCTTGCGCTTCCCCGCCTGCTTGTACTCCGTCTGGCGAGGACCGGCATCGTCGATGTCGAGCGAGTCGAAGTCCAGGTCATCGACATCTTCATCGGAAATCTGCGGCGAAAGTCCAAAGGCCGACTCATCGAAGTTGACATCGCGACTGATGACCACCTGCCCCGCCTCGATGTCATAAACTCGATACGCCTTGGACACTTCTTCGTAGCCCAGGAATATCCCGGCGCGAGCCAGATCCGATCGAGCCTCCGTCAGATTTTGATCCTGATCCAAGACCTGCTGCTGGAGCTCGTTCCAGCTGCCTCTACCTCCTTAACGAGGTGATCATACTGCTGGTTGACACGGTCCAGATCTGCACGAGTGCGGCCCAGACGTCGGTCCAGACCATCTTGCTCCGCTATTAACTGCGTGAGGTTGGAGCCGGGCTGATCGTGGGATCCATCTGCCGGATCGCCGGAGATCTGGCTTTGGAGTCGCTGGATTTCATCCTGCTGTTCCTGCTGGAAGTGCTCCATTTCAGCCAGCTCGCTTTTCAGGCGGTGTGTTCCTGGCGGTTCCGATCTTGGGTCAAGGTTTCCTGAGTCCTCTGGACGTGGCGAAGCTCATTCTCGAGATAAGCCATGGACCGGGACGGCGTGGGCGAGTTGATCCGCAGGGCTTGAGAGGCTAAAGACCGATGGGAGTGCGTACTAGCCGGACGGGGACTATCAGGCGGTGTGGGCGGCGGGGGACTTGCCGCCGTCGAGCTTTCTCTTCGTCGTCTGCCATGGGCACTAAGTCGCAGATCTTGGGTCGGGTGCGTCTGACGAAGAAATTTGCGAAGTGAACCAGAAGCGAACCGTGCGCCGATCCAGCTTTCTGGACTGGAGGCGATGTGGTGAAGCGAATAAGATTTCCAAGAAAGGCAACCAGAACCGCAGATCTAGGAAAGAGTCAGGCCGAGCGACAGGGGTCCAGAGACACCAGGCTCGGATCTGAAGGATCAGGGTGATGGACAGCCAGGCGTTTCACATTGGGTTGCTACAAAGTTGGAGCAAGATATTAAGTGCCGTGGCCCCTGCCTGGCACAATTCGCGTCCAGCAGAGGGTGACTGCAAGAGGCAGCACGAACCCCGACATATACTCGCCGACGGAAGGAGAAGCAGTGGTGATCCAGGACAACAGGTGCAGTGAACATCGAGATTACTTCGGGGCTGTGGTGATACACAAGAGCCCAGCTTGTAGCAGGTGGTGGGAGCTGAAGTTATGGTCCACGGATGGAGATTGAGATCGGTGATCCGAGATCGGTGATCTCAGATCAGAGGTTAGGGTTGCAGATCAAGGTGATAGGAGACACAGTGTATCCAGGTATCAGGTGATCGTAGGATAGGAATTTGAGATGGGATGGTAGACATAGGGATAATTGTAAACAAAATCGAATTTGCTCTGGACCTCACAAGTGTCTTCATTCAAGCCTGGAACCGGGAACTACATTGGTCCTACAAGCGTCTGGAAGGTAAGGATACGTAACCTAGTATAGAGGTCAAGACTGGATAATATATTGGCCAGCTTCGCCCTATCTAGTGATCTGTCCTTTAAGTGCAAATCCCGGATCTGAAGGAATTGGCTGCTTGGCCTGACAATCCCGTCGAATCTCACCCCCTTAAGACCCCCGCTAAAGGAAGCGGCAAGCAACGGAAAGGAAGGGACCAGATCCCTAACATTGGACTCTTGGACGACCTGGACCAAGAACCAGGCACCCGGATCAAGGCTCGAGAACTCGCCTACGACCCGGATCAACTGCCCCGAGGTAGAGTGAAGTATTTCCACGCTATCTCACACCCCTGCGTCCCACAAGACCTTCGTCTTCGCCAACAAGACATCTTCAGCAGTCACCTGGAAGAGCGTAACCTGCCTACCGACGGGTACACAAGGTGAAAGTACGTAAGGTATATAAATGTTTACATGGAACATATCATTTTAAAATTAGCCACAAACCTGGTCAGTCTCGTAAACTCAAGCAATTTACACAGTATTTAAAATTGCCACAAAGTAGGTCCGTATAGTGAATTCAAGATGCATAAATAAATGATATTGCTTTTGAATTTGCCATTACAGTATAGTCTCATTCTCAAGTACTCCTATTAGGCTGAAATTATAGCAGCACGCTTCGCTGTGCCAGCCCGGTCTCGGTGCCAAGTGGCATCGCCCAATTCGATCGAAGTCCGCCACGATGGCTAATATTGAGCGCAGACGCCGGCAGAGACTACAAACTTGTGAGTTTGCTTGCGCGTGGCGTAAAACAGAACATGCTAGTAGTAGTTCGTATTTGGCCCCAATATCAGTAACAACAAAAGATAATAATGAAGCAGAACGAGCTTGTCGATAATCACACATCTACGAAGTCATGGCTATATGCTACTAGGTTGTATAGATCGTTGTGTGAACAAGTGATGAAGCTATGTGTCGTGAAACGCGTTATGACAGTGGATCACTTAGTAAAGTTTTGTTTTCGACTCAAATTGTGGAACCGATTAAAGCGGCGTCAGATCCGATGCATAGCGATGCTTTATTGTCTACTCTACCTGTACCAGCTCCTGAACCGAATTCAGTTCCAACTAAGAGAGAAAATGATGCTGGAAAAGCACTTGTGGCCGATGATAGTTCATCTTTGAGCCTGATTTCATTCCAACGTGTGATTTATCAGGTCAATATTCTCCGATAAGTCGTAAAGTACCGATTCATATTGACCCCGAGCTTTGAGTTGAGGACATTATCCGAGTCGATACGTTATGTTCGAGGGAAATCCGATATTTTACAACACGAACTGAAAAATATTTATCCAGATGCACACCTCACCGATAACGAATTGCGATGCCGAATCAAAAGGCGGCGTACTTCTCACATACTGCGAGTAGAGTCGCACGTCAGCGCTCCAATATTACCGCCGAGCGTTGCAGCACCTCTATCGGAAACGAGCAAAACAGCATCATGCTCTAGCTGCCACAAGAAGCACATGAAGTGTGGCGATCACACTCAAATCGTGACTGTTTGCCTTTAGCTACAAACCAGGGGAACCACACGATAGCAGAGTATTTTGACTCGCAGCAATAACCAACTCTTCACTTTTCAGATGCTCTCTGATATTTTCTACTCTGCACTAGTTGTGATTTGCATCGAGACAAGTCCTTGAGACATTAAGTGGTCGAAAGTGGTCAAAGTAGTCGCGAGATATATCCCACTATTTTCTATGCCCCAGTCTTGCACCGTTCACACATATGCCATGATGTCGAACGTGGTCTTGAGTTCCGCAGCGGAGTGCTCACCGGTCGACACAGCATGAACCAGCTGTCGTACATCCCTCTCGCTGAGCGCTTGTGGCCTCTCAGGCCTTTGCTGTTCATCTGCCTTGTCTTCCTGTGGCCCTCACTCTATTTAATGGCCTTGCGGAAGCAGCCACAACGGGGATTCCGACACCAAGGACAACCCCTCCAATGCCTACGACAGCCGCACCAACTGTCACTGCCTGTTACGACGTCTGATTTGACAGACACAACGACTTCTGGCTCGTCCACTACGATGCTTGCGTATAGGTAGATTGGAATTAACTGAGACTCCCAGCTACAGTGGCCATACGTAGTTTCAGTTCGCTTCCATCGCTTACAAATATTTCCCTGTAGACATCTCTGTGACAAGGTCAATACAGCGACGTCGACGATATCACTCATGCCTTAGGCATAACTCTTGGACAACACGCTTCGCCTCTTCAGTGAACAGAAAATCATTCAAAAAATGATTGTTGCTTGACTGGCGCGTGTGTCGAAAGTGGTTTGTCAAGTACATCGCCAGTGAAAACAAGTGCTTTGCATAGAGAGATGTAACTTTTCGCGCGCACCTTTCCACATCACCAACCAATTCACATCTTTTCTCGATGCCTAAGAACTGATGAGCGTTGGTTTTGGAGGCAACCTGCGCGACAACGATGCCAAGTCCAGCTCCAACATCCAGAAACACATATTCGCGCCAACCTCTTCCATCATCTAAATAATAAGCCGGGAGGAACATCTCACCGATGTTCCTGTCCGTCTCACCGGCTTCTTGGAAAACCTCGGCTGCAGATAAACTTCGGTAGATACCTTGGATTGCCCCTTTAGCTTGATTAGTTGAGGTGGTAATATTGGAGCCGCAACAATTGGATATCTTCCAACGCGACCTTGGGTCGTAAGCGTCGATGAAAACGCGCTACTTCCTTCCCACGTGAGCTCCAGCGCACGGAGTTGCTGCTCGATCTCATCTGGATGACGTTTCCTCCACATTCAGCTCTTCCAAGCGGTGCTTTTCTTGGCAACTTCGTACTCGAAGGCGACTCTGTCAACAACGTTTGATGGCATGACCACAAAGTAAGTGAATGCGCGAGTGTATCTACATCGGGTGTGTTTAATGGTCGCCCACCTGAAATTACTCCAATACAAAAACCAAGTCTAAGCAGTTTTACGTGTTACACCTTTAGGCGGGGCGGATTCAGTATGGCTTCGATTGAAACAAATCGGCTTCCATGCGATACTTACATGCAGGTTTACTCTAATCTGGTTGATGCGTGTGCTAAATTTACGCCAATCGTCACTTACAATGCTAAGTAGTCAGCACTTTTTCTACTCCATTATACTAGCCTTTTGTTGTGGCGTAGTGGCTCGCGAGAGGCACTCACACACTTGGCGTCCGGACTCCCGACTGATGGAAGGGGTACTCCGCTTGCCGTTGAGGGGGGCTCTGAAGAGACTTCTCACCTTGTGTACCCGTCAGGTTGGACGATTACGCTCTTCCTGGGTAACTCGGAGGATGCCTGGCTTGATCTGGGATGAGGGGTGTGGACGGCACTTGGGTCTCGGCTTGACTGCTTGCGGAAATTCTTCACTCGCAGCCGTTTGCTTGGTGTGGCGAAGACCAGCGGGGGGTCATAGGGCTGTGTAACCAAAGGCCAATGTGATTCCAATGTTTCAATACGTGCTTGGCCGCTTCTTTCTGGTGGTGAACTTGAGGGGGTGAGAAGAGAGCGAGGGCGACCTGGACAAGCTATCCAGGCGATCTTGCGCTTCTTCCTTCGTCGACGTTGGCGATCGTTGGTCGTCAGAGGGGGCCAATATACTTCCCAATAACTCTCTCTCGGTGTATGAGCCTTACTCTCTTGTCTCCTTTGCAGTAAAATCAACACTAAAATGCAACTCCCTAATCCCATCCCCTGCGTCTTTAACGTCTCCCAGCCGTCCGTTTGCAAACTGGCTACATGACCGTACTTAGCACAAACTGTACCGCCACTATGGAACACCTCGACCTTCCCAACCTGTACTGAAATGATTGTACCGCGATCTTCCCAACAGGTATCGAAATGATTGCACCTGATATCCCCGTGTCATGATCTTCAGGCATGGTACCAAACCTTGGTACCTCTTTCGAAGAGCCTCCCAAACATAATGTGGACTACACCACGTTCTATTTAATACGTAAGGTTGCACGAATGTTAACGAGGAGCTTGGACACTCATTTACGGTTCACACACTCGCTTTATGCTTTAATACGTATGTCTGTTGTTAACTAAGGGAATAGTGCCTCTGAGCGAGCCGTCATACACACGAATGATGATAGGCATTGTGATATGCACGCCGGATTTACATTCAAACACAGCCTCCTAAAGTGACAAAGACGCTAGTAGGGGTAAAAAAGTACGTTTACCACAAGTTTCTCATGATGGCTTCATTAATCGTACACACTCAACGGTACCTAACGTGCGTGTGACTGGCTAAAGCGCGCAAACGAGAAAAAGAAGCATGTTGCTTCCTTTTTAGGGGTTCCTTTGGTACCAACCTTCGACAATATGGTTTAAGTCAGTATTTGCTACGATAGGGTCAAGTTGATCGCATGGCTAAGAGACCAGACGCCACCGCAGCAGCAGAAAGTGGCAGCAGTCTGCCAATCTCGTCGCCGATCATATCGCTAATCTTGGCATCTTGATCACTAGCACAATCAAGGCACGCGACGCAGGGCGAACGGCGCGGCAGACCGCATGCCAACGAGCTTGGAGCGCATGTTTCGAGGACGCCGGCGGAGGAGAGGTACACGCACGCCCTGGTGGGGTGATGAGAATGGGAGTAGCAGGCGCAGCTGATGCAGGAGCACGAGTAGCAGAGTGAGGGCCTCGACGGAGGCTAGCAGCTTTGCTTTCCTAACTGAATGACACTTCGAAATTTACTTTCAAGAGCTCAACTTGATATAGGTTAAATAGTATCTACGTACATTTATCGTTCTGTTCACAAAAGGTAAACCACCGGCCAACGAATCGAGGCTGCTTATCGTGTTTGCTCGGCGTACAGTTGTTTTATGAGCGGCTCAACCATCTCCGCTCGGCAAACGCGGCCACGTCTCTCGCAGATTCGACCAGTGATTCCAATCATTTGCTGCTTGTAGTTCTAAATCTTCAAGAAGACCATGCATATGAGAGAGCATGGGCGGCGAGCCCACCTCGAGTAAAGCGCTGATCTGTGATGATGGAATGCGTGTACCCAGCTTCTCCAACCCATGACCGGATACTCCATTCAAGCAGGCATAGTTAAGCAGATCGCAACGGCTGAAGCGCGCAGATATTTAGGATGTTGTTTAACAGATCAACGACGCTTCTCCCTGGACTGCCACCATGGCAGGCGAGACCGTCCATGCAGAGTAGTTAGGACTTTACTTTGCTATTTACCGGCAACAACTGAAGTCAATACACGTTGACTTCGCGGGAGTCCCAGCTCCCAATCCGTGAGCACCACATGATCGTGCTGTGTCTTTGTGGTGGAGCGGATCTGCCAAAATCTCGTTGAGGCAGGTCCCGATCGCCACTAGCGCCCAGACACCGACTAACGGAGGGGGTCTCCCGATGATCCGTGATCTAGCTGTGTGTAGTATTCAACTTGTGTACCCGTCGGTAGGCGGGTTACGCTCTTCCAGGTGATTTCTGAAGAGGTCTTGCTGGCGAAGAAGAAGGTCTTGTGGGACGCAAGGGTGTGAGATAGCGTGGAAATACTTCACTCTACCTCGGGGTAGTTGTTCCGGGTCGTAGGCGAGTTCTCGAGCCTTGATCCGGGTGCCTGGTTCTTGGTCCAGGTCGTCCAAGAGTCCAATGTTAGGGATCTGGTCCCTTCCTTTCCGTTGCTTGCCGCTTCCTTTAGCGGGGGTCTTAAGGGGGTGAGATTCGACGGGATTGTCAGGCCAAGCAGCCAATTCCTTCAGATCCGGGATTTGCACTTAAAGGACAGATCACTAGATAGGGCGAAGCTGGCCAATATATTATCCAGTCTTGACCTCTATACTAGGTTACGTATCCTTACCTTCCAGACGCTTGTAGGACCAATGTAGTTCCCGGTTCCAGGCTTGAATGAAGATACTTGTGAGGTTCAGAGCAAATTCGATTCTGTTTATGGTTATTCCTATGTCTACTAGTCCCATCCTGATTTACTATCCTACGATCACCTGACACTGGCTACCTGGCTGATCTCTACACGGGTTCCCCTAACCCTGATCGGGAGCCGATGCGATAGTTAATCGGGAGCCGATGTCGTACTTAATCGGGAGTTGATCTCGTACTTAGCCGGGAGGTGATCGTCGCGTGATCCCGCTTGATCGCCTCCCGAGAAGTTGGGATCGGGCCAGTACATTGACCTCCGACGTTGGCCTTTGTCTGATTCGCCCCAGACCTGGGTATCACAGGTCGCCCCTGTCGCTTGTTCCGGCTCTCTTCGGCTCCGTGACTGGGACTGCCTTTCCGGGAAATCTTCTGATTCGCTTCACCACATCTTCACGGTGACGTCAAACCTCCGCTGACTCTAATTCCATCTCATCTGGTATCCGCTCTGCGTTAGCTGGTTTAAGTTGGTGCAGTTGCTTGTACACGATCTCATGCTCCATTTGGAGTTCACATTGGGCTTGGGCAAGCGCATGTTGACTGATCACTATCTCCGTGGCTTTTACCTTAATCCGAGGGTCCAACAACAACGCTTTAATCTCGTTAATATCTTCATATGGAAACTGAAACTTTAGCTGCTCACGTAAGCGTTTACGGCAACACACTCGCAAACGAAAATGTATCCACATCTCTTAACACTCGCTGCTGTGTAAACTCAGTACCTGATGGATCAGGTCGCTTAAGCAGTCGCGAGTGAGAACGGTGGACACCGTCTTGGGCACGGTCAGTACCGTTCCCCCCACTATAACCGATCTACTGAGGATCAACTATTGGAGGATCAGTTGCTGGATTATGAGTTTGACAATCGTCCAACCGGCCGCCGCCACGAGAGCCGCTGCTTCTAAGCGCTCACAGCGCGCATGACGTGACAAGAGCTTAGCAGGAGACGCAAGGCGGGAGCCTGTCGCGAGGACGGAGGTCATGAGTGTGCCACCGACCACTGCAGTGGTGCGACGTACTCAACCTGGAGGTACCTGTGGAGAGCCGGAGGACAAGGACAGAGGAGGACAAAGGACGAAGGACGAAAGAGTTAGTTGTTTGGAGTGGAGAGTTAGTAGGTAAGGAAGGAAGGTCAGTCGTGAATTTGCCTTGGACACAACAAGTTGAAAATCATTAGTTTGCATTTTTAACTGCATTGTTGAATCCGTTCTTTAGATCCGTTCTTTTGGTACTATCTCCGTTCCGTTACTCCTACACCAGCAGGGTAAACTGTCCTGTCCGAGGCGAGCGCGCGACAAAGCACCAGACACGCCACGGACTTTGCGTCCACTGACATTGCCAGCAACTTTCGGAAAAGAAGTGCGTAAGGACTAGAAACAGCTTCGCGTTGTACTTCTCCAAGACTAATGCCATTCCAGTGATGAAATGTCTGACTAAATGTTTTGGTCGCTGTGAGGTGCAGTCTCGAAAAACTGCATAGTAGTTGTACACGCTTCGGCGTAAAAGTGTGATTGCATAGCCAACCTTAGTGCCGCTTTGATCTAGAAGATCCTCCGATATTGCCAGGGAATATCAGCTCGGCCACAACGGAGTCACAAGTGAGTGCTTGCGTCTGGATGTGGTTTCTGTGGTAGTATAAAACTACGAAGTGGAGATTATATTTGTTGTTGTTGCAATTGCATCAATGATCCTGATCCTGCCCCGCCACCAGTATCAGCAGATACAGATACAAGATGCCAGCCCTGGTTGAGCCCCGCTTGCAGGGTTCCGCTCGGTTTGTCATGGTATATAGTAAAGTAAGTCTCTAAAAATTTAGTTCTTCTTACGAACATTAATCCATAAAACTACGAGCCCCACCAAACGAAAGGCGATTCCAAGAACGAAGAGCATTATGGCGTCGAACCCGGCCGATAGGTTGTCCATACTGTAGTACTCCAGCACCTTCTGGCCTGTGCGCGCAATGCAGCTCTGGTCGCTCGCACATGGGATCGTGTTGATTTCTCTCCAAAATACTTTCATCATTCCTTCGTAGCCGTACTTGATCGGTGAAATGTACTGGATCCAAACAAAATACGAAGGAGTCGACGATGCATTCAAGAACAGTCCGCCAAAAAGCATGAAAGGAAGCAACACCACAATACCGACGATAGGCGCGATCTCCACCCGACGACAGAGGCAGGAGACCATATATCCGACCCCAACGGCGCCGAAATTCAGCAGAACCACAAACAGTTGCAGCTTGATGTACGTGATGAACCCGTGGCCAATCCCGATGAGGAAATACGTCGGGATGAAGAACACGAAGGGCATGAACACTTGCAACGGCAGCTCACTGAGAATCTTGGCCATGTACCAGACCGCAAGGCGATAGAGACCCGACTTGTACTCATGCAGCACCATGGGCAGTTCAGTCGGGATCGCAATGAACAGTGGGCTTGATGTCGTGAAGGTTTGGTTGACGATCACAACGAAAAATGCCCCAGCGAAGTTCTGGATTCCCGTTTGGTCAATGTCTAGCTGCAGATAGATGAGTCCAACGATGGCGGAAATGAATAACTGCAGGAAAAAGTTCGCTCGGAACGAGATGCGGTCGCGCACGAGGCGAAGTACGTTTCGACTGGACAAAACCTGCAATTGCGCCAAAGACCCGAGGTGGTTGTCCTGGTAGCCGCTTGCGCCGCTCTCTGCGTCTTCGATTAATGCAATGTCACCAGAGTTTTGAGCTTCCCTCGAGTCGGCATGCTTCCGTTCCCACTCGCTCTTCAACAGCTCAAGTCGCTTCATTCCAGTTTCGTCCTTCTCCCTGTCGAGCACGATGAGCTGCCGCATGAAGTAGTCAGTCGGGTTCATGAAGGCAGGACACTGGTAGCCCAGTTCTGCAAAGTACGCTACGGCTTCGCTTGCTTTCCCATTATACACAGTGACCCCGTCACAGAGCAGATAGAGGCTGTCGAATAGCGTGAAGAGCTCGGATGACGGTTGGTGGACAGTGGTGATGACTGTGCGTCCTTCTCGCGCCAGTTGCTGCAGCTGAACCATCACAGCCTCAGCCATGTAGCTGTCTAGTCCTGACGTGGGCTCGTCCACAAACAGCAGTGACGGGTTCGTAAGGATCTCAGTCGCAAATGAGAGGCGCTTGCGCTCGCCACCCGAGATGCCACGCACGCGGATGCCTCCAATAAGTGTATCCCTACACTTGGTGAGTCCAAGCTCCTCCAGGACAGTGTCAACGCGCTCTTCGTGCTGCTGTGCAGTGGTGTGGGGTCCCATGCGGAGTCGGGCCTGGTAGATGAGGTGCTCGCGCACAGTGATCGTGGCGTAAAACATGTCATCCTGCTTGACGTACGATGAAAACCGCTGGAGCCTCTTACTCCACTGTACACTGTTGGCCATGATGGATCCATTTACAGCTGAATTGCGACCCGAGATGCAGTCCAATAGCGTACTTTTGCCTGCACCTGACGGTCCCATGATCACCAGCAACTCGCCTGGCCGTGCGGAGCCGCTGACGTTGGTGAGGATCTGCTTGTCTTCCAATTGCTTGGTGCTCGGGTTCTTGACCGACAGCTTCAACGTCAACTTCTGCCATTGCAACATGATCTTTGGCATGTCCTGCGGTGCCGTCTGGGGCGACGCAATTTGGATGAAATGGTCCTTGGGCTGCTCCATCGCGTGTGAATTGAAGAGTGAGCAGTGGTCAACTGGTGAAAGAAGGGATTTGCTCTGAAAATGGGGCACGCGTCCGACCTAGCACACCGAATTCCGAGCACTTCACGACTGGACCACATTGTGCCCCTGCTCACACCCTGCGCTGAGCCATCGCTATCGCTTGTCAGACTGTTGGAGACTTTTAGACGCAGCCAAATACTGTGATCGATATTGGTCGAGTTGTCTTTACACTTGGGACTCTCCACAATGGATTTCCAGGCGAGCCTGAAGTAGGGGCGTAGCACTAAAGAATCCGTTTGCTATTAGCACTACTGTTCTTCGCCATTCGCCTAGTGGATGAACGCACAGTGCGTACAGTATATGTATATACCATGAAGAGAGAGACTAAGGCCTTACATGTACTTGTCAATGGCTACATGTATACAAGCCACTGCATGTATAGTTCACAATTATACACACTCATATACAACATTTGTATACACCCGTATTATTGAGGAACCCTCATGTCGGGTAGCGATCTGGAGTTCGACGGCAACGTGCTGCTGAAGGTCCGTACGGCTACTAAAATACTGAACCTACATTCTTATCCACTCACTTTCCCTTCTGTATCTTCATCCACAGGCGATTACAGAGCAGTCGGAGCGACTGAGAGCAGCCCAGAAGGTCCATGGAGAGTGTACGTCCTTCCTCCTCTTCCTAAGTGGTAAATCCACTAACCGTATACTATATTGCTGCTACTAGTCCACGTGCAAGTATCGGACGACCTGAAGCAGTTGTCGTTGCTGTTCGTGATGAATGGAGAACACGACAAGGCGCTCCCACTGCTGCACCAGCGCTTGGTCATCCACGAGAAGTTTGGTCCCGGTACGACTTACGCACAAGAGACTATCGAGGGACGACTCGTGTTTGTGTCTAACTCTTTCTGTGGCTTTAATGTATCCAGATGAGCTGACTGCAGAGACGCTGCAGGAGCTGGGGACAGTCTATCGCCTCCACGGACTGCCGGATATCGCCGTCCAGCATCTGCTGCGAGCGCTGACGCTGCGTGAAAAACACCACGGCAAGAACAGCCTCAAAGTAGCAGAGACACTCAACAGCCTCGCGCTCGTGAGTCAAATGTACGTGGAGACTGCAATGGAAATTATAAACCTTCTAACGGTGACTCTGTTGGGGTTTCAGACAGGGAGAGTCGCAGCAGGTTAAGGCGTATCAACTGCGCAGTCTTCAGATCTTGTATGACAGTGCTGAGCCAGAGGACATCGAGAGTGAGGACATCCCGTGGGAAGTCTACAAGCGGCTCAAGCAGCAGCGCGGACCATCCACTGCAACCAATAGCATCACGCTCCTCAAGGGAAACATGCGCAAGAGTGTCATGGACGTCGTCTACAAGTCTTCGGGATCTTTGAGTCCAACCGAAGAGCCTACACGACCCGACAAAAGCGAGACTTTGGGGATGAACGAGAAGATCAAGTTGGATACGACCCCCAGAGACCAAATGGCTGCGGACGTGGATCGACGACGCGTGCTTCGCTCTCACTCGGAGACGACAATGCAAACTTCGCGCGGGATGCACGCCAGCGGCAGCTCCAGTGACCGTGACCGCATTCCTTTTACTCCCAGTGAGATCGAGAACGATCGTCTAGAGACGGACTTTGACCCTCTGGCTCAGTCGAGGATCAGCTTGGCTCCGAGTCGAAGTTTACGATCGTTCCGTCCTCGTCGTGACGCATCAGCAGGCAACAGTGTAGCATTGCTTAACACGGACGAAGAGATCTCGTTGCGAGTATCTTCAGCTGTGCCAATAGCCCAGAGCATTCGCGACTTCCCAACGCTACAGCAGCGAGTGGAGACGTTAAAGCGCCGCATCTTGGCTGGATATCCGGACGTCAACGCCAATGTGGAAAGGTTGGCAGCAGATGTGGACCGCATTCAGGCGCGGGAGCTGAGAGAAGTCGGATCCACGATGGTCGCTTTGGTGCGAGAGATGAACAGGCTTTGTATTCGAACAGACCTGACGCAGCAGCAACTGCCTGTACTGGAAGGGATGTTGGAGAAGAAGAGCGCATCGATCTTCCGCGGCTGGGAGAAGCGCTGGTTCAAGGTTGATCCCAAGACTTTTATCCTAAGCTACCACTTCAGTAAGGATGACTACGCACGAGGGTTTACGCCTCGTGGAGGTTTCGCAGTGTCTCGCATCTCCAACATCCTCGTCCAGCGCCACGCGAGAGGGAACCACTTTCACTTTGACGTGGTGGTGGATCTGAGTACACGTCTGAACCCGCAGGGATCTCGTACGTACGAATTGCGATGCGAAGACGAAGAAGCTCTGCGCTATTGGGTGGAGACGCTGCACTTCTACAAGGCCATGGCCCAGAAGACGCCGCCACGGCCCTCAACGAGCTAAGTTTTTCAAGAGAATTGCGAAGGGGTGCCTCTTTTCATTTCCAATTCTTCCCAGTAACGACTTCTTAGGAAAGGAGAAGACGCAATGGAGGGGGGACCCGGCGACAGTATCGTACTGGAAGAGGAGATCGATCCGAACTATGAGCCAACGGAGAAGGAAGTGCTGGAGTACGCCACTTGGCTCGGGATGGATCTGGAAGGCGAGCGCGATCTGTTCTGGATCGCTCGAGAGGGACTCAAGGTAGGTACTCTATTGGACTTGCTCTAACCCTGTATCAGCGCCGACGATATGAACGATGTGTTACCTGTGTTTGGATTTATTGCTCGACAGGCCCCTCTACCAGAGAACTGGAAGCCGTGCAAGACGACAGACACAGAGGAAATCTACTATTTCAACTTTGCTACTGGCCAAAGTACTTGGGATCATCCTTGCGATGAGGTGCGGTGGTATGTACTTCTTGGTCTTGGTTAGTCCTAAAGAATTACCCATACTCTTACAGTTTTATCGCAACTTATACGAGGAGCACAAGAAGAAGCGGAACACGACAGACGAGCAGGTACAGTTACTGTTTAAATACTCCATTTTTCCGCTAGCTTTAAGAGCTAATGATCTTTTTTTCCATACTCACGTAAAAGACAGATGAAAAGAAAAAGAAGGCAAAGGACGACGTGGCAGTGCTATTAGGTCGAAAGGGAGGTGGCAAGAAGAAAAAAGGAGCTCTAGCTAAGGCAGAGCCGCTGGGAGGACCTTCACTAGGGATGCTGGAGAAGAAACCTCTTCCCGGACTCTCCAGTGGTAGGTTGGGGGCTCTAGGTCCCAGTGGACTCGGTGGTGGAGGATTAAAACCCGTCGCAGGTCTTGGGGTTCGTACTTTTCCTTTTTTGTTGCTGGAAGTGTCGAAGCTCATCGGTTTGTACTTATCTGATGCTTTCCAGTCCCTTAAGAGTGAAGCGAAAGGCCTGGGACTGGATACCGCACCTAATGAATTTAAAGGCGACGAACGGCCCAACCCTCTCTCAAGGGCCCCGCTTGGCAACGTCCTAGGCAAGAAACCTCTGCTGTCTTCCTCTTCAACCTCGACAGTCGGAACAGAAGCTAAAGCAAATGCTGATGCTGAATTTGAAGAAAAGCGCGAACGACTAATGCAAGATCACGCTGAAAAGCTGCGAGAGATCCAAAACAGCCATGACAGTGAGCTTGAGGCTTTGAGGAAGAAGTTAAAGGCACAACTGGAGGACGTCCAAGATGCTGAGGAGATGAAGCTGAAACAGGCGAAGAGAGAGTTTGACAAGAAGAAAAACGACTTAGAGAATCAGTTCGATCGGGAGGAGAATACAATGCAGCGCAGTCGTAAAGACCAGCTAAAGCGTTTGGAGACAGAGGCAGAAAATACGCTCAATAACAAGAAACAGGATCTTGACCGAGAGTTTAAGACGGAGACCGACACGTTAAAGCTCAAGCACGAGTCGAAGCAGCGCGAGATCCAGGATGATTACAAGCGAGAGGAGAAACAGTTGGCAGACAGGATGAAAAGCTTGCTTGGAGAGAATAAAGAAGCAGCACAGGTTGCTATCGAGTTGAAAGCCGAGATGGAGCGACTACAGAGCCAATATAAAAGCCTCGAAGAAGAGCTCGACAACGTTCGCGGTGAGAAGGCCGCCTTGTTACAAGAGAAAAATACTGTGGAGAAAGAACATGCTGATACTCAACGTGACGTAGAGGAACTTCGGAGACAGTTGACGGTGAATACGTCCGAGGTACTCTCAGCTCCCCAGGCTGAAGAGTGTACAAAGTGTCTTGCGTTGGAGGATCGAGCGGAGGTTCTTTTAGGAGAATGTACAGTAGCCCAGAACGAGGTTGAGAGACTACAAAAGGAACTTGCAGCGCTTAAACTCAAGTCTGAAGGCATTGAAAGAGAGAAAACCGAACTGATGAGGACTATCAAAGACCAAGAAACTGCTCAAAAGCAAGAGATTGCAGCGCTTCAAGCAAAACTTTCGCATTCAGAAGCGGATCTGCGTGAACTCAGGATCAAATGTGCTTCGCTTCAAAGCACACTTGATTGTGTTAGCCAAGAAGGGTCCAGCATCACTACGGAGGCTAGTGGGCATGTGGAAGCACTACAGAAGCAGTTGGCAGCTTCGCATACTGAAGTGGCAAACATGAAAAATGAGCTCAGTGACTTGCACGACCAACATGCTGTGATCCTGACGACGAACGCACAGATTAAGGAGCAACTGATGAAAGAATCAAATGAGAGAAAAGCTCTTCGCGAGCAGTTGGATTCGAAGGAAGAAGGTGCGCACAGTCTTCTTACGTCAGAGCTGGGCCAATACAAGCAGCAGATTCAAGCACTCCAGGAGCAGTTTGAGAGCGAGTCGAGAGCTCGGCAGGAACTGGAAACAACGTGCGCTGCGTTGCGGAAAGCCATTGAGGATTTAGAGCAGGCAAAGTGGAAAGCTGACGCTGAAGCCATTGAACTCGAGAGCGAGAGGCAACACCAGTTAGACTCTGAAGCAGCAGGCAACAAGGCAAATAAACAGCGCTTGGTGAATCTCGAAGAGGAACTGAGCGCGCTACAGAGCCAGAAAAGCAAACTCCAGCTAGAGTTGACTGCGGTTCGCGCTGAAAAAGGTGCTCTCGAGCAGGAGAGAGAAACAGCAGAGACCCAGAGCCAACTCGGTCTCTGGGAGATCGAGGAGCTTCGGAAACAGCTATCGGACTTCAACCAGCACAAGGAAGACAAGTGTCCACAATGTTCTGTTTGGGAAGTTCAGGTTTCTTCACTGCAAAGCGAGCGCAGTGAGGCTCAAGCGGGAATGGAAAAAATGCGGAAGGAGCTTGTGGAATTGAAACAAGATTCCGAAGCCCGCGTTACAGCCGAGCGAGAGAGCGTTAGAACTGCTGCAATCAGTTTACAGCGAGAGATGGACGAAGCAGCTCGGACTTTCAGAGATACTGAAGCTCGTCTTGAGCGAGAGATCGTAGCTCTCCAGCACAAGGTAAGCATTGTCGAGACGGAATCTCAAGAGCTAAAGAAGAGATGCGAGCTCCTTCAAGCCGAGAAGAACAGCGCAGATCGAAGAGAGTCGGATACTTCCTCGTCAGCTTCAGAAGTTCGGGATCAACTGAGAACGTTGGAGCGGCAGCTCGCAGCAGCTCAAGTTGAAGTTGCTGGCACGAACTTGGAGCTTTCCAACCTGAAGAACCAACATTCTGCCTTGCTAACGAGGCAGGCGCAAACTGAAGAGCAACTGGCTGAGGAGTCCAGGGAGAAGAAGATGCTTCGAGAACAATCAGAGAAAAACCATCACCAGAACCAGCTACTGCAGCAGCAGATCGAGAGTGAGTGCCGAGCTCGAAAAGATCGTGAAAACGCGTGTGATGCGCTGCGTAAAGAGGTACAGGCGCTGGAACTGGCAAAACGCAAGGTGGACGCTGAAGTTAGTCAGATGCAGAGTGAAAAGCGGCACTTAGAGTCAGAGAAGTCAATGTTGGCTCTGCGTTTGGATGAGATGAACGTCACTCGTAAGCGTGATGAGAAGTCAGTGATGTCAGTGGAGGAAGCTCTGGCCGAGAAGAAGCTGGAGGTGGAACAGCTGCGAGCCAACTTAAAGGTTGCGGAAGTGGATAAGGAGCACTTGGACACTCGTATGAAAGCTCTAAACCAAGATTTAGAACAGCTACAGGCGAAGTTGCATCGACTCGAGACGGAGTACGAAAGTGAGCGCACTCGATCCAGGTCAGTAGAGAAGGAGCGAGACACATCTTCACAACGGCAACAAAGTCTGATAGATGAGCTTGAAAACAGTCAGCGCAAGTGCCGAACTCTGTCCACTGAAGTGTCCGAGTTGCAGAGTCAACTGGGCAAAGCGAAGGTTAACGAACAGGCAGCAACTAGCAAGGCAGAGCAATCTGCTCAGAAGGTCCGTCAAATGGAGCAGCAGTTGGAACGCGATGGTTTCGCTATGAAGATGAAGCTCCAGCAGGGAGAAGTGGAGCATGAAAATATCATCCACGCCAAGGAGAGAGCTGAAAAGCAGTTGCAAACTAGAGAAAAAGAGTTGGCTACAGCAAAAGACGAGGTTTCCAGAAGAGAGAGTGAGATTGAGACGCTTCAAGCTCGTATCAAGTCTCTGCTGAGTGACAAAGAAGAAGTTCAAGCTGCTCTTCTCAACGCCAATATGGCCAACGTGGCCTCAGCTTCCGCTAACCGCGAGTCAGCCAAGTCCATCAGTGCCAGTACAGATGTGATGCTGGTGAAGCTTCAGCTCGCAGACACCAACAGAACGGAGCTGGAACTCCATCTAGCGGATATCTCGTCCCAATTGGAGAATTCAACTCGCCGCTGTGCCTCACTGGAAGCGAGATGCCGTGACCAGTCTGTAGAAATCGAATCGCTTCACGTCGAAATTTCGTCTCTCCGATCGGCTTCCCAGAAGATGCATTTGTCTGCGTTGGAGTCTCTGGCTCTTGTAGAGAGACTCGAGTACGAGCACAAGAAACGTACTCTGCGGAGTGATTTCTTGAATCAGTTGAGGGACTTCCAGGAGCGAGAAGAGCAAGCTCTGGTGCGCCACAAAGCTCGACTTCGTGCTCAGTACGAAAGACACCTGGAAGATGTGGTAGCTGAGCTGGAGAAGGTGCGACAACAACGTGTGGAACAGGAGGAGGCGCTGTCGGTCCAGGTGCTACAGCAGGTTCGACAGGAGAGGGACGTGAAGCGAAACGAGGCCAAGCGGCAGGTGCGAGAAGAGCTAAGGCAGTTCGAGCAAGAACTGCATGAACGGAAAGCTCACGATATCGAGATGATCTCGAAAGCGATTGAAAGGGAAGAAGATGAACTAGGCGCAAGACTTCGTGAGGCTCGACAGGTGACGCGTGAGGAGGAACTGACCAAACAGCCTGGGAGACAAGAAAGTCAACCTGAAACTCTCGAGATTGAGGAGAATGAAGCTCCTGACTTAGGAAAGCGTGCTAAGCCCAAATCGAGCAGCCACTCCAAGTGGTTAGAGCGTCGACGGAAGAGGAACACGGAAACATACGAGAAGTGGAAGCTGAGGCTGCAAGAGGAAGTAGATCTGCTTGTAAATGCTCGGACTCTGGTGGCAAATCAACGCCAAGGGCTGATGAAGCAAGCTCAGCAACTGAAAGCAAGTAAAAGCGAATGGAAACGGAACTCTCGCTTAGCAGAAGCGAATCCGATCCAGCGAGAGGTGAAGCGAATGCTGGATGAGGTGAGATTGATCTTTTTTTTTTTCTTACTGCAAGGCGTTAATTTACTTAACTCTTTTACTGCGCAGAACTTGGCAAACTGGAGCGGAGGCATGCGGAAGCTTCGGAAGCAGGAGGCGTGGGTTAAACAGCGAGAGCAGAAACTAGCGAATTTGAAGCGCACAGGTAAGGATGTCGCTACGTTTGCAACGGTTGGATCGAGTACTTACTCTGCCTTCGTGTTTCTACAGTTGCGCGGCTTAAGCGGGGACGAAAGGACCACGATCGTGATAACAATTGGTCGGAAGCCAGCGACAGCAGCAGCGGTGATGAAGATGATGGCGATGCATTTGTTGCGTGGTCATCGGACGTCTCGAATCAGTCGGAGCTTTCGTCGACGCTTGAGAAGCTTGAGAGACTGGAGGAAGAGCTGGCGTCTGATGCTGGAGGTTTCTCGGAGGGCGTTGATTTCTACCCAGTGTACCAGGTCCCTCCTCAGTCATTCGCACTTCAACGTGAAGCTGCTTATCGGCATCCCCTGAGCTCGTCGGTCGGGCACTTCGCAGCAAGAAGCGCGATTCATCCAGCAGGACACGCGATTGGTCCGGATATGCGCTGGATCCGCTCGCAACGTATTGGGTTCGGTCTGCGGTAGGTCTTCGTGAATGTTTTGCTGTTGCCTACGTCAATGATGATCTGACATCCACGTTGTGTTGTACAGCGGAGGTGATCGCTCCTTGCCCTTCAGTAGCAATGGCAGTCGCACAGACCAAGTGTGTCAGCAGAAGATTTCGCGCTGGGCAAAAGGGCGGGAGAAGGTGCAACACGCCGCCACGAGCCACGCGACTTGGCTCTCTGGTCTGTGTGAGGAGCTGAAAGAGTATGGAGCCAAATACACACGAGTCGAAGGTGAGTCAGACCCAGGGGTCCGCTTCATTCAACAGCAGCAAGAAGAAGACTACATAAATGAATGACCAACCTACTCGTCGTCCTTCTTCTTCTCTGGTTTGATGTTCTGGTTCACCCACTTGGTCTCCTCCTTCCCTTCCTTCAGCGCCGCATAGCGAGCAGACACGAACAGGAAGTCGCTCAGGCGGTTGAGGTATCTCTGCACCACATCATCCACGTCTCCAGCCGCCAC
Source organism: Phytophthora citrophthora (assembly GCA_031305395.1). Classification (NCBI taxonomy): domain Eukaryota; phylum Oomycota; class Peronosporomycetes; order Peronosporales; family Peronosporaceae; genus Phytophthora; species Phytophthora citrophthora. The sequence goes on from JASMQC010000048.1 coordinate 74,043, forward strand.
CAGAGGCACGACACTGCGTTCAGCTCGGCGACACACAGCTCGAGCCACGTGCAGGTGCGTAGAGGCCAGGCCGCCCCCAGACGGCAGGATAAAGCACTTGAGCGGCGGCAGCTCCGCGTCCATCTCGTCGATCCAAAGCTCCAGCTGCGTCACATTCTGCTCGTCGAACAGGCCCGTACGGCGCTGCTTGGACTCAGACGCAGTGGTGAGTGGCGTGGCCACGCAGGCCCCGAGGTCAAAGAGGCGACTCTGGATCTGCTCCAGCTTGGGCGGCAGGTAGACGTGGTCGGCCACGCGCGCCTGTTCGACAGCTACACCAATCTGAGCATTGAGCTCATCTGTGTCGCCCAGAGCCTGGAAGGAGGCGTCGCTCTTGGGCCGACGCTCGCCCGAGAAGAGCTGGGACGTGCCCTTGTCGCCTGTCTTGGTGTAGACCTTCATGCCTCGGGAGGAGCAGCGAAGGATTGGTAGACGTCGAGTCAAGAGCAGCAATGGACGCATCGATAAGAGATGTGTGACTTGATACGGCAAAACAGTTAGAGAGAAGTTATACGTGTAGGGAGAAAGGAGACAAATAGGCAGCGTAAGAGCATCTCCTGGACCAGACCAGGAGATAATCAGACTGGATGGGTTTTGTTTATGTTCTTCTTCAACTTCCCTCTTCAATTCGATACTTCTCGTTTTATTTTGGCCGAAAATCATCAAACGATGGAGGAGCGACGTCCGCTGCTGCCGCCGCCCAAGCACGAGCGACGGCCAACGCCCGCCGCAGTGGCGCACAGTTCTCAGATCTACGGGCGACAGACGGAGAATGTGGACGACATTGACAAAAGCGGCACCAGCATCCGCAGCACTGGCAGCACCTACGACACTTATGACACGATGATGCAGCTCTCACGGCCGCTTAACCCGCTGCAACACGCCAAGATCCGCTCGCTCACCATTTGGCTCGTCACTTCCTGCATTTTATTCCTCACCAATCAGCTCACGACGCTGCCTGTGGGGTTCTACCCATCCTACGCCACCCAACGAGGCCTCATGACACCTGCTGAGCTCAGTATCTTCTTCTCTGTCTACCCACTTTGTATCATGCTCAGCAGTCCATTGGCAGCAGCCGTAAGCCCCACAATGGGACGTCAGACACTCATCTGTCTCGGACTGATGCTCAGCGGCTCCAGTACGATCGCATTCGGATACGCCACCAGCACAGCCTCGGCGTTTCTACTGCGGGTCTTCCAGGGATTGGGCTCGGGTGCTGCAGGTGAGCAACTTTTGATAGTATTTTGCTGTTTGTTGAGTGCTAGCAGAGCTAATTCCTACTACTTGCGTCGCAGTTGTGGGCTCCTTTTCCATGATCTCAGAGGAGTTTTCTTCCCACGTTGGACAGATTCTGGCGATTCAAGAGTTCGTCGTTGCAGCTGCCTTTGTCACTGCGCCACCTCTCGGGAGCTACTTGTACGAGACACAGGGGTACGAGGTGCCGTTCCTAGTGTCAGGTATCGCACAGATCGTGGTCGTGATCATTGTGCCGTTCGTATTCATCGAGTACTCGCTTTCGGACGGTATCTACGCCACGTCAAGAGCTCAAGTATCTTCTGGAACGCTCTTCAGACAGCCATCTTTCAGCGTTGTGCGGTATAAAGACGTACTGACGCCCACCTGCGTCATCTGCCTCGCGGTTACTACCTTCGCGATGTCCTCGTTCGGGTTCATTGACCCATACCTGGGCGTGCATCTGCACAAGGTCTTGGGTGCTGAGCACGTGGCTGTCGGCTTGGGCTTCGCTCTCAGCGCATTCGTCTACTTCCTGGGTGGGCTCATGTACGCGTGGCTCAGTCGCAATTGCGGCTCCAAGCAGGTGATCCTACTGGGACTAGCGATGCTCGCCGTCGGCTTCTTCTTCCTAGGACCGCCGCCGTTCCTGAACGACCTGTTCCAGAATACCAACAGCTTGTGGCTCGCTCAGTACGTGTCTCTGGTGTTAATGGGCTGTGGCACGGCCCTGGCCATCGCTCCAGGTCTCCCGCTGACCCTGGCGAGCGTCAAGGACAAGGGCTCGCACGGGTCGAACCTTGTGATCGGGCTGTTCGCCGCCGCCATCTACCTCGGCCAGGCGCTCGGCCCGTTCGTGGCGTTCGTGTTCATGCAGCTTCTACCGGCCACTCGGTCACTAAACTGCACGAGCATGGAGGAGGACCCGGCAAGCGCCATCGTCTCGTGCGATTCGTCGCTGCCATGGGCCTTCGTCGTGTACTCTTCGCTGACGCTAGGACTGTTCGCTTTTGTGGCCGCGCGTTTGCCCACGAACGAAGCCATTGCGGAGCTGCTGCGACAAAAGAGGAAGCGCGTACCGCTTATGCGGCAACCGTCCGAGTACGGACAGTTCGTGTGCTTCGACGAAGACGCAGGCGACGGCGAATGCATCGACTTCTAGCAAATGTACATGTGCATCCTAAAATGTGACGAGCCATCATTATTGGCCTGAAAAACAAAAACAAAAAAAAAAAACAGTGTAAAATTCTGCGACGTGTGAGCCAATACAACAGTACCATATGAGTGGAGTTGCCACCAATGCACCTGCGTCGAGGCCGCCACTGCCGTCCAAGCCACGTGCGCCCAACCGCAGCCGGAAGCAGCGCGAGCGCGAAGTCCCCGACGTGGACTGGGAGGCTTCGCTTCAGCACTTTGCAGCCGCAGTGAGCGACGACCTGGACGAGCTGCACTTGAAATTCCTCCAGCAGGTCCGTCTTTAGCCTAAAAACAGCGGTAGAATCCCTCCATACTAACTGTCTATTGTCCTGCAGGATGAGGTCACGTTTGCAGTCTGGAAGCGCCTTTGGGCTGATGCGAGGATGAGCGCCGCCTTCCACGTCGAATTCTGGGAGAGCTCCCCCACCAACACGCACAAGGCGGTCCTGCAACAGGCGCTGGACGCTCTGGTCTTTTGTATCGAAGAGAAAGACGGAGAGTTCGAGAGCTCAATGGACGTTGCGGCGCTCGTGGGCCGCGTCTTCGCGCTCTACTGCGCGTACTCAGTGCAGCTGGGGGAGCCCAAGCACAAGATCGACGTGGATCCACGGTCCTGGACGGCGCTGCTTACGATCAATTGCGTCATGTGTGGAGTTGGGAAGACGCTGCACCCCACAGCGGCACGAGAAGTGAGGGCGATGATGCTTCGGCTGGTGGTGGAGGAGAACGCGTTCCTGCGCTGTCTGCAGGGGTTTGGACCCAGTGTCCGTGTTAGGGAGCAACCAGTGAAGTCACGAGATGACGGGGCTGGTTCTGGTAGAAGCTTGTCGCGCGCTGGAGATGTTGCAGGGGGGGACTCCGCTCCAGTAAGTGGCTCATACTTCAGGTTTGATGAACAGTGCACTTATATTTCTCTTTCGTCCTGTTTGAATAGGTGCAGGACAACACAGTGGAGTTGCTGAAATCTCTTGATGGTCGCTACCAGCAGCTCATAAGTCGAGCTCGATCGACTGAAACTTCTGTAGCTGGTGCTGGATTGGGTGGACGGAGGGGGAAAACTGCTCTTTCAGCAAAGCTACTGTCGACTCAAGAAGCAGGAGGCGATGCAGAAGAGCTGGCTCGAGCTTTGACGTCGTATATGGAGTACAAGGCGAATGAAGAAGCTCGCAGAAATGATCGCGTGGCGCGAGCAGCTGCTGTTCGTGAGTACGAAAGTCGAACGAGGCTAGAAGAACCCAGCAGTGAACGTGATGACTGCAGCATCATTCTGGATCTGAGCGATCGTGGCAGTGCACTATCAGCACCGCCCAGCCCAGTGGTTCCAACTGCTGTCTCTACTGGTTTCGGAGCTAACATGAGGCGAGATAGTGGCGACAGTGAGGACTTATTAGCAGAGCTCGAGACTGAACTGCATGCAGGCGTATCAAGCGACCACGTTGGAGTAGCAGCACTGCCAGAGTCTCTCAACAAACGGACCTCATCTTTCAGCGAGATCAGCGAAGCAGACAGTGACGCCCTCGCTGACCTTGAGCGGGAGCTGGAGCAGAGTGCTGACCTTGTGCCTTCTCAAGCCGAGACTAAAGTGCTTCCTGCTCGCCGGAAGCGTGGCCGAGAACCTCCCGCTGCTGGTATCGTCCCCAGGAAATCGGCTCGAGTAGCAGCTTCGACAGAGGTATATCCTCCCAACTTCACGACTGATGGCGCTTCTCCGATACCAAAGCGTTCATCAGCACCGAGCGGCTTGTCGTTCACGAGGTCATGGGCGGCGACTTCGACAGCAGACAGCGACGGCCTCGCCGATATACAAGCGGAGCTGGATGCTGTTCCGCCACCCACAGACGCATCAGGCGTAGCGATCCAGAATATGATGCCACCTTCGAGGTTGTCTGCGTTGAGCGCTGTGGTATCTGAAGCTGATAGTGACGCGCTTGGAGATCTGGAGAGAGAACTCAATGCCACTACTGCAACGCTAGAACCAGCTACTCAGCCACCAATTGCGTCAACCAACGGGAAACAGCGGGCAGTGACTTCGAGTAAGCCTACTACACGCCCAGCTCGAAGCAATATGGGAAAGCAGCGGTCAAAAGCGGCGGCTACTAGTGCTGTACCATCGCCAGTTCAGCAAACAGCTCAGACTACACCCAGGGGATTCAGCAGGCAACAGGCTGCACCGCAGGAATTAACTCGAATTGGGTCCATATTATCAGATACCGAGAGCGATGGGCTGGCGGAGCTCGTTGCGGAGCTTGGTACTGCCATAGCAGCGCAGCTGAATCCCTCGGCACAGAGAAGACAGAAATCTCCAGCCAAGACAACCAAGAGAAGCAGCTCTGCAACTAGGAAACGAACACCAAAGGCTGTGGCATCTCGTAGAATGGACTCGAAGGATCTTACCCGTTCGCCCCTACCTGCCACTGGTCTGCGACGATCTTCTCGTCTAAGTTCTGTAGCTTCCGATGCCGAAAGTGATGGCCTAGAGGACTTGTTGGCAGAACTGGAAAATACCCCAAAGACTCAGCTAGTGAATTCCAAGAAGACTAGAGTACGAGCTGTGACAACGAAAAACACGGCCAAGCCCAAGGCTAAGCCAAAGCCATCTCGAACACCTCGTGCTCCTCGCCAAAAGCAGGCACCATTAAAGCGTCCTGCAGCGGGGCAATCAGCAATCGTCTCCCAAGCAGCGCCACCATTAAATCTACCCAGCTCTCGACGATCAATACGATCCAGCTCAATAGCTTTCGGCAGTGAAAGTGATGGTCTAGCGGAGCTTGAGGCCGAGTTGCAAGCTGGTCTTTAACTTGGCAAGACCGACAATAGTCCACGTGCGTTACAACCTAAAGAAGAAAAAACCATGGCAAAGGCAGACGATGGGGCAGATGAAAGAAGTGTCGACCTCGCGTGGCGTGTAGAGCTCTTTCGGGCTCTAGTAACTGGAGATTTATTCAGTAAGTATGCTACAGTACACTACTCACTTCAAAATGTACTCATTCTCACTTGTTGGTATTTGATTGCAGATGTCGAGCGTGTTGTTCTGGCACACATCGAGGTGATCTCAGCTCCGTTTACAGCTGCAATGCCGGCCTGGACGCTGCAGTGGGAAGGGATGCACTGGTGGATGCTGCAAAATGCGACTCCTTTGTTCATGGCAAGTGCCTATTCCCGTCCAGATCTCGTGCACTGGCTGCTCCTCAACGGCGCAGACCGATCAACCGCGTGCTACCTGAAGCAGACCGCACATCAGATTGTTGGCGAGTGTTGTGCGCACGCAGCCTTGCCGGACAAACGTCGAGACTCCCAAGCGATTGTTGCTGACAGCGCAACGTGTGTTAAACTGCTGGGCGAACCCCCAGCGCTCCCATCGCCACCAACGTGCGAGGTCTCTTTCTCCAGTAGCTACTCGTCTGAGGTAGTTCTCACTCGATCAGGGCCCTTGGACAATGGTTCAATGCAGCAAACAGTGTACAAGTGCCTTCTCCGAGCGTCGTGGCAGACTCCAATGTCCAATGGCGCTATGATCGACAAGTACGAGCTGCGATATCGACGGTTGACTGAGGTTCCGAATGACGAGGACGAGGAAAAGAAGAAACCTGAGACCGATAGCAGCACCGGCACGTGGAGTTCGGAGCGCGTAGCCCACAACCGCAAGTCTCGTCAGCAGAATGCGCTGGTGGAAGGGCTGCAGTTCAACACAACCTACGACTTTAAGCTCCGCTCGTGGAACTCTGCAGGCAAAGGTGAGTGGAGTCCCAGCTTCCAGACAAAAACGCCTGCAGTGCCGACTCGTTCGACAGATAGCTGCACGGAAAAGTGATCCTAAAGACAACCTTTTGGTTACATGCAGCAGGCCGAGAGACAGAGGTCCAGTCCAGTGCTTCTCCATTAAGCACCTAGCACACGACGACGTGTTTGTCCACGCGTGTTCGCAAGGAGGAGACAAGCTCAATTGTTGAGCCGGGCACCATTTCCACCTGGCCTCGTCTCAACGACGTTTTTAATCGGGGTCCAACCCGCTTTTACACCCTTATTTACGCATAATTGGGAGTGAAAAGTGCTCCCTGTCTCAACCAAAAAGTGAAACCTGTGTCCAGACAATTCTGTTGAGACGGGGCAAGACCGACACAACATCCTTTAAGCGCATAGATACAGGTTACGTCATCCTGTAATATCACGTATAATTGTGAGCTGGGGGACCTGTCGAACAGCATATCGCGTATAATTGAGCTGCCCTGTCGAACAGCATGTCACACCCTAAAGGCTCACCACCAAGCAGCACTACCTATCTCCCATCATGGCGTCTGCGCGCGTGACCATCGGCGCCGGTCGCCTCTCCGTAGCGGACGTGTGCTCCGTAGCAGAGCTGCACGCGTCTGTCGTTCTGGACGCGTCGGCTGAGGCCTCCCAGTCCGCCGCCTCCTTCACTCTCACGCTGTCCTCCACTTCCGCCTCCGCCTCTCCGGCCGTGCGCCGCGCCGTCCTCGTGCTGCTGCTGCACCGGCTTCTGCGCCTTCACTCCGTGCGGAACGCTGAGCACTTGGCTACACTTCTGAACCAGCACGACAAAGAGATCGCGCAGGTGGCCACTGTGGATCTGCCTGTGGCGCTCAAGCCTGACGAGCTGACGGCCATTACCCGCACGCCACTCGAGCTGCTGGCCGAGGTGGTTCTGGCAGTAGGCGGCGCTCGTGCTCTGCTGCCTGTGTCCGACGCGGTGGCTGCTGTCACGTGCGAGACGCTGCGTGCCGACGCCGCCGCCTTCGAAGCGGACTTCGTGGACGCCGCTCGCCCGCACCGCGGCATCGTGACGTCGGCGCAGAACCTGCGCCTGATGTTGGACGGATCCAAGTTCATCAACAGCCAGAAGGAGGGCGCCACCGACGTGGCTGCCGTGCGCTGTATCCCGCAGTACCACGGCCCGGCCCGCGATGCCGTCCTGGTCGCTTACAAGGCCGTGGAGGCCGAGATCAATGGTGCTGTGGGGGATAGCGCTGCGGCCAAGCGTGCCGGAGCAGGCATCCACCCGCAGGTGCTGAAGACGGCGCTGTCAGCCACGACGGAGGCGCTCCACGTGCTGTTGCAAGGCAGCGTTGATCGTCTGCAGGTGGTGGACCCCACGGCTGTGGACGCCACCAAGACCACAAACGCGGTGGAACTTGTGGTAGCCACGGCTGGTGCGCTCTCGCGCGAGCTTGTACCGTCGTTCAAGTTCTTTGAGGAAGAGGAGGCTCAGCTCAAGGCTCGCCAGGCTGAGAAGAACGCCAAGGCGCAGGAGGCGGCGGCCAAGGCAGCAGCTGCGGCTGCTAAGGAGGACGAGAAGCTGGCTGCCATGCCAGAGGCGCAACGTAACAAGATCCTCGAGAAACGTCGCAAGAAACTGGAGAAGCAAAAGGAGAAGGAGAACTCTAAGAAGAGTAGCAAAGACGAGCTGAAGCTCGGTCTGGGCAGTCAGGCGGTGCGTCAGTATCTCGTGGAGCTCGGTGACTGGCAGGCTGGCGTGCAGAAGGCGGCTTTCGACCTGCGCGCGTCGAGCTTCTCGTTGTTCCTGGAGGACCTGTTCGTGCGTCTGGGCAGCGGTGGCGCTCGCCGCAAACCCAAGATCGCCAAGGGCTCACAGGACTTCCTGCCGCATCAAATGGCTTTGCGTGAGAAGATTTTCAACAAGATTCGCATGGTCTTCAAGCGCCACGCCGGTGTTGAGATCGAGACGCCCGTCTTCGAGCTCAAGGAAACGCTTACTGGCAAGTACGGCGAAGATAGCAAGCTCATCTACGACCTGGCTGACCAAGGTGGCGAGCTGCTGGCGCTGCGTTATGACCTGACGGTGCCGTTCGCTCGCTTCATGGCCCTGCACAGTCCGGGCAACATTAAGCGCTACCACATCGCGCGTGTATACCGCCGTGACAACCCGCAGATGGCCCGCGGTCGTTTCCGCGAATTCTACCAGTGCGACTTTGATATCGCCGGTACGTACGCGCCTATGCTTCCGGACGCCGAGGTGCTTTCTATTGGTATTGAGGTGCTGCAGCAGTTCCCGGAGCTTGGCCCAGTCAAGGTGAAGCTAAGCCACCGTCTGCTGCTGGATGCCATCCTCGCTATCTGTGGCGTACCTGCTGAGAAGTTCCGTACGACGTGCAGTGCTATCGACAAGCTGGACAAGGAGCCGTGGAGTGAAGTTCGCCGTGAGATGGTGGAGGACAAGGATATCCCTGAAGAAGTGGCCGACCGTATCGAGCCTTTCGTGTGCAAGGTGGGATCGCCGCGTGAGCTGCACGCGCAGCTCGTGAAGGAGAACATGTTCGGAGACAACGTGAACGCTCGCCGTGCCATGGACGACTTGGCGCTGCTCTTTAACTACCTGGAGGCTATGGGCGTGTTGGACTTCATTTCGTTCGACCTGAGTCTTGCCCGTGGACTGGATTACTACACTGGTCTCATCTACGAGTTCGTGCTGACGAGCCCAGAGCACCACGTCGGCTCCATTGCTGCTGGAGGTCGCTACGACAACCTGGTGGGTATGTTCTCGGCTACGGAGCAGCAGATCCCGTGTGTGGGTGTCAGTCTAGGCATTGAGCGCATCTTCGGCATCCTCCAGGCCCACGCCGAGAAGCAGGCCGCCAACACCGCGCCTCCGTCGCAGGTCCTGGTTGCCTCCACTAGCAACGACCTGATGTTGCCGCGTTTGGAATTGTGCAAGCAGCTTTGGCTCGCCAACATATCGGCGGAGGTGATGCAGACGGAGAACCCCAAGTTCATCAAGCAGCTGCACTACGCTCTGGAGCGCGGCACACCGTACATGGTTGTGATTGGCGAGGACGAGCTGGCCAAGGGCGTCGTCAAGGTGAAGGAGATGGCGTCGAAGGACGAGGTGACTGTGCCGCGCTCTGAGCTGGTGGCGGAGCTGTTGCGTCGCGGTTGCCCCACGACCAGCACACTCAGCATTTAAGCTCGAGACAGCAGGATAGAAGGTGGTCGTGAGGTTACGTTGCAAATGTAGTTGAACTGGGCTGCAATATTGCTTTACTCACTCTCTCTCATTTATTTATTTGGCACTTCTCACATCTACGTTCTACTTCTTAGTCGATTGCACTTACAAATTGATCTACGTCGCTGCTTGTTTTAGTTGACAGCGGCCGAGTACGCAGACACAGTCATCTTGGCGTTCGATCCCGTGAACGGTTCCGTGCCCGCCTCGAGCGTGGTCAGATACTGAGTGGAAGGGAAAGCCTGGTTCTTCACTAGGTACGTGAAAAACTGGAGCAGATCAGCTGAGAAGTTGGTGATCGTTTTGGTTGCAACGAACGAGTACACGGTAGTGCTGCCGTTCGGGCCCTTGTACAGCTTGAAGCTATTGCCGCCAATAGTGACAGTAGCGATGGCCTTGCCGGTGCTGGAAATGGGACCAGCACCGCCGTACGCCGCCAACCAGATCATGATCTCGTACTCGTTGCTGCCGGTCGCGGTGGAGCTCGTGAACAGGTCGTAGGCAACGTCGGCAATCAGAGTGCCAGAGTACGAGTACGAGTACTTCATGGTCGTCGGGATGGACTTGATGTTCTTGATCTGCTTCTTGGAGAAGACCAGCGCCGCATTCGAGTACGACTTGACCTGCGTGGGGGCTCCCGCCCAGCTGTACGATGTGTGCCAGGCGACAGTGGAGCCGCTGATCTTGTCGACGCCCGTGCATTGGCTGCCGGACGTGGCGGTGTTCTGGTTCCAGAGGTTGTTGTAAACGATGTACTTTCCAGCCTTGGACAGGCGCCATTGACCGCACATGTCGGCGGCGGACACGGACAGAAGCGTGGCGATGATGACAGTAAGGAATGCTCTCATGGTTTGGTGATCGAACGGTGGATATTTGCTTGTTGAGCTCAAGGAAAATTGCTGAATGAGCTGCTCGAGTCGGCATTTCGCCAGTTGAACGCAGCGAGCAGCGTGAATCGCCATGCGGCCGACGGTGACACCTGATACCATGGGCCTTTACGTCTACATCCAGATGGTTTCGCGCGTCAAAGCAGACGAACGAACATCCTTTTCAGCGTTCGACTTGATGATCGCTTGACGCTTCAGATGTTCGTAACGCTGCCTATGGAGACCTCATCCAGTGTGTAAGCTAGACAAGCAAACAGGCTGTTGCAGTTCGTGAGCCGGTCGCATCAATAATTGCCTTCGGGACTGTGAATTGCGGGAGGTGAGCAATGTGTAGCCCGGAGGAGGGGGCTGTAGAATAACGGGAATTATCATCAAGTGAGTCGAGTCTCTGGAAGTGAGCCAGGGGAAGTGAAAAGCGGAACGGGGTTTCACTGTACAGCCGATACAGGCTTGATTGCGAGCGGAGGCAAGACGTCCGTGTCACGTGATCTGAGCTTCGCTTCTGCCTGCTGTTTGGCGCACATCCTGTAGTTGCAGTGAGTAATGAACTCTATGACATCTTGTAATGTGGCATTGGCAATGCCACACGTTGGCTGTGTCTCCAACAGCAATGCTACGTGTATCATACTGTAGAATACAAGCAAATAGAGCACAACAGCTTTCTTCAAGCCGAGTTCTAGGAGTGATCGGAGCGGCAACGGTTGCCTTGCGATTGAGTGAGTACACATGTCCACGTACAATACCGCAGTGCGAACGTTCATGCCACCGTCTCAATGTGTCCGACAGTGGTCTTCAAATGCTCTGCAGAGATTCTGGCATTGTTTTCTTCCATGGCCGTTAAGAGCATAAGTAGCTCTAAATGATCGTAGACTCATTTTTCAAAACCAATGTCAAGCATTGTCTCTTTGTCAAGCATTGCCTCTTGCTCTGTGTGTTTTGCCATCTAGTTGAGAAGGGTCCGAGATCTCCAATAGAGATCTCCACGCTCAGTAGATTTCGTCGACAAGAACTCTACTCTGTCGTTGTATAGCCTTGCGGCATTCGGCGCTGGTACAACTGGACGCCCGTCGCGGCAGTGCCAACGCCGTGGACATGTTTGGTACACAAGATATTGTCGACAGCTTCTACAAGCTCGATCTGTGAGGCGATAGAGGATCCACGTACCGCCATAGTGGTGCCTATCCAAGCGCAGTCTCAATCAAAACCAGCGTGATCGCTCGATCTCCCGAATCAATGTGCTTGTTCTGTCCGGTACAGATGGAGAATGCGTCCCCACTATGGCTGTTGCTACCATGTTGCAGTCCGCCACCTGCCTGTTGTGCGTCCCGGAATCACCAATTGACGACCGTCAACAGCACGCAAGGACACTCGGTGGGAAGACGTTTACTGCTGTGCAACTGGGATGTCGTGACAGCGCGTGAGCACAGCAATGGCGCCGTTGTTTTCGCGTCGAATCGGTCCAAGTAGAGGACCCGCCACTGCGTTTTCATTCTGCAATTCGCCTCGCCCCACTCAGCGTCCACTCAACCAATACTGCAACTCAATCGACGATGAAGGGCTTCTTCGCGGGTGTCATTGCTGCTGCGGCGTTCACGGTCGCGTCCGCTGGAGAGTACTGCGGTCAATGGGACTGGGCCAAGAGCAGTCAGTACACGGTGTACAACAACCTCTGGAACAAGAACGCCGCTGCTTCGGGCAGTCAGTGCACGGGTGTCGACAAGATCAACGGCAACACGATCGCTTGGCACACGTCATACACGTGGACGGGAGGAGCTCCCACTGAGGTCAAGTCGTTCGCGAATGCTGCTCTGATCTTCACCCCCAAGCAGATCAAGAACATCAAGTCCATCCCGACGACCATGAAGTACTCGTACTCGTACTCTGCGGGAAAATTTGTTGCCGACGTCTCCTACGACCTTTTCACCAGCTCCACCGCTTCCGGCAGCAACGAGTACGAGATCATGATCTGGTTGGCGGCGTACGGCGGTGCCGGCCCCATTTCCAGCACCGGCAAGCCCATCGCCACAGTGAAGATCGGCAACAACAGCTTCAAATTGTACAAGGGCCCGAATGGCAGCACCACCGTCTTCTCTTTCGTGGCCACCAAGACGATCACCAACTTCTCAGCAGACCTGCTGAAGTTCCTGAGCTACTTGGTCAACAAGCAGGGTATGCCGTCCAGCCAGTACCTCCTCAAGGTTGAGGCCGGCACGGAGCCATTCGTTGGCACGAACGCCAAGCTGACTGTGTCGTCGTACTCGGCTGCTGTCAACTAGAGAGCCAATACTACCCCACCGCTGTAGTAGAGCAATATGTTTTTCAAACGTGTAAGTCAAGTGAATTAAACTCATTGAAGAAAAGTTGCCTTTTTCAGGAGTGATGGTCGTTGAAACGCTGCAACCGCCCAGCACCGTCACTTCATTGAATATGCAGCGAAGACTTCGTTCACAAGCTGCAGGACGTGCTCCTGTGGTTTCCTTGCCTTGTGTAAAAGGCCCTCTTCACTTTAAGCAGACACAATCTCGAATTGCAGCGGCAACGGACAGCAAAAGAGACTGTCGGAAGTTCTACGACACTCTGGTCCAGAGTCTGGATGATCTCGGTGAGGACAACAACAGGCGTGTCGTGGACACTCGAGTTTCATATAGTGAAGAACTGGTGGCCACTTTCAAGCGGAAGACACAGGAGTTGTGTGACGAAACCCGTGAGCAGTATGAGAAGAGGTTGGAGCGCCAAGAAGCTCAGCACGAGCGTCAAGTGCAAACCCTACAGCGTCAACTTCGAGACGTGGTGGGGTCCAGTGTGTCACTTGCAGAGCACGAGAAGATTCTAGTCTCAACCGCTAAAGAACAGCAGCGTCAGCTCGAGGGGATTCACCGTTTGGAACTGCGTGAACTTGACCAGAAATGGGAAGACAAGGTAGCAGCAGCCCGACAGCAGAATGAGCAGGAGAAAGCTACTCTCATGCAACGAATCGAGAAACTGGAGCTGCTGAAAAGCGAAGCTGCAGCTCAAGCAAAGCAGTCCGAGTTGTCAGAGCTGCAGCGGGGTGAAAAGCTGGAGGCTGTTGGGAGAGCGAAGGAAGCAATGGAGAAGCAACTAGAAGACACGACCAAGCGCCTTGAAGACGCTTGTCGAGTCATAGTCGCTCTGAAGACCCGCCTGCATCAGCATACGAAGCTGGTCCGAGCATTGCGAGACAAAAGGATAGAGACTCAAGACGAAGTGATGAAGGGCAAGCTGTCGTATACCGAGCTCAAGGGCGACATGGCCAGTTTGAAGAGGGAGCTGGAACATTCAGAATGTGCAGTGGCTGATGCAAAAGTCGCCACGAGTGCACTGCAGGTAGGTTTGAAGCTCTGGAGATGAACCACAGAACTGATAGCTTTGTGTCTTGCTAATCAGAGCGAAGTTGAGGGTCTCCGCGAACAATTGCAGCGTCAACAGTGTTCTGTAGTGGAGTTGGAAGCCAAGAAAGCGCTGAGTGCTGAGCACCACGAAGCTGAGCGGAAGCAGTTTGAGAAGGAGGCGGAAGAGCTGCGGAAAGAGTTGCAAATGGAGAAGCAGACAGTGAAAGTCGCCACTGCACGACTAGATAAGACGCAGCAGCGAGCTGCCACAGCACAGCTCCAACACGAGGTACTGTACAAAGGCAGTTAGTTGGTGGTGAAACTGAGTTTCGCTGCTTGATTTTTGTGCTGCAGACACTTGCGCAGGACCTGCGGACGCGTCTGGAGATGCAACTGAAGACGGAGGAATCGTTGAAGCGGCAGCTGCAGCGTCTGAAGCAGCGAGTTGAGCAGTTCAAGACCGCAATAGAGAAGTTGTACGCAGAGAACAAGCAGTTTAAGGAGGAAGTGAACAACCGCGATGCATCCACGGAGGCCTGGGCTAAGAAGCTCTTTGGACGTTGATGACAGTGCAAGTTGCAGTCCTGTCTTGTGCGCACCTGCGACGTCGATGGGCGACGTCATCGTTATTAACGAGCGATTGGGGGCATCGCTAACTTCATTCGAGAACCTTCTCGAGCTCGTGTCCATGTCTTAAAGTTGACACTACCGTCGTTTTTTTTTAGCTGTCTGCCTTCCGTTACCTTGAGTGTGTCCTTACAAGTACGCATAGTCTTGTTGAAGAGCTTCAAGTGCGTGCACAATAATTCGTCCAAGTACTGTTGCCGTGAAAAACTGAGGTCAGCTCGTCGCATGAATTGAGTGGCAGGGAGCTATCTAAAAGATTAGACCTGCAGAAATATGTTCTGACGGTCTGATTTATATCATGTCCTTCAATACGTTTAAGTGTCATCTACAGGATATTCAATCTCACGAGTTCTCCGTCTAGGTGCGTTCTGGAAATCGCCTGGTCGTATGTATGGCTCCCTTTGCCTCCCCCCCCCCAGTCAAAAAACCCGAGCCACTTTCGTTTCGGCTCTGTAGCAGAAGCAGCTTTAGCTCTAGCTCCCTCTTCTTTTTAAAGCCCCTTCGTTCTTAATAGCCATGTCGGTCATCGGTGTGGACTTTGGCAACGTCGACTGCGTCATCGGCCAGGCCAAGCGCGGCGGCATCGACATTATCCTCAATGAGAACTCGAACAGAAAGAACCCAAACATGGTCTGTGTGCAGGGCAAGCAGCGCTTCATCGGCGAGGCCGCCATCAGTATGGCGCGTATGCACTACAAGAACACGGCCACGGACATCAAGCGTCTCATCGGCCGCAAGTTCAAGCACCCGGAGGTGCAGCAGGAGATCCAGCAGCTTGCCTACAAGTGTGTGGAGCTCGCCAGCGGCGACGTGGGTATCGTACTTAACTACAACGACGAGCCGGTGACCTTCTCGTGTGAGCAGGTGGTGGCGATGATCCTCAACAAGATGCAGAGCATCGCAGCCGCCGCTAACGAGGGCGTCAACCCCGCCTACTGCGTGCTCTCGTGCCCCGGATTCTACACGGACGTGCAGCGTCGCGCCCTGTTGAACGCCACCAAGATCGCGGGTCTCAACTGCTTGCGCCTTATCAACGAGCACACGTCCATCGCCCTTGCTTACGGTATCTACAAGTCGGCTCGCAACCTCTTCCACGAGTCGGAGCCCCAGCACGTCATGTTCATTGACCTGGGCCACGCCAGCTACACCGTTTCCATTGTCGCCTTCGTGCAGGGCCGCCTCACGGTCAAGTCGGCCGCTTTCGACCGTTTCCTCGGTGGTCGCGACTTCGACATGGTCATCGCCAAGGACGCGGCTGCCAAGTTCGCTGAGAAGTACAAGACGAACCCGCTGGAGAACCCCAAGTCCCGCATTAAGCTGCTCTCGGCCTGTGAGAAGGCCAAGAAGAACCTCAGCCCGTACGGAGTCACTGCCACGCACCTCAACATCGAGTGCCTGGCTGACGACCGCGACTACAACGCGCAGGTAACCCTGGAGGAGTTCGAAGAGCTCATTACCCCGCTGCTCCAGCGCCTGGACGGCCCCATTGAGCGCGCTCTTGCTGACGCCGGCATCGAGAAGTCGCAGCTCGCCAATGTGGAGATCGTGGGCGGAGGCACCCGTGTCACCAGCGTCAAGCGCCACCTCGCCGAAGTGCTGGGCCTGGACAAGGAGCAGCAGAACTACGGCCTGAGCACGACCCTGAACGCCGACGAGTCGGTGGCTCGTGGTTGCGCCCTGAACTGCGCCATCCTGTCGCCCATGTTCAAGGTCAAGGAGTTCAGCGTCACGGACCGCGTCCACCTGCCCGTGCGCGTGTCGTGGGACGGCAGCGCCTCGACGGCTACGGACGCCGCGGACGATGACGAGGACGTGAACATGGATACTCCCGCTTCGGAGGACAGCTCGCTGGTGATCTTCAACCGCAAGGACGAGTACCCGAAGACCAAGCGCGTCACCTTCCGTCGCGACAAGCCCTTCTCGATCGACGCAGTGTACGATGAGACCGCCACGACCTACCTGCCGCCTGACTACGTCATGGACATTGGCAAGTACACGATCTCGGGTATGCCTGCCCAGGAGGCCGGCGCGGAAATCCCCAAGATCCGCGTGAACGTGCAGCAGGACATGAACGGTCTGTTCTCGGTGGCGTCGTCGCAACTGATGCAGGAGATTAAGGAAGAGGAGAAGCCAGCTGAGGCTGAGGGCGAAAAGAAGGATGGTGAGGAGAAGGACGAGAAGAAGGATGACAAGCCCGCCGAGCCCAAGAAGAAGCGTTTCCGCAAGATTGAGCTGACTGTGCAGGCGCAGGTTGGCGGTCTGTCGACTGCGGAGGTGTCCACGGCCACAGAGCAGGAGCTGAAGATGGCGCAGCAGGACCGCGTGATCGAGGAGACGTTCAACAAGCGTAACGAGCTGGAGAGCTTCGTGTACGAGATGCGCAACCAGATCACGGACAAGTTGGCTGGCTTCATCACTAGCGATGAGAAGAGCAACCTCGAGACGAAGCTGATGGAGACGGAGGACTGGCTGTACACGGACGAGGGTTTCGACAGCACCAAGTCGGTGTACCAGCAGAAGTTGGACGACATGCGCAAGCTCTCGTCGCCTGTGGAGTTCCGTCTGAAGGAGAGCACGGAGCGTGGCGTGGCTCAGGCCGAGCTGACGGCTGTGCTGGAGGAGTACAAGCGCATGGTGAACTCGGGCGACGACGCGTACTCGCACTGGACTGAGGAGGAGAAGACCAAGCTGCGTCAGTCATGCGTTGACGCTGAGACATGGTTGTTCGACGGTCTGACCAAGCAGGCGGACCTGAGCGCGACGGATGCTCCCGTGGTCACGTCGGCTGCCATCCGCAGCAAGATCGTGGCTGTGCGTGCTGTGGCTCTGCCGATCACGACCAAGCCCAAGCCGCTCCCGAAGGTGGAGACGCCTGCTGCTCCCGAATCGACTGAGGCTCCTGCTGACGAGAAGGACGAGGCTGAGAAGATGGACCTGGACTAAATGGTCCAGCGACGGAGAGCAGAGTATCAGGCATTTTGCATATGATGCAGGCCTGTTTGCAGCCCCATGCGCTCGAAGTAGACGTGCAACAATTGCCAGCAAGCAGGCAGGCAGCTTTCGTAGTCATCTGGTAGAAGAACCATCCATACAAAATCATTTTTTCGTTGAAGCCATGTCACTATACACAAGTAGGAGACAGAAGCTTTTCAATCCAACTCAAGCATGGATTGCTCTTAAAACAAGGGAATAGTATTGTATTCTGGTTATTAAGTACGAATCGAAAAGCTCCATTCAAATCTGAAAAACGGCAGGGAGCTACTTACACCATGGCCAGGTACGCCGTCTTCACAGTCGTGTGCTGTGTCCTTAGGGAGTCTTTAATACCTACCATGATGCTGGTCTGATGCAGCAGTGAATGACAATTGCAACCGTGTTTGTTTCATTTCCTGTAGTACTGGGGAGAGCGAGTTCAAGCGCGTGCAAGAGGACGAGGAGGAGTTCCAGAAGGGTCCGTTGTCGGTGCTAATGCACAGCGTCAAGAACAACTCGCAGGTGCTGATTAACGTGCGTAACAACCACAAACTTCTGGCTCGCGTTAAAGCCTTCGACCGCCACTGCAACATGGTGCTGGAGAACGTCAAGGAGATGTGGACTGAGGTGCCTAAGGCGGGCAAGGGCAAGAAGGCGGCCAAGCCCGTGAACAAGGACCGCTTCGTCAGCAAGATGTTCCTTCGCGGAGACTCAGTGATCATTGTGATGCGGAACCCACATGCTTAGACTCGGGCCTTTATTGCAGCTGGGAGCTGATCGGAATAGACGTCAGTCACTCAGCCACCTTTATCCTTAGCTGCAGTTGCCTCTGCCTCCTCGCCATCTTATGCCAATGGTGCTGCTTGTAATTGATTAACAGTTTTGCTTTGATACAGTTTAACGTTCCTGAAGATGTCGCCGTTGCTGGAGCTGCCGTCGGAGTTGCTGGAGCTCAATGTATGCCAATACCTGGACGTGAAGGGCGTCTCACAGCTCAGTCTTGTCAGCCGCAGGTTACAGAAAGATATCACGAGTTGTTCTCATCTGTGGGAGACGCTGGTAACTCGCTACTTCGGCTACGTGAATAAACCTCTGATGAACCAACGGTCAGGACGTCGCAATGGTAGCAGAGAGACGACCGGTGTTCGATGGAGAGCTGTATTTGCTGCGGTCTGGAGAGATTTAGAGGCACTTTCTCCTGTAACACTGCAAGAAAGCGGCGTTCTGCAAGTCTACAACCAGAAGAACTACCCACTGCTGCTTCAACCTCGAGAAGTTCAAATTCGACAGGAGATTGTGCTCATGAAAGGTCTACAACGAATCCCAACGAGTTTGAAGCTCATTCAGCTATACGCAGAGGTGATCCGACAAACTCACCTTGTTCCCCGCATGAATGCTGCCAGTACGGCCAGAGCTTTGCGCACCCTGGCGTTGTAGTGTGCTTCGAAGTACTACAAGGTTTTGGTTCGGTTCTTAACTACTTCAAGCAACGTCCGAGTTCCAACACGCACAAGCATTCAGTTCAGTTTATTCGTTTGTTTTGTACGCCTTACACTCCGATTTCCGCGCAGGCGTATCGCCATCGTCAAGTTAGTGCTCATTAGCTTTCTCCGCACATCTCCGCCTGCGCCACTTCGTGCATATTCAAAAGCGCGCGCGGTAAAACATTCTGCAGTTCGTGCGTACTGATGCTCTAGTGGTCCATGCCATCTCGGATGTGTAAAAGGGATGGCAAGAGTGGCGGTCTTGCTTCGACCACGACGGAGGTTTAACCTTTTTGTTTGATTCGGACCCTCACACCACCGACGACGGGGTGAGCAGTGACTTGGGTTGCTGCAGCACCTGCTTCTTTGGCGAGTTCGACAGATCGATTTCTCGCTCCGATTCACGAGCATCTGCGAGCGCACCCTCACCATCGCTTTCGCTGGTGCTGGTGCTTGTGCTGTTAGGTGCGTCCTGGTCGGTGGTGCCACTCTCGTCGACTGTGGTCGCGGCGTCTGTTACTGATACATTGTGGATTGGTGTGCTTCCAATATCGTCGAGAGATACCTCCGCCGCCTCAGCTTCAGCAGCTATCTCCGTGGTGTGGGCAGGCGTCTGCATTATCTCGATGGCAACTTCTGCTTGAGCACTTCGATCGTGCACAGGCGCCGAGGCAGGTACATATTCCATGGGTTCAACAGATACGGTCGGCATTGGTGGTAAGGAAGACGGCAACGGTGCTGATGCAGCCGTTGGGACTGCTGCAGGCTCTGGGGTTAACGGGGATACTACCGGGTCAAGCGGTGTCTCTGAGGCCCTGGATTCATGTGCAGTAGCCGCATTCGGGGGTAGTAGCACGACCGGAGACGGCCGTGCTTCAACTGGTTGCTGCTGACTGCGGATAGGCTCTTCCACTGAAGACTGTCGCACAGGAACCGCCATACTCGCCGGAGCTATAGAAGCTGGGGCAGGTGGCACCGCCGCCGATGCAGCAATAGCAGATACCGCAGGTGGCGCAGAGGCTGGAGCAGCAGATACACTGGTTCTTCCGGATGCTGGGGCGTAAGTCGAGCCAGATCTTGGAAGACCATGGGCTCGGTTTGGTGCACTATTCACCTCAGCTGAAGATGACAAGACAGGATCGGCGATGCGCGCATCCGGGTGGAATGCGCAGACATCCTCGAAAATTAGTTCTTGTAACTTCTGCTTCGTCAGGTCAGTATTTTCAAATGCGAAGTCGAATGGGGTAGGGCATGTTTTCTCCACCGATCGATCACGCACCATACTCAAGTATGGGTGCTCAAGAGCATCCTGGATCGTGATTCGCTTACGTGGGTCGAACACCAGCATCTTCTCGAGCAAATCAAGGCACTGCGGTGTAGCACGTGGATATACTGTGGAAAGCGGCACCTTTGGCTTCTTGGGTTGGCGCAAGATAAACCGCTTCGCCTTCGGGTTCGTAATGAAATCCATCGAGTCCTCCGACGGAGATCCCACAACATCCATGATAATCTTCAGCTGGTGCAAATAGTCGTGACCAGGGAAGAGAGGCCGCCGTCCAAGCATCTCTGCTAGAATGCAACCAATTGCCCACACATCCATCTGCTTGTCGTATTTTGACGAAAGCAGCAACTCGGGGGCGCGGTACCATCGCGTAACAACGTACTCTGTAAGACCCGAGTCCATGCCTTGGATACCACGAGCAAGACCGAAGTCGCACAGCTTCAAATCGCAGTCCGAGTTCACCAGGATGTTGGATGGCTTCAAGTCACGGTGCAGCACCTCAGCAGAATGCACGTAATTTATTGCCACCAGCATCTGATACAAGAAGTACTGGACGTGGTCATCGCTGATCGACTGGTTCGAATGAATAACACGGTGCAGATCGGTCTCCATAAGATCCGTCACAATATACACGTCGTTAAACTCTTGCAGGGTCGGTGGGCGCAACAAATCCAACAAATTCACCAAGTTCGGGTGGTTCAGGTGGCGCATGAGACGAATTTCGCGAAGGATACGCTTCGCGTCAATGAGATCATTGAAAGCGTTCGGAATGTTCTTAATAGCAAGAGCTTGGCCTGTCTCCGTGTCACTTGCTGCAATAACGCACCCGTACGCACCCTGCCCCACTGCCTTGATCATCTGGTAGCGCTTCGGCACGTCAAAGTTCGTATTCCCCACTCGGAACTGATGGTTGTCACGCTTCGTATCGCGAAAAGAGCAACCGCGAGCTAACGCAACACGATGACTCATCGACTGCACCACTGCCCCGGATGGGCGAACCTGCGGTGTTGGGGCATTCGGGTCCAGACTGGGGGAATTCTCATCAATACCGGTTCGTGAGGCAGTCGCACGAGACATCGCGGCGAATGAGGCCATAGAAGCTTCAAAACTGATGCTGAGCTGTACTCGTCCACACGTAAACTTCGTCTCGTTCGCAGACAGTAGCGTGTACCACTGTGGCACAGCACCACGGGCGATATCGGAGTGAATAACACTTTCCCGGACTGTCCGCGACGTACTTGCCAACGCCAGAAACGGTGCTAGGTTAACCTTTGCCACTCCGAGAACACGCTCTGACGCGCCACCACTGCCCTCGCTGTCCACTACTTCCCATGCCTCAATCAGGATAAAGCACGGTTTTCCCCGAGATGATCCAGCGAACGGGATCTCATGTTTTGAGTTCCACTTGGGATTCCGTGCTTCATCCGGGTCGCAAGTACGCGTCCGAGCTACGCAGTTCGTAGACGAAGTCGGCGCATACACGTTGGTTTTGCCATCCGTCACCAAACGCAGTCCCAGGAACACGCGGTGGTTTGATGGTCGCTTCTCGTCGTCCGCTTCGGATCCGTCGGTCTGATCATCATCGTCTATGAAGCCCTGGTCCGAGATCTGCTCGCCGCGGAAGACGACAACATGGAGTTTTCCTGCCGGGTTGTCATGGACAGTGTTGCCCACTACCGCAGCCATGGGCAGTGACAGACTCGATGTGGCACTGCAGCCGAACACGGCCGACGCAGCGATGGGATCAGCAGAGATAGTGAGACTCTTGACGCGTCCGTCGGGGGCGAACTCGATTGTGTGCTGCCATTGCTGCGTGAACTTCCGTCCGTTGTCTCTGTTCTTCATGGTCTCTCGTCCTGCTACAACAGCAGTGCACCCCTCCTTGGCTTGGGCAATATCAGTGACAAAGAAGGCTGTGATCTCCACTGTTTCGTACAGAATGGAGAAGAAGTGCAGTACACCGTCAAGACCGTGATACTCTCCCCAGAACGGCACAGTTGGAGCGTAATTGGACGTCAACACGACGTCACGAGAGAGTTTGGGGAAGAACTGGGGTGACGACGAGTGTGAGATGAGCAGCTGGCGGAAGGCGAAGTAGAAGCCTCGAAGATCCACTTGCGTAGGAGACGTCTGCATCTGCAACGCCTCCATCCCCTCCGCCGAGATGCTGCTGTGTCCGTGTCGAACTCCCTCTTCAATAGCTGCTTGCATCATCTCCACCCACATGTCCTTCTCTAGTTCCGTAGAGCAGCACAAGTGGAAATGCTTGTGGCCTTGAGTTTCAAGGAGGAAGCCGTGAGCCTTACCGTAGTTCTCCGGTCGCACTTTGCTGATGATCATGCGACCGCGTAAGTTGCGCGCACTACGAGCCTCTTCCTTCGAGTTGTAGTACGTGAGTGTGGCTCCATCCAGTATGAGGTAGCGCTCCTCCCACCGAGGCAGCCAGTCTCCTTTCTTGCGTACGTAGCCCTCCCAGTGCACCTCGTGAGTGATAGCAGCGGGTGTGGAGGCAGAGGACGAGTCTACAAGTAGGTCGTCCATGTTGTTATGGTTGCTGCTGCTGGCCTCTGCACCGTTGGAGAGCGCCCCAAGCAGCAGGTCGCGCCCTTGCTCCGCCGTAGCCGCGGGCTCCATACCAGAGTGATTGTCCTTCGGCTTGCTGCTTTGGGCCTTCTGGACTGAATCGATCCCCGTTTCTGCCGTGCTATAAATAGATCACGACGGCACAATCTCATAGAAAAGAAACCATCTTATCAGTACGTTTATATGCAGATCACTATTGATTAGGAACCATTAGAAAAACGATGAGAAATCAAGAGTGATGGTCTCTTCTTGTGGTGTTGGGAAGTTGAAGTGAGTTGTTACAATTGGGAGCCCGAAGACATGGAGCTGGAGCTGCCAGACACGGACGTCGAGGGGGATGGCGCCTATGATGCGCTCGTGTCCGTGAACCACCGATGGCTGAGTCGTTACGCGCGGTTGCATCCGAATTTCTGCGTTGATCCAACGCTGCTGGAGCGCAACAGCCTCTGGATGAATTCCCATTTCCAGAAGAGTCGAATGATCACGCCGGCAGCGTCTCCCCAGGCCCAGAAGCTCATTAAAAAGCACCGCGAGACAGTGATGGAGCGTCTGCGAACGTCTCCGTTACCTCACTCAGAGTCTCCATTCTCTACAAGTATTGTGGACCCCATGGCTGCCCTCATGTTCGCCGCCTCAATAGACCGATGTCCGCACAATAATCTGGTACCGCAATAGTTATTGAAAATTCCTACTGGACTGCTTGAACAACTTAGCAGTTGTGCTGCATTTAATAGGAAGATTTTCTAGCGGAGGCCTGGGAACTACTGCAATGTGAGTCAATTCGAGGCCACGCTCTTCAATCAGGTACGATACGTCCAATTGCTATGGTTCGATTCTCAACTGAACGTTTGTGGTAGGCTTCGCTAGCTGTATTTTCCGATTCCTGACGGACTTCACAGAGACCCAGAAGCGAGTGTGTCTCTGTAACATCTAGTTACTGTTGACGACTCGAATGTGACAATACCTGCTTGTTGTTTTCTTGTTGTTGTAGATTCCATGCTTACGGCTGCTGGTATTGCTCGCTGAAGAGGATAGCTCCACTGTAGTAAACGCCTGCAAAGTCGCCGCCCAGGGACAGTTCTGGCAGCCCAATATGTTCGTCTTCTCGCTGCAGAAGCGGCACCAAGACAACTCGACGCTGTGTGAACTGGCCGCGAGATTACTCGAGTGCTTCTCTAACGAGATGCCAATTCCGCCGCCGATCGACTTGAACCAGTCATATGAGGACGACAGCAGTCTGCATCGGATTAATACGTCCCCAACGAGACCGTCAACGACTGGCACCGCTCTTCCGCTCTTGGCAATTGGTCAGAGAGGTCTCAGTCCACATCGACCACTGTTTTCACCGATAACGACGATTTCCAGATTGTACCAGGAAGCACCATCCCCGTACTGCTCCAGTATGAAACTACCGTTGACTCGTCCACCAACTTCCCCCGTTGAACAGGGCAGGCGAGCGCAGGTTTTCAGTATGCCAAAACTTGCTGCTGTTGAAGGACAGCGACAATACCGTTGTAACACTCCTAACGCGCCACCATCTCGGATCGACCACGAAGCCGGTCGGACCCTTGACCCTATCATCAATTCGCCCCCTCAAAGTCCAAGCGCTGTCAGTCCCACGAAATCACGCGTTGCCGTGTCCGAGAAATACTCGTGGAACCCGGAGTGTATTAATTCAGTTAGTGGCTTCGAGTGGTGGTGGAGGTCATTGCCGCAGAACCACACCAGTCTCGAACCGACCCAGAAGCTGAAAATGGTCACGAAAGCTGCTGTGCGCTTACACTCGAAAGGGGAACTGCAACGTGCTATTGAGTTGTATCAATTGGCCTTATCGTCTGAGGCCAATGACGAAGTGAAGTTCAGACTCCAAATCAACCTGGCATGTGCGTACGAAGCAGCAGATGATCTCGCATCAAGTATCGAGAGCTTCCGCATTGCATTGGAGTTGAATCCCAGTGATCCGTACGCGATCTACAAACTCGGAAGTGTCTTGACATTAGTTGGTGAGTTTGAAGAAGCTCGGATGCGGCTCGAGTCGATTCTGGAAGGGTATCCTCAAGCGGCAGATGGATTGAAGACGCTTGATCTTGCTGTAGAGGCCTATCAACAACAACAAGAGACCACAAAAGCTGCCGTTGCCGCTGCAAAAGCCCGTCGCTCGCCAGCGAAGATCATTACCCCACGAGTTTACGTGACAACACCCCGAGAACAAATAGCTCCCTCAATACCAGTCGTTCGATCCCCAGCTCCACGCAGGAAGAAAGCTCCAAAAAGAGAACAGCCTCTTTCCAAAGACCGGGATGAACTTGAGTTCTGCGAAGGTCCAGCTAAGCTGGAGTTTTCCCCGAAACCAGACACAGCCACCGTTGCAACACTGACCGAAGATCCCTTGTCGTCACCACCAAATAAACTGGAGATACTGGTAAGGCGATGTCAGGAAGATCACATTAACCTGTTGGAAGTTCTGGGGCAGCTAGATCCTCAGAAGAGGGGTCTGGTCCATAGAGAAAGTTTCCTCAATCTCCTTCATATTATCACTGGCGTCGATAATTTGAACAGCAACGATCAACGAGTTTTCGGAATCCCTCCAGACAGCTGGGTATCTCTTGGAAATCAGGAGTATCTGAAGTACCAAGGATTTCTGAACGCCTACACCAAGCAATCCCAAGCTGAAGCAGCGCTCCGAAGTTCGAATGAAGTCGTTCCAGTAAAACAGTTGATTGACGAACTCGTTCGGCATGACATGGCCAACGTTTCACACCAGAATGTGTCCGAGTGGTTGCAGTTGGGAAGCGATCGAGCCATTGAAGGTCTTCGCAGTACGTCGTCTAAGGCTTCCGACCGAAGCACTGGTGACGATGAGTCTGCTACATGGGTTACGCAGTCCTTGGGGGGCAATTCGGAAGGGAGCACACCTAGTCTACGCGCCAGTGAAGAGGATATTTTCACACCTCGCACGCGCGCCAAGAAGGACCGAGCGCGTGAGGAATGGGTAATGACGGCTGAAAAGGCTCGAGTCCTCGCTAGAAGACAGCAGCACTGCATGAAATCTCTGCGTAATATTGCTGTACGAGCAAAAGCTCACATCGCCTCCCGTCGAGATGCGGTTGCGTTTCTTCTTGTGGTTGCTCAGAACGCAAGGGAAGAGCTGACGGCGCGTAAGCTTCGATGCTTGACGGCAAGACAAGAGGAGACTGCTGAATCGTGCTCAGATCTTGCAGAATCTACAGATCCTACAGGTACAAGTGTTGGAGCTCAATTGGATGCAGTCAAAGAGCTGTCGGAGGAGATCTACAATGCCTCAGCTCGAGCTGCTCTGGCTCGGTTGCGTCAGAATTCAGAGCTCGAAGACTTGAAGACTGTAGCAACGCGCTTTGCAACTCTTTGTCAAGTTCCTCCCTTCTTCTTGGATACACAAACGCAGGAAGGATAATGTATTGTCAATTCCGGCCAAATTTGCCGATTTAGCTCGGTTAAACCGAGTCTTTGACAATATCCAGGTCTAGATACCTGGGTGGAGACTTTCTCATCTCCACGATTCTCTCTACCTACGTCCGCGCGAAGGGCTCCATCCGTCCAGCAAACCTTCTGCACTTGGGCTCAGTTGCGGGGGGAGCACCACTCCTTTGCATTTTCGACGCTTGAGCAGCTTCATGTGTACGGCCTACCCGATGGGCAAAAGAGGCTGGTGGTAACTTCGAGCAGAGCTTGCTCGTCCTGAACTTCGTCCATGGAGACACACCGTGTTGTAGCTCAGACAAGCTGCAGTAGCTTAGACAATCTGCAGTAACTCCGACAAGCTCCTGATGAAAAGGGAAACATATGAAGACTGAATTACTTGGTGTTAGTTGCTCCTACCTCAAACCGTTCACCGGACTCGTGCGTGGCCCTTGATGCGATCGATACATGGGTCTTCTTCGGCGGACTGCAGGTAGAGGATCTGGTCGGGCGGGCGGAATTCCGTGCTGGAATGGTGTTTCCATCGTAGCAGATTGCGGACTGACAGGATGGCACCAAGGCGCCAGGGCCCTCACAGGACTGTAGGAGGCTCCGCCTGAAGTCACTTCCACTCCAAATCTTCGATATAGCGAGCCAAGTTGGAATCACTGTCTAGCAGTGAGCATCCTTGACCAAGGACCAAGTTGAAGTGGTCGCATTGAGTGCGCAACGGGTGAAGCTGCAGCACGGCAACATGCTCGGCAACATGTTGCCCAACATGCTCATTCCAACACTGTCTACCACTCTTCGCATACTACAAGCTTACTTGAAGAGCACCTAGCGCAATGCTTCTACTACGTACAAGTAGTACAAGACGGAGCGGACTCTGGTTCAACCAGTGGCTGCGTGTACAGTAGGTCTTCCTCGCTTGGTCGGTTTGAAGACCAGTCGATTTACCAACCGCTCTCGGAAATTTCGAGTAGAACTCGCAATAAATGCTATGATCAGTAAACGTTGCGATGAAGAAGATTTCATATTTTTTTCACTTTACAATAACCCGATTGACTTCCAAGCAGTACTGTTGATCACTCCTCTGCGTTCACGGGTTGTACATGAAGTCACGCAGATATCGAGTCATATGCTCTGGTTGCGGAACAGTAGCAAAGCCTTGTTCGTAGCCCTACAATCATATCACGCAATGTTAGTTGTCAAGATATCGAGAAAGCAGCATCGCGTGAACTTACATATTCAGCAACAGCTTCGGCAATCGTGAGTGATACTTCCCGGATATTGGACAGCGGCGGGTAGACACAACCAGTCTCGAGATCGGAAGGGGTGGTGAGGCTCGCGAGTGTCTTGGCAGCAATGATCATGATCTCGTCGTTCACGTGGGTCAGGCCCGCAGCGACGACCCCGAGACCAACGCCAGGGAAAATGTACGAGTTGTTTCCTTGGCCCGGTACGCATAGTTTGCCATTAATCTCCACGGGGTCGAATGGACTTCCACTAGCGAAGATGCACTTGCCCGCTGTGAACGTGTAGGCCTCCTCAGCTGTACACTCAGCCTTGGACGTGGGGTTGCTCAGGGCGAAGATGATCGGACGCTCGTTCAGCTCGCTCATCTTCTGGCAGACTTCCTCGTTGAACGCCTTGGCAATGGTGCAGACACCAATCAAAGCGGTGGGCTTAATGCGGTCCAGAGTCTCTAGAAGGTTGCCACATTCAGGAGCATCATGAGCATATGGGAGCTTGTGCGATTGCAGAGACTCCGTACGGGATTTCACAACCAACCCGCGCGAGTCCACCAGCCAGATCTGCTTACGGGATTCCTCCACAGTCTTGCCAGTCTCACGAGAGATTGCGAGAGCGATCAAGTCTGCAATGCCCGTTCCCGCAGTACCAGCACCCAGAAAGACGAACTTCTGCTCCGAAATCGATTTGCCCGAGAGCGGCACAGCAGCCAACAGACCAGCAAGAACCACCGAGGCTGTACCCTGGATGTCGTCGTTGAACGTGCAGTGCGTGTTTTGGTACTTACGCAGGAGGTTGAAGGCAGTGGAGTTGCCGAAGTCCTCGAACTGCAGCAGCACCTTTTCGCCGTACTTGGCCTTGGCAGCGTTCATGAACTCTTCCACGAGCTGCTCGAACAGCTCACCATGTACGCGCTTCTGGCGCAGACCAATGTAGAACGGGTCGGCCAGGTACTCCTCGTTGTTGGTGCCGCAGTCCAGCACAACCGGCAGACACATCTGAGGCGGGACACCAGCACAGGCCGTGTACAGTGACAGCTTGCCGACTGGAATGCCCATGCCATTGGCGCCTTGGTCGCCTAAGCCGAGGATACGTTCACCGTCAGTGAAACAAATGGCGCGGATGTCCTTCTCCGGCCAATTGTCCAGGATCTCCGCGACATGGCCGATGTCGTTAATGGAAATGTACAGACCCCGTGGGGTCTGGCGGTAGATGTGGCTGAACTCCTGACACGCCTGGCCGACTGTGGGTGTGTAAACGATCGGGAGTAGCTCCACCGTGTTTTCCATGAGCATCCGGTAGTACACGTCCTCGTTGGTGTCCTGCATGTTTTGTAGGAAAATGTACTTCTCCAGGGGTGTGCTCTTGCGACGCAGTTGCATCATCGCGCGCTCCGTTTCCAGCGCAATGGAGGTGACGGCCACGGGTAGAAGACCGCGGAGCTTGAACGCTGCACGTTGCTCCTCCGTGAATGCTTGACCCTTGTTGGCAATGGGTGTCCGCATGACGGCGAATCCCAGTTGAGACTGCATCGAAGCAGACATTAGTCATAAACACGGAAATTCTAGAGACCATAGCAACGCACCTTGGTGTAGTCTTCGACGTCGCCGTCGTAGGCCACTGCTGCTTCGACAGCCGAAGAACTCGCTGGCCGCTTGTTGGTTAGCTTCGAAATGGCTGTCAATGGTCGTTCGGACGCGACGTACGAGATGGCGGCACGGGTGGCGGCTAGTTGGCTCCGGTGGAGGACGGCACTGCGAAAGGTGGAGATCATCGTGGCGGGGACGAGTCCGATTGAAAAGTGAGCTGGTCGGCGGCGTGTTGGATCGGGTAACGTGAGAATCACAGCTAAAACGTCGAGCGCCGCCCCTGAACGGATCCATCTTGGACTTTGTCGTGTGAGACAGACCCAAGCAAGCGTGTTGGGGACCAATATCTACGCGCAACGGCCGATCAGCGAAAGTCCAGCCGCAGAAACACGATTCTGCTTGGAGGCGAGCCCCTGTCTATAGCAGCGCCGCTGTTTGCGCGTTCACGTCGGTCGCGAGGAGAAAAAGCTCGTGGTTGCCGTGCGTGCGGTGCCGGCGTGGTGGGGACGTTCCGTCCACGATTGGATTGTGAACGACGTCCGATCCAGAGCTCGTGACTCGACAGCGTAGCAGGCAAAGACCCCAGCAGCGATAATAGCCACAAGAACAGCGACAGCTTCCCTACTTAACACTCGTCACGCCTGCAGCCACACGTCAAACATCAGTGCTGGTCATCACGTTGCTCACGTCGTGAATTCCGGCGGGCGTATTGACGACCACGAAAACGTTCCGGCAGGGGGTGCTCATACTAAGCTTATGGACCATACTGAACGAACCTGACGTCCCGAAAGTCCACTGGAAACGAACCACAGCTAAGAGTGTTGAAGAATCTTCACCATCAGTGAAGTCGAGTCCCTGCAATCATGTACGATGTACGCCACTAGCAACAAGCCTCAAAGTTGTGAACAATGGCACGGTACCAATAGTAGGTCTCAAAGATCTCGACTAGTTTGAACACGCGAATTGATCAACTTCAACATGCGTTGCACTTGAATTCTGCCTCGTCGCAGTTAACGGCACCACCGAATATGAGCGGCCTTGGCCTTCGTGCAGAGCCGAGTTCTTTGACATCCCATCAACGACAAACTACAGACTGTACTGTACATGTAGTTCATCGGTGTACATGTACAGTAGTCTAGTCGTGCCAGACTCCAAGGCAATGTGTCTACACATGTGCAATGCACAATGTGCATGTCCCTGCGCGTGTTTGCAGTTATACCTTTCTACAAAAAGGTGCGAATTGTAAGTTAACCGACCCAAGTTGGAACTGTACACCACGTTTGCCAAGAGCTACATGCACATGTGCCTTAGTATTGCTCTTGGTTGCAAAATTAAGCCTCAGTGTTCAGGCTTTTGGAGAGGTGTTCCCGACCTGAAAGGACCGTGGGGACTACTGTACGCAGACGAATGGGCTTGCCAAGTAGATAAATGTACTGACTTCCGTGGAAGTGTTTCACCAAAGTGGGCGGTGATCCAGCATGCAGGAGTTGTCAACAAATTGTACAGTAAGCAGGTTTGTATTCGGATGGGGACACTTGCACCGTGCATCATGCACTTCATGGGGACGTTTCGCCTGCCGTCATTGCAAAAGGGATTTGCATCGCGCATTAAAAGCCACAGCTCTTGCAGTTCGAGGCAAAGATACGAAGCTGTTGCTTGGTTGTCTCGGGCTGCTTGGGCTACCAGGGGCATTCGTTGCATCCCCAATGTGATCTGCTTCAGCTTGCTGCGGATGTAGCCATGTGTCAGGTCTGCTTGGTGACGCTTCATGCCAAATGCAATGCAAGCCGTTCCTGCCATGAAGGTAACAGAGCTGTCAAGCACGTAGAGCCTCCATTCTCTGTCGTTCCTGATCGACGTCACTACTGGCCATCGACTGCGTGTGGACTCCACAGTGGAGGTGCTGCCGCTCATTGAGCAAGTGGCTCAAGTCGATAGGGGTGACGTCACGGGCGTGGCACTTGAAGCTGGAAGGCATTGCGCAAATCGCTGCACTAAGTGCGCCATTCGATTGTAGCACTGCAACTTTGCTCGCATCTCGACTTCGAAGCACATGCAGCACTCTCGTCTTTAAGCCCAATATTGTCTGCATGCCTTTCCTTCTCCATGAAAGGATCTGCAGCTCACAGACGCGATGAACTCCATTTCTCCAGCGATTGCTCACACTGCACCAGAGAAACACGTGGCCGATCTGTTGCAATCAATTCAGCACTTCTAAATACAAATCTCAAGTGTAGGTATCTTTCCGCCCATCCTCATTGAAATTCAGCTTCGGGGCGAATCCAAAACGCTACGTACCCCCAATAGTCCATTGCCCAACTTGCCCACACTTCCCCCACTCTTCACGCGCCATGCTCCCTCCTTCGCTCTCCAGCGCCGTCTCCGGCTCCGCTTTGTGGCAGAAGAACAGTCCATCGATTGCCGTTCACCCGCTCGCACTTAGCGCGTACAGTCCGCTGGCGCTAAGCGCCAAGAAGGAGCCCAAGACTGAGAAGGCCGGTGTGAAGCTGCTCGTGGGCGCTGGCGTGTGCCTCTCGTACGAGTTCGCACTGGGTCACTACCTCGAGTTCATCAAGATCATGAAGCAGACCAGGCCGCAGTTCTCGTACCTGCATTTGACCAAGGAGATCATGCACTCCAAGGGCGTCGTGGGCGTCTGGGACGGATTCTTCCCGTGGGGCGCCATCCAGGGCGTGGCCAAGGGTGCCGTCTTCGCTTGGGGCCACTCCGTCGCTCGCACGGGTCTCACCCCCATGGTCCAGCAGGAAAAGCTCAGCAAAGGCACAGCTGAAGTCATTGCTGGCGGTATCGGTGGTGGTTTCCAGGGTTTCGTGCTCAGTCCTACGCTGCTGCTCAAGACGCGCGTGATGACGGACCCTATTTTCCGTGAGCAGATGACGCCGCTAGAGACCATGTCGCGCTCGATGCGCATCGGTGTCAAGGTCATCCAGAAGGAAGGTGTGGCTGCGCTCATGAAGGGCTCCGGTATGTTCTCGCTCAAGCGAGTGGCCGACTGGTCCACGCGCTTCTTCTTCTCGGTGCAGGCTGAGAACATTGTGTACAAGCGCAACAACCCAGACCGCGTGCTCACTACAAGTGAACAGGTTATTTCGTCGCTGCTGGGTGGTGTGTTCAGTGCTGCTGTCACGCTGCCAATGGATGTGCTGGTGGCGCAGATCCAGCAGGCATCCAAGGCCGGCGTTAAGGTATCGGTGGCGGAACTCTTCCGACAGCAATACCGTGCTGGTGGCATGAATCAGGTGCTGGCGTTCGGTACGACGGGCTTTGTCGCGCGTCTGGTGCACGCGAGTTTCACGACAATGATCATGAAGACGGCGACGAGCGTGGTGTACGACATGGTGGTGGAGGGCCGGAATTAGAGCGCTATCTCTCTCTCTCTCTCTCTCTCACACACACACACACTTTATCCCCTCGAGTTTCCCAATTGGCACAGTAGCTTTGTGCACCGATAGAAGGAGATACCCCAGAACTAATATGCGTTCATCTATTGCTAATGTTGAAGTTGACCTTTAATCCTCGTTCTCAGTCGAGTCTGTATCGGGTATCGGAGTATCTGAAGCAAATGCAGGTGGCAGGAACTGTGAATAGCGATTGAGAATGTAGTTCTCGGCCATTTGCATGCGCTCGTAGTCGTCGTCCTCTTCGTGGTCGTATCTGTTTAACAACCAATACATTTCATCAGTCGTCTGCAATACATGTTATAGCAACTCTTGGCTGTTCTCACCCCATTAAGTGGCAGAGTCCGTGGGCCATTAACACTGGCAGTCGCTCCTCCAGCGTCGTCACCTCTTCCAGCTCCGGGTCTTCGCACTGACGCCGCACATACGCTGGACTGATGTAAATATCTCCCAGATAACGTTCCTCCTTGCTCTTAACGCGAGGAAAACGTCCAGGAGCGCGTACCTATTGTCAACAAAGTTTAACAATCGACGTGAGCTCTTGGCCAGTCAATTGCCTGCACTGTGTGCTCCTCCTACTTTGTGGAATGGGAAGGACAGGATGTCGGTGGGTTTGTCCTTCTTACGAAATCTGCGGTTGAGCTTCTGCACGTGCTCGTCCGTCGTGAGCATTACACCCACGTCCCTATCGAGAGTTAATGACCAAGCAGACAAGAGTTAAATAGCTGTTGGCAAGAGGAAAATGCTTCAGAACACAGCGAATTCTGGACGGTTGCAGCTCGTACCAGGGACCTCCAGGGCAGTTCAGGCAGCGCACCATGGCATGTACTTGGGCCTGCAGTTTAACCAACGCCCGCGGTGATAGCGCTGCGCGAGTCCCAGCGAGCGCTTTTGCGACTTGCACCATTTGTCCTTTGATGCTGATAGTGGAAATGAGAAACATAGTTTAATCAAGTCATTTGCAATGCATGGCTACAGCGGCATTGGACCAACGAAGATTTCGCTTTGGGTATTGCATAACTGTAGTGCTCGCATTTCCAGTATCTCTACAGGAGCTACAAAACGTTAAGGAGCAGATTCAGACGACATCAACTAACAACTCTCTATGACTTGGAGGCGAGACTCCACTGCTGGATGTAAGCAGACAGCTCCGTCAGCACTCAGTATTCACGAAGAATTCTTACCATAAGTATCTTACATGCAAAGTGTCAAGACCAACAAGTCACTTCTGTATACCGTCAGCAGCAGTGTCTACAGTAACTTACTTACTGTCAGTAAGTAAACGACACGGCTCAACCTCGCGGGTACTGCAGCGCTCTCGTCCTCATTGATGATCACCAGCCTGGTGACTAGGCGATCAATGCTAGGAAGGCAGTGAAAAGGGCGCGGAGGGCCTGCGTACCGCAATGCTGCTTCCAAGGAGTCCAACGCTCCTCGATAACAATCTTTGTGGGAATCTCGCTCTGCCAGCTACAATCACCTGCGTCCTGCTTGGATACCTACTGCCGACGGTGAGGATGTCCTGCCAGCAACTTGTCATCCGGCCTGGATTCCGAGCGGTGACGTCGTCACTCAACCTGAGCTGCTCACTGATCACGATTTGACCGCCCGTTGCTGTCCACTTTGTAGTCCGTCTAAACCGTCCCCGAACCAGCAACGTCGACACAGCCTCGTCAGCTTCAACATGGCAGTGCTGGTGGTGCCCGCCGCTGGTCGCCGAAGTGAAAACGTTGCTGGTGTTCTTCTCTTCGCTGTGCTCGACGGCACCTCGACAGGTTTGTTAAACGAGGAGCTATGTTACGGTACTTACGTAACAATCCTGAAGATGAAGAGGCTGGTCTCAGCGTGCTGGTGACACCAGCCTGGTGTGCAGTAGAGTACATCGTACCAGAAGAAGGCAGCAGCGCTGCTTGTCGAACTTCCGCGCATGATACATGTATTGTGCCAGCACTGACGCCGTCTATTATGTAGAAATCAACACGCATTGCATATATAGCGATGCTGTATCCTTCTCAGGTGCGACCAGGAAAGCATGAAGCATATCGCCCATTGCGTTTTCTTCGAGCACCAAGACGCTGCACTGTGCAGCCTGTACACCAGAACATGAGGTTTGCGCAACTCTATCCTATCTGCTGCCAGGCAAGCTGTTGTGTTTGCGTTTGGACTGCATTGCCTACATTGTACACGAGTGAGATACCTGGTATTCCTTCGCATTGCTTGAGTACCGGTATTGCAAGCCATTTCGCTCTGTGCCCTCTCCAAGTCTTGCGTTTACTGGTAGCTGTCGCCGGAGACAGAGCCCTAGCTGCATTGCGTATACCGGTAGACATCCGTTCATCTGCCTCGCAACCTAGCCGCTTTGCCCGTCAGGTTTTCCACGTGGTTGAGGCTCAACTTGGCTGTCTGATAGCATATCACGTGCACGAACTACCATCACCTCCACGGAATGCGCCAGCTCCAGGAGAACGAGAACGTGGCTGCCAGTGCTCTGCTTGTCTGGCACTGCAACGGAGCTCATCACCAGAATGGTCCCCACTCGAGTGGTCCCCAAAACACCGTAAACGGACTGTTCACGTCGATTACACATAACCAGGACAAATGCTGACGCGACGGTGTCGACGACCTGCTTTCGCTGGAAGTGGGCTAACCACTGCGTGAAACCAAGCACCGCCTAAATAGTAGCCGCTGAAAGTCAAATGCACCCAAGCAGCAAAGCATGAGCAAAACAGGAAGTGCAGGGCAGCGCCAACCGCAGCAAAGCTGCCAGCAAGGACCTCCGCCCCTTTTCGCTCTTCTTCACTCAGACAGCTCCACGTGTCGTAGAGCAGCGGCAGCTTCGACGTCACTTCACTGCAAGTTGCCCAGCAAAACTGCGTAGGAAGCTTTCGACAAGTCGTGCACCAATCATTTGCCGTCCGAGAGTTTCGATCGCTCCGTTACAACTAAAGCAGTAGAAGTCTTAATGAGGACATCGCGAGTTTAAAGCCAACGGTCCAACCAGGGTCGATTGATCTGAGTAGGAGGCTGCCGAATTGACGGTACACAGACGGATGAAGTGCTAATTCGAGGCCAAGACAGCCAACCGCGCGCACATGAACGCGACCAAGCAAGTGGAAACGCGCGCTTTTTATCAGGGCGATCAATCAGCATCGGCGACCAAGCAGTGTTTCGCTGTAGCGTGTCCCAAATACAATCCGTTCCATGCATCCCACCTCAAATAGTAGACGGTCGTTTGTGAATTCAAATGTGACGGAGCATACATTTTCCAAGCTTTGAGGCACCCCTTCACCACCAAAGAGCAGAGACGTGCGTGGCCAAAACTGACGTGGCTTTGAGCTATTCGGTCGGAAGAGCTCTTCATTCTGGTATTTGCCGTCTTGTGCAGACTCCTCCTCTTCTTCCTCTTCTTCTTCTTCTTCTCCTCTTCTACTCCACAGTCAATCATGGCCTCCACCGGATACACCGCCATGCGCACGCCCGTCACCAACAAGGGCCTGGCCTTCTCGGAAGAAGAGCGCAAGCAGCTCGGACTTCGCGGTCTGGTGCCGGCTGCCGTCACCTCCATTGAGTTCGAGACGGAGCGTGCCATGGCCGCCATCCGCCGCAAGACGTCCCCCATCGAGAAGTACATCTTCATGCAGAACATGCAGAACACCAACGAGGACGTGTACTACCGGATGCTCATCGACCACACACCTGAGCTCATGCCCATCGTCTACACGCCCACGGTCGGCCAGGGCTGCCAGGAGTTCAGCCACAACTACGCGCAGCAGCCGCGCGGTCTCTTCATCTCGGTGAACGACATCGGCCATGTCGCGGAGATCCTGGACAACTGGCCGGAGAAGGACATCCGCGCCATTTGCTTCACGGATGGTGAACGCATCCTCGGCCTTGGTGACCAAGGCGCCAATGGCATGGGCATTCCCATCGGCAAGCTGTCGCTGTACACGGCCTGTGCTGGTGTCCCGCCTCAGATGTGTCTGCCGGTTGTGCTGGACTGCGGCACCAACAACGAGGAGTACCTGGCCGACCCGTTCTACATTGGTCTGCGCCAGAAGCGCGTACGTGGTGAGCTGTTCGAGCAGCTCGTGGAAGAGTTCATGAACGCTGCCAAGGCCAAGTACGGCGAAAAGGTGCTGCTGCAGTTCGAGGACTTCGGCAACTCCACTGCCTTCAACCTCCTGCGTAAGTTCCAGAACACGCACTGCACGTTCAACGACGACATCCAGGGCACGGCCTCCGTGGTTCTCGGTGGCCTCATGGCTGCTGTACCTCTGTCGGGTAAGCCCATCTCGGAGCAGACCTTTCTGTTCCTTGGCGCCGGTGAGGCCGGTACTGGTATCGCTGAGTTGATCGCTCAGGCCATTGCACAGGAGACCGGCAAGACCGTGGAGGAGTCCCGTAAGCAGATCTGGCTGGTGGACTCGCGCGGTCTCATTGTGGACTCCCGTAAGGAGTCTCTGCAGCACCACAAGCTCCTGTTCGCCCACGACGCCCCTGCGTGCCCGGACCTCCTGTCTGCCATTGAGCAGATTAAGCCCACCGCTTTGATTGGTGTCTGCACCATCGCCAAGGCCTTCAGCAAGGAAGTCTGCCAGAAGATGTGCGAGAACAACGAGCGCCCGATCATCTTTGCTCTGAGCAACCCTACGTCCAAGGCTGAGTGTACGGCCGAGGAGGCCTACACGTTCACGGACGGCAAGTGCATCTTCGCTAGTGGCAGTCCGTTCGACCCCGTCGTGTACAACGGCAAGCGCTACGTGCCTGGCCAGGGTAACAACTCGTACGTGTTCCCTGGCATTGGCCTCGGAATTGTAGCGGCCGGTCTGACCCACGTCGACGATGAGGTCATGATCATTGCTGCCAAGACGCTGGCTGGTCTCACCACCCCCGCCGACCTAGAGACTGGCTGCGTCTACCCGCCTCTGTCTAACATCCGTCACGTCTCGCTGAAGATTGCCAAGGCTGTGGCTGAGTACGCATACGAGCAGGGATTCGCCACGGTCCCCAAGCCGGACGACCTCGAGCAGTTCCTGGCCGACTTCATGTACAACCCTTAAGCGCTCCGTACTTGCGCTGCAGTAGTTCGCAGCTCAAGATCCGCTCGACGAGGCCGATCCTTTTCCGGTGGTAATTAGCGTTAGTGTTTTGAAAAGTTGAATGCACTTATATTGAAGATCATCTATGCGTTTACGCTTTCAGCAGCCTTTACCACCACCTAGACTCGAGCAAGACGTGGGCTCATACACCGACAAGGCGTGCACAGTCACAACAAACAGGAACGTTAGGCCCAGTAACGCTAAGAAACCTACAGCTCGAGCTGTTGACGTGCTGCTGCGAACTTTCATCTCGTGGGACTCGCGTGTGTCCCTGGGCAGAGCCAGCAACCAAAGCAGCGACAGCAGCTGCATCCCGTACGCAATGAAGAAGGTTACCATGATTTCCTCGCGCACCTCCGTCGTGTCGGTCATAATATCCTGGTTAGTCACATCAAATTGTGCGTCGATGAACTTGGACACTGCGAGACCAAGCGGACCGGCAACGAACGATACACTCGTGACTAAGTTACTAACGGTGGCATACCCGTGCGGATCTGCCACCTCAGTCAGTACGAACTTGGAGATTGTGTAGTCCAGCACGGACGGAATCGCCTCCATCACTGGCAAACCGATCCAGAACCATTGGCTACGGACGATATCCCAGATCGTGAACATCGTCGCGCCCAGGTCCAGCGCCAGCGTCACCACTGTCCCGACGACGATGACGACGCGATAGTCCACATTCCAGTCCTTCTTACCGATCCAGTTAAGTGCTACCAGGACAACAATGATAGCCACGAAAGATACGACGGTGTCGTTCAGAGGCTGCACGCCAGCGTAGTAGAACGCGATTGGGTTGACGGCCGTCGCACTCACCCCGGCGCACACGCCGCCAATGAACCGGCAGAAGAGCACGTGGTTTAAACCGCAGTTGTGCACGAACGCCCAGATCTCGTTTAGTGACTGCTTCAGTGACCGGCGATCTCGTGCTGACTCAGTCGCTGTGAAGACGATGAGGAGCATTGGAAGCAGTGAAAGAAGTCCCAGCAGCAGCGCCACTTGGGTGAACTCCAGCGTGAAGTCGAAGTCTCCACCGTAGTCCCATCCGCTCATGCCGAAGCCCATGAATAAAAAACTTCCGAGCATAGCAACGACCCGGTATTTAGTCATCACAGGCTGGAACACCTCGTCCGGTTCGTGGGGAGACTCTGACACACGGAAAAACTGTGTCGCCACGTCTCGGATCAACTCATCGGCAGCTACGTCGGCCAGAACGTATCCAACCGAAGCCATCGCCATCATCAGCACGTAAAACGCGCCATGCGAAGGTGCGTCAACGTTGATATTCGTCATTTGCTGTGGCGATAACTGACCGAGCGGCGTGCCGACCAAGTTCCGATCGGTAAAATAGGGAACCGGTTGGTCCTGGAAGAAGATAACGATCAAAGCGATAGCTGCCACGGTCCAACCCAGCACCATTGAGAAACGGAGACGGTAACCCCACGGCAACGGGGAGCAGTGGACGAAGAGTGAGAAGATGGGCTTGAGAGCCCATGGGAGTCCCAAAAGTGTACGCGCCGAGAGGGTTTGAGTGCCTTCCATGTTGAGGTTGCACGTGAGAAACGGGTAGACACACAGAGGTAGAACGGTGCTGACGATGCCGACAACGACGCTGTGGAGAACGAGGCCAAGCCAGCGTCGATCCCAAATGTTTAGCACCGGTTTTTCTTCTTGCCCATTGGCTTTTTGTAGTTCACGTGGTGTTGGTTGTTTTGCATGAAGTGGCGATCCCAAGACTGTGAATGTGCTCTCGGGTGTGATTTTGGACTCTTCCTTGGCGAATTCCAGTCCCTGCTCGTGGTGTGAGAGGCTCCACCGTGAGAGTCGCTCCATCAGGTCCTTAGCGGACGGATCGACGAACGGGCTCATGGTGAATAACAAGCGGGTCGTATTCTTCTCCCCGAGTCGCTGGTTGCTGGTCGATCGTCGAATGAGCAGGGCGAAGGCGCGCTAACTGGGAGCGATTGGCAATGCTGTGGCGTTCATCCCCATTTCCTCTACCGACTCGGTAGTACCGAGATAGCCTTAAAAAAAATCTCCAGATGGGATAAGCAAAACCAGCCAACCACGCGAGTGGGTTGTGAGAGATTCCTGCCGCTACCGTGCCAGCATCAGCCACAGGTAAACAAAAATCCATGGGGATTACGGCGGCAGATGCTTACGGGGCCAACATACCTACATGACCGGACCAAGAGCGCGACCGACCAAGCTCTGCCATCCTTCGAACAACGGCCTTCACAGACTGCAGCGGCAGAAGTCCATTGAAGAGGGAAACCAGTTGGGTGAACTATTTGTCACGTTGTGTAGATTGATTACGCTTTGCAATGAGTAATCGGTGCCCGTCTCACCTGGTGGACTCTTTCAGCTACATCCAGCACCACCGGAGAAGATCAAACACGCAGTCGGCTCATACACTGATAACACGTGCACAGTCACCACGAACAAGAAACTTCCAACCAGCAATAACAACAGCCCCACGCCCCGAACCGTTGACGTCCCGCTCCGAACCTTGGAGTCATGAGCTTCACTTGAGCCTCTGGGCAGAGCCAGCAACCACAGCAACGAGGCCAACTGCATCGCATACGCAATGAAAAACGTAGCTGTAATTCGCTCGCGCACCTGCGTCGTGTCCGTCATAATCTCCTGATTCGAGACGTCAAACTGAGCGTCCACGTACTTGGACAACGCGAGACCGAGCGGACCGGCCAGGAACGAGACGCTCGTGATCAATCCGTTCATAGTTGAGCGGGCGTTCGGGTTCGCCATCGCAGCGAGCACGGCAGTCGAGATCGTGTAGTCCAACGCAGACGGGATAGCCCCCATCACTGGTAAACCGATCCAGAGCCACTGGCTACGGACGATGTCCCAGATCGTGAACATCGTAGCGCCCAAGTCCAACGCGAGTGTGGAGATTGTGCCCACGACGATTACGGTACGGTAGTTCACGTTCCAGCCCTTCTTGTCGACCCAGTGGAGGGCCCAGAGCACCACGCTGATGGCCACGAAAGATACGACGGTGTCGTTCAGAGGTTGCACACCGGCGTAGTAAAAAGCGATTGGGTTCACTGCCGTCGCACTCACACCAGCGAAGATGCCGCCAAGGAATCGACAGAGCAGCACGTGGTTGAAGCCACAGTTGTGGACCAGCGACCAGATCTCAAGCATCGCGTGGCTGAAAGAACGGCGATCTCTAGGACTTTCACTCACAGTGAAACTCAGTAGTACAGTTGGGACTAAAGATGCCAGTCCGATGAGGAACATGACTTGAGTGTACTCCAGCGAGAAGTCAAAGTCACCGCCGTAGTCCCAACCGCTCATGCCGATGCCCATGAACGGGAAACAACTCAAGATGGAGAAGACTCGGTACTTGGTCAGTACAGGCTGGAACACATTGTCCTCCTCAGACGCCAATACACCAAAGTGATGCATCGCCACATCGCGGATAAGTTTATCAGCAGCTACATCTGTTACTACGGACCCCAGCGAGGCGATACACATCAGTAAAATGTAGTAGGATCCGTGTGCTGGAGCTTCCAAGTTGATTTCATTCATCTGCGTTGACAAGTCCCGAAGCGGAGCACCGATCAAGCTCCGGTCTTGGAAAAACGGCTTTGGTTGGGTCCGGAAGAAAATGGCGATCAACGCCGCAGCCGTCACCGCCCAGCCCAGTTGCATTGAGAAACGGAGGCGATACCGTGTTGGCAGTGGGAAACAGTCAAGAATCAAAGACAAAATCGGTTTGAGAGCCCACGGGAGTCCCAGAAGTGTACGTGCTGACAGTGTCTGGGTGCCTTCCATGTTTAGATTGCACGTGAGGAACGGGTATATGCAGAGCGGTAGAACAGTACTGACAATGCCGATTACGACGCTATGGATAACGAGGCCGAGCCACCTCCGGTCCCAAACGTTCATGATCGGCTTCTCGGATGGGATTCCAGTGCTGCCAACCTCCAAATGCGCTAGTAGATCCGTCTGGGGTGAAGATCCGTTTGAAGGCGACCCCAGTACAATGAATGCGTTCTCATACGCCACTCTACTGTCAGTTCGTTCCTGTTGTTCGTGCTGACTTTCGTTTTCCACTTCACGTAGCGAGAGACTCGACCGGAGAGTCTCGTCACAATTTCCTTCATCGCCGGATCGGCTAATCGATTCATTCTCGCTGAGTTTGTTAGACTCGATAGGTTGTAGACTACGTTCTGGCCCCTTTAGTGTGCCCGGTAATCCCTGGAAGACAATCCGGCACTTGAACTCAAATACACATGAGCAGGGCGCATTTGAAACGCCTGAACCCACTTGGTCACGATCGCATAGTCCACGTGAAAACTGGCATCAACATTGTTCGATCCTCGTCATCAGCCCATAAGTGACAGTTCTTGATAGTTCTAGTAAAGCGGTTGGAGACGCCTCGTACTTGGCGTAATGGTAGGCTGCGTCGCATCGGACGAGCGCTCCAGCTTTGCGTACTCCCCAATCAGGTATCGGGCGTTTTCCTGCGCTTCATCCAGCATGCCAGCGTCCATGAACTCTGTGTAGTGGTGCATATGCGCTTTGCGATTGTAAAGCTTGTGAAACCGCGTATGTAGCCGCTCGAACGTCTCTCGGATGCAGCAGTTGTTGGACAAACACAAGAGTGACGACTTGTGCCCCACAGGCGGCACCGAGCAGACTCCAACCTTAAATCCTTCCTGGTTCCAGTGGATCATACGTACCTCCGACTGCAGCCGCTGGATGTTGGCGTTGATGTCCGACACTTCCACGTTCCCTCGCATCAACAGTCCACAGGCCAAGTACACGCTCGCCCGCGGGTTTGCTCGAATGAGTTGGTGGTCCCTGCCGTAAACAGACAACAACAAAGGAATTTGTCAGTGACATAGCTAGTGTAGATAT
Organism: Phytophthora citrophthora; assembly: GCA_031305395.1. Taxonomy (NCBI): domain Eukaryota; phylum Oomycota; class Peronosporomycetes; order Peronosporales; family Peronosporaceae; genus Phytophthora; species Phytophthora citrophthora. The sequence continues at coordinate 116,360 of JASMQC010000048.1, forward strand.
CTGTCTCTAGAGCTTGACTTACTTTTGGAAAGCATCCAGGAACATTTGATTCAGACGACGAGGCTGCTGTCTCGGGTCGGAAGTAGCGAACACGGGACTCATACTGGACAATAGGAAGTGGAGCTTAGGGAACGGCACCAAATTGGTCGTGATCTCGTTCAGATCCACGTTCAACGAGCCTTCGAAGCGCATGGAGCTCGTCAGGTTCGTCAGCAGGTGCGCCACAATGTTGTTCATCTCTCCGAATGTGCTCGTCTTCTTCTGCGTGGCTGGCCGTGACGCTGTGTATTTCTTCTTGGCCGGCTTCGTCGTCGTTGCCGGCGGCCCCTTGCCACTCTTGTAGTACTTCTCCAACTCCCGTAAGTCCACGCTGTCCGTCAGACGTGAGCCGTCCACCATCCGCGCAGAATAACTCTCGCTACTCGACAGATTTGATAGACTAGCGGCTGCTCCCCGGTCGATCTTCGCACACAGATCCATGAGCGCCTCGTTCTCAATAGGCAGCACACAGTCAGCGTGCTCAGTCAGCTCTCGTAGTGCCAACATACTGTTATAAGGGGAAGTCACGACGTCGTCGTCTTCGGACGGGAACACGACGGTCGCGAACCGGTACACGTCTGGGAACAGGTCTTCCAGGAGGCCGATGATGTACGTGCCTAAGCCTGAACCTGTGCCCCCTCCCATTGAATGCATGACGAAGAACGACTGCAATGAGTCACAGCGCTCCACAGCCCGATGGAGCGTGTCCTGCAGCTGGTCCCTGTATTTGGGGCCGTAGAGACAATGGCCGTGCGCCCAATTGTTGCCCGACCCGGACACGTCCGTGAGCAGCTGCTGCTGGTCGAAGAGTTCGCCTAAAGGTCCGGCCAAGGTCTCAGCTACGGGCCCTTGTTCCATGTCCACGAGGATCGCGCGGGCCTTGAGCGATTTGATTGGCGACCGACCGCCGTTGAACGGCAGATCCACGGCCGGCGAGAAGCGTGAGTCCACGTTGCGGAAGAAGCTGCTCATGCTCTCGTCGAATAGGGACCGTTTGGCGTACTGCGCGTGCTCCTCCAGCGCCAATTGCCAGAACTGGCGGCCGATCTGGTTGCCACATTGACCAACCTGCAGCGTAATGAGCTCCCGAGGCATCGCTGGCGATTACCGTACCAAAGAGCTCCAGCCTACTTGGACAAAACAGGGTATTGCAAAACTACCTAAACTACCCAAACTACTTGCTCCAGCAAACAAAGTGCTGGTGAAGCCCCTTTGCACATGCTGCGTTGGAACTACATGTACTATTAATACGTAGTATATGTACATGGGTCCTACCATTGAGACGGCTGCTAATTCCTCAATGCTGGTGTACTCTAAGCTATACTGTTCAAGACAGTGCATTTAACGCCCAGGGTTTCATTCTACCGGAGATGGCACGCACACTAGGCATTTATTTACTCGACAAATTCATCGCAAAGTCAAAGTCTGGGTGAGCAGGAAGCATGCTCCATATAATGGTATTGACGTTCCATGTCTTGCTCTGTGCAATATCCATCACAGCACTGCCGTGGCATTAGGAGTCTTAATGCATCTACCCCTGGCTGATACCTCTACATTTCAAAACCGCAAAACTCGTACACATGATGCCCTCACAAAGCGTCTACAAACTCATCATCACCTTGGTCGTCCCCACCGCCGTCGTGCATTTCGGATAACGTGGCTCCTTTAACGCAGCCCCATTTAACGCAGGCTGCGTTAAATGCGTTACGTAGCGATGGGCACCCGGACACAAATCGCCACGATCAAGCGACTTAGTCGCCCTAGTGACGACTTCTGAAGAACAGCGCCCGCGGTATTATACGTCGCATCTTGGTGGGGCGCTAGGTCGGAATAATTTGCTGCACAACAATAACTCCGTCACAGGGTATCAGTAACCATTTGTCTGCGGTAGGAGGACGTGACTCGAATCATTGCCTCGACGTTCACTGGAAGGGGGGGGGGGTTAAATGCGATCTTGGATACGACTTCATTCGGTTCCAAACGTGCGTTCCTCCGTCGCTCAAAACCCGAATGAATTGCTTGCGCTGCTCAAGTGAAAATTGTTTTGAGAGGTCCAGGCAAGTCTGTTGAGCACCGAGCAGTGCAGCAGATCCAGAACGCGATGCGCTGGGACTGTCTCGCATGTGACCAGGCGAACACTGCAACTTGGCAGGCTAACCCTTGAGCTTTGGTCCAAAGATTGGAGGCTCCAACTTTGGTGCAGAGGGGTTGTTGGCCCGGCCTCAATTTCAGGCCCTCAAGTCCTCCTCCGCTGCAGGAGACTATTCCCATGATGGCAGAAGAACTTCACCTACGGCAATGCGGCGACGTTCGCAGCTCTTTTACTTGAGTTTAGATGGCGCGTCGGGTATTGTGCCGTGTGGTAAACAACAGAATGGACTGAACTACAAACATGTCCCTCACGGAGAATAGAGCGAAAGGCACAACCATCACTACTAACTAAGAGGAGCGAACAAACTAAAACCAAGTCGTGAGATGCACTCGCTCGTCACCAGGTGAGGACCTCACCTAGGGACGCTGCTGGCTGCAGCGTTACTCGTCGTCGTGCACCTGCCGTAATAGAGCTCCGACGGCCGACGGCCTGGTCCTGTCAGTTTGAAGTTCGGTAAGCATTTGGATTTGCAACCAGCCCGTCCGTCCATTCAACTTCGCACCGGAAATTCGGGTCCAGCGGCAAAAGCTGCACCTGTTCGCCAGCGGCGCACGTGTGGCCGCCCCGTTCGTTTAACATGATTTAGGCTACATGTATAATACGCCGAGACTGGAATTTCTAAGCACACGACACGCGCGAAGCTGTGACTTGTCTCGGACCTCGACGCACCTGTCCTCAACGCACCTGTTCTCGACGCACTTGTTCGGCGTGACGTCAGGCGCCGCTGATGGTACGCGCTCGATGGCTGGCAAGCAAGGTAGCTGTACAGTATCTCTGCGCCAAGATCGTGGGCTCCACGGTGGCTCCGTTCGATCTTGAAGAGACGAGACGAGCTCACGCCGACGCTCAACTCCATACTCACCAGCTGCAACAGCAACAACCCCGGGCAAGTTGCCGTATGGACAAGTATTACGCGTCCGGATTCTGGTGCAAGAGCTTGGTGGGGCACCTCCAAACGTCCTGAGCTTCAGGGGCAACTTGAAGTCGAGGAAAAGAGCAGGACAACACCTGCGCAGAAAGAGCTTGTCTTCGATTTGAGCGTTCCCACTTCAAGCGCAGGTACGTTGCAACGGTTGCAGTTCAACGCATGCGATGCCGGCGGTGTCCGCTAAACGTTCATAGCGAGGGCCTCACGCTGCATCGTGGTTGAAGTGGATGCACGCCAAGCAGGGATTTACGTGTCGGCCTATCGGAAGCGCTCGGTTGGTTGCTTCGTCGGCTCCTTTGGATGCCGGACGAACACGCGCACGGCACGAGGAAGAAGCGAAAGCAATCCCTGTATGTCTAAGCATGACAATGAATAGAGAATCGGTGGTGGTTGGGAATCAAAGTCTACATGTACTAGTAGCAATATACGGGAAATATTCAATAGCCTACACCACTCACTTAGACGTTCTTAGTCAACTCGAACTCAATGACCTCATCCAGCACACTCATGCTGCAGCGGGCAATGTCGCTCACGGCGACTTCTACCATGTGATCGGTTGTACTTGTGCTGTGGACCATATCCCGTGGAGACCTTGTGATAAAAGGCTGTACGGGCGGCTCGCAGGTCATTTGAAAGGCCGATAACTCGTCCTGGAACGACGAGAGCTCCACTGAGTCAGGCGAGAACACCGGAGGCACCGGCTCGAGTTTCATAGGTTCAGCAGCGGCCATCATGTGTGGTGACGAAGCCGTCCGGTGATGATCATTGTGATCTGCCGGCATAAGGTGCGGCGTGGGCATTGGCCGGTGCACGGGGCTCGCGCGCGCGTACGGATACGCCGGGAAGGTGCTCCGGATGAGCTCCGGGTGCCGATTCTTGATGTGGCGCGTGAGATTGCCAGCAGTGCTGAATGTCTTGGTGCAGCCGGTGACGCGGCACATGTGCGTCCTCCGACCGGTGTGGATCTTGATGTGATGGTCGAGCTTCTCCTGACTGGGGAACGACCGCTTGCAGCCGTTGATATCGCACTCGAAAGGTTTGAGCGACGCGTGCAGGCGCTTGTGGCGCGCCAGGTTGCCTGACGTGCTGAAGCGCCGACTGCATTCGGCCAGTGGGCACACGTACGGCTTCTCGCCTGTATGCGTCTTCTTGTGCTCGCTGAGCGTGAACTTGCGGTTAAACCGGCGGCCGCAACCGGGTTCCTCGCACACGAACGGCCGATCTTTGGCAGTCGGAGTGGAGGCCTGAGGTGGGGCCGGTGCGACGTTGGCGACGCCATCGTAAGACCCGAAGATCAGCGTGCTGCTGGTGCGTGGGGAGAGCGGCTGGGCGAGCAGTGACATCATGATGGCGGCGGCGGCGGTGTGGAACTCCGAGGTGGTCGTTGACTCACGCAGGTCAACCCGGGCGCTAAGCGGTCAAACGAGAAATGATGATCGCGAGCTCCGTTTTGAGGCTCGACCTGATGTGGTGAGTGGCAGACAGCTGGCGGCAAGCGAGCGGCGTCGCCGAACTCGCAACTTTTTCGAGCTGCGGATGGGTACGTCGCTGGACCAATTCGTCTCCGCTGGACCGGCCACGCCAAAGCGCAGGTGAAGGCGCGGCGAACCGGATGTCGCGGCCACGGCGAAATAGTTTCATCGCCGTGATGATGGTCGGGAGGGGCGTGCGGCGTGCCGGCGCCAGCGACATCGAGTTTGCTGGTGCTGCGTTGGAAAGCGCTGGAGCGCCGCTCGGACGGTGCGACGCAACCTCAGCACCACACGCATATTGGAGCGTTTTGAGGCGCTGCCGCCTGCGCGTCGATCCCCATAGACTTGCGCGGATCCCAGAACCGTCTATTGCTGAGACCGTGGGAGGCGCATCCCGACGGCCGCCGCACGCGGCGCGGCCAAAACCGACGGAGCCACGCTTGACTCGGAAGCGGAGACTTTGCTGGCAGCAAATTGAAGCGATAACGCTGCAAGCCGCACCTGCCAGCATTTTAGCGATCGAGGTTGCAGTCCGGCAACCAACTGCAACTACGCGCGCGACGCCGGTGTGTCGAGACCGGACGCGCGACGTTAAACCACGGCAACTCGGTTGTCGCGGCCTCAGGTTCGGTCCACCAGCCGGAGCCATCATCATCACGAGCGTCCCGCACCGCCAAGTTGGCAGATTACGAGCAGAGAGCTCCATGCTCTCGTCAAGCCATGCCTGGAGTCAAGGATAAGGACCTTCAGGTTTCCTCTCACGCCGCCAAGTCGCCGGCAACGGAGCTGTCGCGATCAGAATTGAGCGCCGCTCGGATCTGCCTCTCAGTGTCGCAGCATGGCTCGCAGCACGTTGTGCATGTACTTGTAGCTGCCAAGGCACAGTAGGCGACGTGGGAATCGCTGATAGCGCACGGAACCCGATGACACGGTCCTGTCAATGGCCAACAGCCGTGACGCGCTCCACATAAGATGCACTGCCCCATCGCTGCATTTCGTCGAGGATCCGAGTCTGCGCTTTGGCCAACAAATGTCGGAACGGCAGACGTTCAACTCCATTTGGCAAATGAGCTGCGACTCTGGGTCTGTCTCCGCCGGAGACAGAGCGCATTTTGGCAAGCTGTTGAGGAAATTGCCTCAAGTGGACCAGGCTGGTCACATGCGGGCGGGACGACTAATACATGCGAGGCGACTAACTCGGCGGCGCATCTTGGTTCGGATGTGCTGCACGTCGCTGAGTGCCATCCGCACGTTCGTCTACGTCTGCAGTTCTTCGTCTGCAGTACTGAACGCCGCCTGATGCTTTGGCTCAGCGTTGGCACCACTGGAGCGATGTTCCGTCGACGTTCGTGAGCAGCAGAGCTCGACTAGCTCGTACAGTTGCAAAAGGAGGGGCGTAGTGCTTCAAAGCGACTTAGTGAGGAGTTTCCAGTACAGAGATGGTATGTACTGCAGCTTTCCTTCGCTGCTCCACCTCGGCGACTCTGTCATCTACCGCCGGAACAAGTGAGGTTCTCGATGATGTTCATTCCTAGAAGAATCGTCAACCTGTCACCCTCATGCTTACGTTGTGATCACACGCTCGGCGCCTTGTCAACTACCGAAAACGAGGCCGAAAGTGTATGTAGAGAAAGCTGTTGGTCACTTCGGTGGGGACGTCCATGTCCGGATCTAACCAAATTCTTCGAGGTCCGCAGCTTTGAATGCTCATGTAGTTGAAGCAGATGTAGCCATCTTGGGGATAGCTACACTTTAATCATTGATTGTAATTGGTCCATTTAAAACGGAATTTCATCCAATCCTAATGGTGTATCCCATCTTCAGCACACGCTGCATTTCAATCGCTGACTCCAATGGGGGGTCAAGTGCGTCTTCGTCTGCTGCTGCTAGCTGCGGCCCTGCTGAGCGTTGCGCTCCTCTCAACCGCGCACGAAGGATCCGAACCTGTTACTCCTGTTGTGCGAGGGCAAGAACATCACGAAGTGGAGCCGATCAACGCCCAACACGGCGGTAACGACCACGACCACGACCACGACCATGACCACGACGACCATGCCCACCATGGCCACGACCACGACGATCATGCCCACCATGACCATGACCATGACCATAGTAAGCCTGTTACCAAGCCTAAGGTTGGTCGGTTCTCGCCTATTGTATGGGGTCAGGCGCTGTTCGCCACTGCTCTTGTTGGTGCTGCGCCGGTGCTGGTTCTTCTCGTCGTCCCGCTTGGCGTCGGCAACCAGGAGAAACAACAGCCATTGTTGCGTGTCTTCTTGAGCTTCGCGGCCGGTGGACTGCTGGGCGATGCACTGCTGCATCTGCTGCCTCACTCCCTTCCTGAAGGGGGCCACTCTCATGACCACGACCACGAGGGTCATTCCCACACCATGGCGGACTTGTACGTGTGGCTCTGGACACTTGCTGGCATGCTGGCGTTCCTTATGCTGGAGAAATTCGTACGAGCGCAGACTGGAGGCGGCCATGGACATTCTCACGGACACACTCACTCGTCAGCGTCAGTGCTAGATGGCGGTGTGCCGGTGTCTGATAAAGTGAGGAAGCGCGCCGTGTTCAAGGAGGGCAAGAACAATGCGGAAGTAGCGGAGGATGAACCGATGGTGTCTTCGGAGCCTGGGAAGAAGCCCATCGCAGCTGCAGGATACCTCAACTTAGCCGCGGATTTCTCGCACAACTTCACTGATGGTCTGGCTATCGGTGCCACGTTCCTCCGCGGCACGGGCTGGACCACGACGGTGGCGATGCTGCTGCACGAACTGCCGCACGAGATCGGGGACTTCGCTATCCTCATCCAGTCCGGTTTTACGCGGCGTGAAGCTATGGTAACGCAACTGCTGACGGCCATTGGAGCGATGATCGGAACAGTCATCGGCCTGCTGATGGAAGGCGCTGGAGACTCGAGCTCGGTGTGGATTTCGCCGTTCACTGCTGGTGGCTTCATCTACATCGCTTGTACCAGCGTCATGCCGGAATTGTTGGAAGACTGTTCACTCGCTCAGTCACTTAAGGAGGCAGCGGCCATGTGTGCGGGGATTGGGCTCATGGCCCTCATTGCTCTGAGTGAGTAGAGAAAACTTACTACTGTACGTGTACAGTTAGACTTCGCGATACGGAGAGATTGTCAGTACTTCATCACCGTGATAAAGCCTCAAAAACGAAGTGTCAATGCTGTGTTTCTTTTGCTTTTATCGTTAATTGGCAGCGTTGCTCGATATACAAATGGATGGCTCATAGACGAACGTGTGCGGAACACTCGCCCCTATCACCACAGCTACGACTCGAAATGCTGGTTTCGTAATGCACATCCACGCTCGTCTTCTAGCACACTCACGCGCTCAACATGCTTACTTAGAGTCCTCGTCTTCCTTCTTCTCATCGGCATCCGTAGGACTGTAGCCGCTCGCAGTTGGGTTGTAGCCTTCCGTTGGATTGTACTCTGGGGAGGCAGGGCTGTAGCTAGGCGACGTCGGGCTGTACGCTGGAGAAGTTGGCGAATAAGCTGGCGACGTCGGACTGTACGCCGGGGAAGTTGGCGAGTATGCTGGTGAGGTTGGCGAATACGCTGGCGACGTCGGTGAATAAGCAGGCGACGTTGGCGAATAAGCCGGGGATGTTGGGCTGTATGCCGGCGACGTCGGTGAATACGCAGGCGTGTAGGCCGGAGACGTGGGGCTGTAAGCTGGACTGGTCGGACTGTATGCCGGAGATGTCGGGCTGTAAGCGGGCGATGTCGGACTGTACGCCGGCGAAGTCGGGCTGTATGCAGGCGATGTTGGGCTGTAAGCAGGCGACGTCGGTGAATATGCCGGGGATGTCGGGCTGTACGCTGGTGACGTCGGCGAGTACGCAGGGGACGTCGGGCTGTATGCAGGGGAAGTCGGGCTGTAGGCCGGAGACGTCGGCGAATACGCAGGTGACGTGGGACTGTAAGCAGGCGACGTCGGCGAATATGCGGGGGACGTAGGGCTGTAAGCTGGAGATGTCGGCGAGTACGCAGGTGACGTAGGGCTGTAGGCCGGGGAAGTTGGGCTGTAAGCAGGAGACGTCGGCGAGTATGCTGGCGATGTTGGGCTGTACGCGGGCGACATCGGGCTGTAGGCAGGCGACGCAGGGTTCAACGGTGACGCTGGACTGTGTGCGGGTGATGCAGCCATAAACCCTGGAGAAGCCGGGCTCGCCATGGGTGAGAATGCTCCAGCCGCTGGTGAGAACGAGCCACCTCCAGGGCTGAACGGCGATGATGCCGAGAATCCGGGCGTAGATGCGAACGGAGTTGCCATCGGCGTACCCGGACCTTGGTCTGGACTTCTCCATTCGTTGTCAAGGCCCTGCATCACCTGCTGAATCTCTGAAGCTTCGTATTCAATGGCATTCGCAAGTTTCTTAGCGTCAAGCACCAGATCCATGATACCCGTACCGAGAGGAGCTAACTGGCCAAGCATCACGTTCTCCGACACACCAGTCAACGGATCTCCTTCCGAGAACATAGCTGCGTCCATAAGAATCTCCACCGTCTCTTCGAACGAGCAGCGCACAAGAGGACCAGAATCATCGCGGTTGATACCATGACGAGTAATAGCCATGAGATGACCGCGGAACGTCATCACATCACACAGGCAAGCGAGATGCCGGTAGTTCACATATGCACCATCGAAAGAAATGACCTGTCGGATCTCGTTCAGCAGGGCACGACGAACAGCCTCAATACCCAACACCTGAATGATTTCAACAATGTCGTTGGAAATCGTTCGGGTTGAGTCAACCTGTGGGTAGCACATGACATCAAGAAGGTTCGTTCCATCTGTGTCCAGCATCCACTCGTTCATCATCTTGAAACCAACGTCATCAAACCAGTGCGTCGAAGGACCTTCGCGAATGTACACCTTCTTGACGCCCTCAATACCACGCAGCTTCATCTGTGTCAGCATGTTGTGCTCCACACGTTTCAAGAACGTATCATCTTCCTGTCCAACTGCAGTATCGCCCGAACGCTGCAATTTTTCTTCCTCGTCGCTCATAATACGGATACGCAACACCAAACGATCAGCATTGTCATCCGTGAAGATGCACGAGAGGTCCTGGCCATACTCAGCTTCCACTTGTGCGGCAATTTCACCCATCGTAAGTTTCTTGTCTGCCATCATCTTCGGGTTCAGTTCGATACGCAACAGCCACGGAGAACGGGCAATCGGGGTGTCCTCATCGGGCATTTCGTAGTACGAAGCTACAAACTCCTGATCCTCCTCAACCACTGTGTTCATCGGGTCAGGATCGTAGTAGATGGATGTGTTTGCTGTCACGTCAGCCAGTGTTGTGTACTCGAGCTGCGACTGGATAAACTTCGCCTTATCAGCATCGTGAGCACAGTCAGGCGTCAAGAAGATACGCAGCGAAGGAGTCCGCACGTCCTTCGCAATATTCATAATTTCCTTTAGTCGAGGAACACCAAGTGTCACATTCTTAGCAGACACACCGGCGTAGTGGAATGTGTTTAGCGTCATCTGCGTGGCTGGCTCACCAATAGACTGTGCACCCACAACACCTGCCATTTCACCAGCAGAAACCAGCGCACTTGTAAACTTGGATTCAATTTCACCCATGAGCCACTCGAATGCTGTCTCTGTCAACCGATGTTCAAGGGTTACACACTTCGACGCAAGTGTTGACCGCAACAGAATCTGGAAGAACAGTGTGGCGTTTTCCTGGGCCTCGACACTCAGACTATCATCGCCCTGGACAACGATAATCTTCTTGCACAGCTCCTTCACTCCTTCAATAATGCGAGACGGGTGAAGACTTGAGGGTTTCCGCATGTCGATACTGAACAACTGTTGTGCGTTCTCCACTAGGCGCCGAATATTCACTGGGATCTGAGCTGCGTTATCGGACTCTTGTCCCTGACCACGACTTGCCAAAATAACACGCAGGTTTACACGGTCCTTCTGTAGCTGTGCCAACTCCTCACGCAGTAGCTGCTGTGTTCGTTGGTTCGTACGAATATCCTTAATGATATCGGGCTCGAGGTAGAGCTGATCCGGGCAATTAGGCACACAGCCGAGGTCCTCGTCCGACGGATCGAAAACGTACTTCTTGTCAAATTGAACTTTGTTCAGCTTGTGCGACTCAAATCTCTGTTTTTCGACCCACACGGCATCCATACCATCCTCACCATACAGGAACTGAATGATCTCGCCCTGGGCATTACGCACTGTACCATCATACCGCGTCATAACCGACTCCATTGCCTTCACAAGACGACGCTGAATGTAACCGGTTTCAGCCGTCTTCACGGCTGTATCAATCAGACCTTCACGACCACCCATAGCGTGGAAGAAAAACTCTTGCGGAGTTAACCCCTTCAAATACGAGTTCTCCACGAAACCACGACTCTCGGGACCCAGATCATCCTTTCCGTAGTGAGGCAGAGTACGATGGTTGAAACCGTATGGAATTCGCTTACCTTCAACGTTCTGCTGGCCCACACAAGCAATAATCTGCGAGATATTAATGAACGAACCCTTTGAACCAGACGTCACCGTAGCCTTAATGTTGTTCGTCTCATCCAGACTTCCCTGTGCTTCGCGACCAGCTTGATCACGAGCTGTGTTTAGCACAATATTGACGAGGCCTTCAAACGACTCAACCATAGTTCGGCCAGGTTGAGTCTCCAGCTTTCCCTTCTGTCCACGCACCACCAAATCGTGCACTTGCACCTTAGCTTGAGTAATGATATCCACAATAGTCTTCAGCGTAGACACATCGGCAATCGTGTCGCTAACACCAACAGTAAAACTGCGGCCAACCAACCAGTTGTTCACCAACTGCTGAATGGCGCTAAGGAGACGCTTGGTCTCATCAGGTCCCTTCTCCAGCATTGTGATGTGAACCAAACCACCCGCCGATGAACCAATAATCTTTTTGTCGATAATACCGGCGAGCAGTTCGCCCTGTTGGATAATCACACGAGAGTCGATAGGCGACAGATCCGAAAACTTCTCACTACTCTTGTGCGTAGACGAGAATCCGGTAAAGTTAATCGGAGGAACAATCGCAGAGAAAATCTGCTTGCCTGTCCAGATCGGAGTGTACTTGCCTAGCTCCCCCTTCTTCGGAACAAGAATGGCTGGAGTCGGCACCTTACCATCCCAGTTGGATACCCACATCAGCAAGTTCATCACCCAATCCTTTGTTAGGAAGATGTCTCGCTTAGTAAACTTCTGTGCACCCAGCAGAGAATCCTGCACGATACCCATCACAGGACGGTTACTCTGCGGAGTGATAATCACCTTATGCACCATCATCAGTTCCTGTGCATCAGCACGAGCAGTCATCGACTGCGGGACGTGCAAATTCATCTCATCACCATCGAAATCGGCATTGTATGGGGACGTCACCGACAAATTGAGACGGAACGTTGACCAGTCAAATACCTTCACACGGTGCGACATAATGGACATTTTGTGAAGCGAAGGCTGACGGTTAAACAGCACCAAATCATCGTCACGAAGATGACGCTCCACGATCCAGCCGCATTTCAGAGCGAGATCCGACTTATTCTTGATGTAGCGTAAATCAATACGGTTGCCGTCTTCGCGGATGATGTACTTCGCACCAGGGTGTTCCAGTGGGCCATTTGCGATCAACTGGTGCATATAGTTCATGTTGAATGGTGTCACGCGTTCCGGCACCGTAAGGTTCATCGCAATTGACCGAGGGACACCAACTTGATCAATTTGAATGTTGGGGTCGGCAGTAATAACCGTACGTGCCGAAAAATCCACACGCTTACCCATCAGGTTACCACGAATACGGCCTTCTTTGCCACGGAGACGCTGACGAAGTGTTTTTAGCGGCTTTCCTGAACGTTGTTGAGCTTGTGGAAGACCAGGCTGCTCGTTGTTGAGGAATGTTGCTAAATGGAACTGCAATAATTGTTCGAACTGCTCGATAATATGCGAGGGTTCACCTTTGCGCACGCAATTTAGCAGAGCCAGGTTTGCCTTCACGATCGAGGCCAAATTGTGCGTCAGATCATCCTCACCACGCGCCATACCGTCAATGGCTACAGAAGGTCGAACGTGCGGAGGAGGCACCGGCATGAGAGTCATGACGAGCCAATCCGGACGAGCCCAACGCGGGTCCAATCCGAGAGCGAAGCAGTCCTCATCCGAAATGTTCTTGAAGATCGACAGGACTTTGGCTGCCGGTAGGTTCTGCTTGCGATCTCCAGATCCAGGCACGTCTTCCATCTGTTCGGGGAACTCCACGAGCAGCTTAATGCCCTGCTTGCGGTACTTTGGCTGCAGTCCACCACAACCGCCGTGGCCGCCCTCCTTAGGCTTCGACTTGTCGTCAAGTCCACCCTGCAGACCAATGTTAAGGTCCTCACGCATCTTCTCCATGTCGGCTTCTTCACCGTACTCACACATGCTCTTGTTGCTGCAGATCTCGTACACGGCCTTCAGTCGGCGCTTGCCGTTCTTGATCTTCATGGCGGAACGGAAACGGTGATCACGCTCGTCGCTCAGCACCTTGGAGCAGTGGAAGCACACGGAGCGCAAGATCTTCAACACTTCCTTGATGAATCCCATGTGGTACATGGGTCTGGCCAGCTCAATGTGGCCGAAGTGACCAGGACAGTCGTTTACCTTGCCGCCGCTCCCGCTGTACGTGCCTGAAGTCACCAGAACGAGTGTTAGCATCGATTGCACTAAAGATATGGATATCCCTTATAGAAAGGGGGAAGTTATCATGGCTTCAGTATCGCCCACGTACAATCACAGGTCTTGCAACGCGCACGGAAGTCACATGTGCCCATGCGCGGGTCTCCGATGCCGCCGATGACTGGGTGTCCGTTTAAGTACGTTTCTGGGCGGGAGATGCCATCAGGGATGATGCGGTCGTTGACCTTCGTCTGTTTCGTCACGGACATGGCACGAATCTCCTCGGGGCTGAACACGCCAAACTGCAGGTACTTGACGCGCCGCAGCCGCGCGCTCGAGTATGAGAACTGCGTGGAGGCCATGGTTAAGTGTCTGGTGCTCTGCTCTCTGCTGTCTTTAGGCTAGAGGGGCCGAGGGCTGAGGGGGGGAGGCGCTGTCAACGGTTCTTTCCAGTGACCAACACTCTGCACTCACTAGCTCAACCGCGCGCTTTCACCACCAAGCGGAGAGTTCGCAAGTGAAAGGACTGGGGGGCGTTTTTCTTGGTCTTTACCAGTGATTGGAGGAAAAGATCGTAAAATAGATTGGATAAAATTCTTTATACGGATAACTTATCCGGATCTTAAAATTCAGCTTGAAGAGCCACGTACGCATATCATACCTACCGCCCTGCAAACTCGCCCAGATCCGTGAACGTGTACTTGGGGAAACCATGTGCACCTTCGTCGTCCGATCCGATGGAATTGTATTCAGGAGACAACTCGCCCGCCAGCACCTGCAGATCCAACGCACTGTACAGTTGAGTCACCAACTCATCCTGCCCAGTGACATCCTGGTGTTCAGGAGTTGCAGCCATTGAACAGTCTTGGAAATCTATTGACCTGGGCAGTTCGATCTGGGGAAAACTAGTGTCATCCTGCCGGTTCGACTTCCTGGCCAAATATTTTGGTGTTCGTGCAATCACTCGCGGCTTGAAGGTGCACTCTTCCAGCTGCCGCTCTTGGAACGCTTTCTTCTCCAGAGCCACTTGTTGGTCACGCTTCTCGGCCCACAACATGCATCGCTCGAAGAAATCACCGCTAGTTGGTTTGATTTCTTTGTCAGGTGACTTGTTGTCGAGGGTATTCCACGCCTTCTGGTAGAACGGGTTCCGAAATGTACATTCAGTCATCACTAACGTATCCTGAAGTTGCTTTTGCTTGGTGTGTCTTGCCTCGTTGGCATTTTTCCACTTTAGTTGCCTCTCGTAGATATCAGCAGCGTGCTTCTGATTTACTCGTGGCTCAATTGTGCAGCCGCACTTGCCTTCGTTATCTTCCTTTCCTCCGCAGCAGCCACATCGCACAGGGCTTTTCGGTGCTGGGTTTTTTTTTCCTCCTCGCTGCAAGCTTTCGACTCCGGGCGCTCATTTTGGGCGCAGTCTGTGGAATACATACAGAAACCTCATTAGCAGCAGAAACAGAGAAGCAAACCTCGCTCTAGAAGACTTACCCGTAGGTTATCGAAGTATTGCTTCTGCTCGTCACCCAGAAGCTGCTGTTTCTGTTTATATTTCTTGTCCAAAGCGTGAAGCCGTTGAGCTGTACCCACGAGCCCTCTGCTGTTTGAACTTCGCCCCCTTCGTCGAGCTGCAGGATTTCTTTGACGAATGTCTCTATCGTACTCCTCTATTGCGGTCTGACTTCTTTTTGACAACTGATAGAGACGCTCATGAACCGAAAATCGCCTCCAACGTTGAGCATTTGCTGAATGGGGTGCTAAACAAGGTTGCAAGCCTGAGCTTTCTCTTCTTTCTTCGGCTCGCTTTCGCTCCTCCAGCTGATACTGGTAGATGAGACCAAGCAAATGTAGACGATCTTCCACTTTGCACTGCGCAACATCATCTCGCCTCTTTGAGAAGATCGACACAGAACGCTTACTGATCGAGGGTTTCCCAACACAAACTGCTTCCTGCTTGGCCGTCTCCGCGTCTCTCAATCTTGCAAGTTTGTTCTCCTTTTCATTATTCCATGCCATAAGGTGCGATACGTTTCTTGGGATGGATTTCGATCTCTACAAACCACTTTCAGATTAGATAAAAGCAAGACCTGAATCAAAACTATCGATTGTAGTACCTCGTTAATGCGTGGCGTCGGATCAATGTCCGGTTCATCCGCAACTTTCAGAGACTGACGTATTCTCTCTTTTTTCTGCTGGTTTTTCAGCAAAAACTGCTTCATGCGCGCTTGGAAGTCTGGCTCAAACGTGCCGCTTCTCCGCAGAAGCGCTTCTGACATCTTGTTCACGTATCCGCGAGAGAAATAGCCTTCTTGTTGGTCTTCTTCACCCTCTAACACAACGGATTCATCTTCGTCTGTGATTTCGTCCGCATCGACACGGTCAATAACTTCCAGGTTCAATTCGAAGTCGTGACCACTACTTTGTTTCTCGTGTAGTGGAGGTGATAATATTTGCAATGGTGCTACTGCAGCAGGCCGCTCGTCGTCTAGCGAATACGCGGAACAACCAGCGCTAGAGCTCGTCTCAGAGACTGCAACCCCCATCAATTCCAAGAGTTTATCATTCCGGATTACCCCTTTTCCGGATTCAGGCAATGATAGCTCACTCCTTTCGTCCAGGTCAGTCAGTATCATCCCCTGTAGCAGCAGCCGGTGAGCGTGACACAACACACAGCAACTACTCTGCACATTGCACATACCTGGAGAAACTGTTTAAGCGCTAGCACCTCGTCACGCACTCCTGTGCAGTAAATTCCTCCTCAGTGAGCTCTCAATCACCATCTGCAGCCTTCCAAGTCCCTTACCTTGCGTCTCCATTCCTTCTGGTTCTCCATCCACGTTGCACCAAAGTTGAAGTTACGACCAGCTAATAATAACGATCCAAAAATATCCACCAATCACAAGTCTCCGTAGCTGTCCAGTTCACCTTGCAGGAAGATACCAAAGCGACAATAATGGCAAGCAACAACGTGAGCTGGGAGCGCTTCGAGGAACAGACCAAGCTGGCGTTCGTGGGGGACCCGCAGAACTCACGCTTCTTCCTTAAGACTCGCGTGACAGCTGGCAAGGGCGTGAAGGTGGTCGCTCGAGTGTCGCATCACCCGGCCAAGCCCACGCCATCGTCGCCTCGTAGTGCCGGCGGACGTAATGAAGCGGTCAAGTACACGACGGCGGACACGGGCAACCTCTTCCGGTTGACGAGACTGTTGCGGTTCGTAATGCAGGAGGTGCTGGGGCCAATGAAGACGCTTCCTGCGTCGACACCGTTGTCCCCCACGTTGAAATCTGCTGCACCTGTGAGTCAGACGGACAAGAAGAAGAAACCCAAGAAGAAAAAGAAAGCGGCCAAGAAATAGTGTGTTCAACAGAGATAACAGGGCATGCGCTCTTGTAATTTGCGTTACAGTCAGTGTTTTTATAATAAATCACGGACATACACGGCCGTCTTGATGCCACACGTGTAGCCTTCATTGAACTTGTAGCGCACCAGGGAGTGGGCATGGACGTCGTTGGAGCGCTGCTGCTTGAACTTTGTGTTCATCTCCTCGTCACGCTTTCGCTTGGCCTCGCGATGCGCAAATGCGAACGGGTTGCGCTTGCGCAGGGCCTCATCCTTCTTGGCCAGCTCCGCCTCTGTTGGGCAGACGCAACATTATCACAAGTTAGTTACTAAGCGGTGACATGCTGCAACTTGCATCACGAGACGTACCGCTTAGATCCGGCACAACATAAACAGCCTTTGCAGCCTTCTCTTCAATAGTAGCCTCGCTTGCCTTGTCGACTGGTACAGTTGGAACCTTTTTACTTGGTGTCATGGCTGAGGATGAAGTATCATTCCGACGCATCTGCTCCAACTGAACCTCTCGAGCAATCATCTTTCGTACAGGCAACGGTAGCATGGACTGGTACACTGCACCGTCTTCACTGCTTCGGAACTCCACTAGTTCATTTAACGCCCTGTGCAAGTCAAAACAAAGTCAGACATCACAACAAATTACAGATATCTACACACTGTCGAAACGTACGGCTCGAGTGCGTAGTCTTCACTACCGTCAGGTCGATACTTGTGCCGGAAAGACAGACCCAGCGACGCCATCAGCTCAATGAGCCTCTGAATCATCACCTTCTCCTCCTTGGTCTGTACGGAAGGGTTAATGCGGCGGATGCTAGGCGATAGACTTGCAACTAGCCACGGCACCACATCCACGACAAGGACGCTTGTACTTAATCGCAAGATCGGCTGTAATTGTGCACCCTCTGTCAGTGCTACGAGGATATTCTCCGAGCGATCCTGCCGCTTTTGAGCCTCAAACTGTGCTCGAGGATACTCCACGCGACGTCTAGAGCTCGTACAGCAAGCCGCGCGAGTGGCAATAGCAGCAAATGGGATATAAGCTTGGAAGACGTACTGTTGTTCGGAGCGAGCGCGATTCTCGTACTCGTCCGCAAGGCCAAGCCACTCGAAGACATCGCAAATCTTATTCATAGTGGGGTCGTTGAAGATCATCTTCGGGACGTTCTCATCCAATCCGTTAATCAAAAGAGGGAAGTTCCCTAATGAAGCCACTGCTTCGTCGATCTTCTCCGCTATCGGGACTGCTTCCTTAGTCGACTTGGAGCGAGCTTCATAGAACACGAGGTCCAGCGCCTCAAACATACCGTGAACGTGGTCTTTTCGAGCGACGAGTCCAGTACTCAAAGTCACGACAGCAGACTTGCTCTTTACTGCTCCACGTGACTGTGCAGTCTGGAACTGTAACGTGTTCAGACAATAGCGGATATCGTTGTCAGTGCTGGAACACAGAGCTGCTAGTGCGCCATTGGAAGCTTTGATGCCTTCATGACGACAGATGAATTTAAGCCGCGAGACGAGGCGTTGTGGGTATGGCGTATCAAGCGTGAAAATCTTGGCCATTTGACGCAACGGACGCAGCACCGATGCATAGAGATCATTACAGATGCAGATCAGCGGTCGAGTCAGCGGGTGGCGGTTCTTGGCAGCAGTCTTTCCTCCTGCCTGCTTCCTCTGCAGCGGTGCATTGACCATTTCCTCGATAACTTCAATCGCAGACTTCCCATCGCTACCGTTCATTGCGCCATCAATTTCGTCGAGAATGATGCAGTTCGGTTTTCGTTCGCCCCAAATGGACTGCATCTCCATAGCACTGATGATCTTGTTGCGCAGTACAGATGCTGTGCGATCATCACTGGCATTTACTTCAATGGGGTTGTAGCCAGCATGACGCGCAACAATGTTGGCAAGCGTTGTCTTACCTGCTCCGGGTGGACCACAGATGAGAATGATTTTGTTGAACGGGCGCTTATCCTCATCGTCTTCAGAATTGACGTTGGATGCATTGTTCGAGTTCCACGGAGACTTGCCAGAGCTACCAAAGTCTTTTTGCTTAGCAGGGGACACCGGAAGGGTGCCATTAGCTCGTTTCTTTTTCGGGAACACGAATCGATCCCACGACTTGACCCAAGCAAGCACTTCACGATTCGTTCGTTCGTCACTCAGCAGATCCAAAAAGCTCTGCGGCCTGTACTTGTCGAGCCACAGCACTGCATTCAACGCATGTGACGCCTTCACTGTTGGATCCGACTTCTGCCGCATAGTTTCATCTTTTTTCGCTGCTGCTTCTTCGATCTCCATCTGGAATCCACGTATCATTAGGGCTAGCCATCTAACACAATATTGAAAAGGTCACGTACCCGTTCTACTGACTCCATCAACTCTTTAATTGGGACAAGTGACGATGCTGCGCTGCGAACAGAACTGGAAGTGATGTGCATGGAATTCGGGCGTTTCTTGCGTAGAAACATCCGCTTGCCTTCGCCCAACACTACGGACAGGGAATCTACGTCAATGGGCGGTCGGCTGTACAGAAACTCAGCTGTGGTCGCATCCGCCTTTGCTGCTGCAGTCTGCTTCTCCTTGTGCGTATCATTCTCGTGTCTGCGCTCGACGCTCTCCATAGTAACATCTTCGTCACCATCTTCTCCCAAAAGCGTCGCACATCGAGCCAATACTTGGTCCAATCGACTTTGTGCTTTTTCCAGTCCGTCCTCTGCCCTCTCAATAGCGTTATTACTGACAGGAGGTTGCTGTGTGGCTAGAGCTGGCTGCTGTTGCTGTTTCTCCCCCGTCTGACGCTGCTCGAAGGCCTCCAAGGCACGGATTTCCTCCTCTGCAGCCTCCATCTCGTGCGCATGCATGGCCTCCCACTCGTCCATCTCGTCGAACTCCTGCTCGTACGCGTAGATGTCCGCGTCCGTCATGGTTCTCCTCCTGTCTGACCCCTTGCCTTCGCGTAGCTCCTCGCGCGTGAATTGACGTTATGAAAGAGCGCGAACGATTGTGATTGGTCAATAGGAAAATGTACTGAATTAGCTTAAAACTATCAACATCACTTCAAGACAACTTGACCTACTGATAAATACTGCGAGCTAACTGCTACGCTGACTGTTCAGGGCTTTCGGGTGGCGGTGATTGGCGCCGCTCTAGTGTACATGCGAGGTCGTTGAACTCGTCCATGGTGTTCTGCAGCTCGCTCTCGCATGCAGCCAAAATCTCGGATCGACGACGTTGCACTTCACTCGTGACCGCCAGAGTGTCTAGTCGTGCGAGCCCCTGCTCCATCAGCATGTCACCAAGTAGAGCTTCCGTCTGATTCAATACTTCGCTACTTTTGGACACCATGTAAGGAACTGCTACGGGGTCGTGGAGGTCGAAGGATCGGGCGTACAGTTCGTTCGACAGCTCGTCGGCCACTTGTTGAAGCTTCAACATATGTGCTTCGTAGATGTGATCTCGCTTCTCAAGCTCCTCGATACGCTCATGTGCGCGAAGTAACTGTAAATGCAAGCCTTCGTTAATTGCGGTAACTTTGAACGATTGAAGCGAAAACCATACAGTACCTGTTGTGTCAGCTTCTCGTTAGCGTAGCGCTGTTCAACAAAGGAAAAGGTTTCATATTAATCAACACAGATCATCGCCTTGAAATGAGCTTATTAATGGATTTACCATAGCAACCAGCCGGCTTTTTGTTGTCAAACTCTCGTTCAATGCCACGGGCAACCCTGTCGATCGAACTAGCATCCGCTCTCGTTTCCACCGACGCTGCCGAACGCGTGCATGCATTGTCTGTTTGCTGCAGAAACGACGGTCAGCACCTGTACAACTCACAACTTGCCATGAAAATTTCATCACTCACCTGCGGTGGAGCTCGTTGATATCGCGTAGCTGTTCCCATGACTCCGCGTAGACCCACCCGCTTTCGTCCGTCTGGGCGTGGACATCACACTGCCAATCTGATACCCACTCCCAGTTCTTTGACGGCAGCTTAATCTACACCAACGTCCAGCTCAGGTCGCCTGCATCAAAATTGCACCTTCAACCAGCAAACCTCACCTCACTGAACCGCGACTCTTCTCCATTGGCCTGACACAAGACAGGCAGTTCCGCCCTCGAGATGCGCATGGCAGATCCTCTTGGGGCCAGGTTCTGATTCTCGAACAGCTCCTCCTCCACACGATGCACGTCCGGGGTATTACTGGGGCTGGTGCGGACATAATTCCTGGCAGCCATGAGCTCGTCCTGGTACCGCTGCACTAGCTCCTCCATCGCCCCCAACTCGCTAACGATGACGAACAACAACATCATTAAAATGACGCCATCATCTCACATTAAACAGCGTAGTACAGCCAAACCCACCTGCGCAGCTCTTCGCACTCGGCCTCAAGCTGCTTCTCCCTCCTGCTCATGACGAACTGGTGTCTAGATTCTTACCTAGAAGGATGTGGATACTTCTAGGTTTCCAGCCTTGATCCAGCAAGCATTCCTGTCTTGAAGTCCGCTCTCAATTTGCAACTGTGTTCTCTATTGACAACTTGTCAAATCGTTCTGATTGGCCGAAAAAGATATTTAATATTTACTCTTTTTTACGAACACTACAGCATAATTTCGTAAAAAGTCTTTCTGCAGGTGAACCAACCATCACTGGATGGCGAGCAGCTCCTGGTCGTCAGCATCAGCCTCTTGCCATTCGGGAACTTGCAGCGGTGCAGAACAGGAAGCGCAGGACAAATATAGCGACGGCTGTGGGCAGTTTAACCAGGTTTCTCAAGTGATTACACAATCAGATGACGAGTCTGAGGACAACGAGCGTCTTATTGCATTGCGTTCTGCCGTGCTCCGAGACGACTCGGAATCCCAATGTGAAGAACATTCGAGGCATTTGTATGATGAGACCGACTACTTTACTGTGTATGTGTATTGAGTGAGTTGTGAGCGTTTGTCAATGATGTATCAAAATATTTGCTACTCTCGACTTGCCGTTCAGGCAGAGTGACGACATTTATTTATCACCAAGATCACTGAGACGGCCTCAACCAGTTAGTTTTGCGTGTGTATACATTTTTGACCGACGGAAGGCAGTGACGAATGCTATAGGGACATCTGAGACGCAGTGGGGATGTAGTGTCCTCACTGCCTGAAGATAGCATATAGTGGAATCTCATTACCTGAGCCTTTCATCCATCACCAGTTGCATATGTTGAAACCAAAGTGTCAAATTCTCGCCGTTCTCTCCCCGTGAGCAGTAGAAGCCGAATCTTTGGGACACAAATTTACGCGGGGATACTCATAGCGTGCAGATCCTTCTCCTCAGGAAGAAGGCGGCAGCAGAAATGTTGTTGAGCAGGCACAAGTCTCTGTGTAGACAAAACTAAAAAATCAAAGTTGCATTCTGCATGTCATTTCAGAACGTTGCATATTCCTGTAGTTGGCTGGAATAAGTTCATCGACTGAAACTTGAGCACCTTCATCAAGAAATGTTAGACTGAAACAGGTAGAAAAGGTAGTTGTAGACAAACGTACCTCATTCCCTACACTTGTCCAATGCGGTCGCAGCTCTCGAGCAAATAACTCCGCTTTCCTGTCAGTTTTCAATATTATTTTCTCATCGAAAAAGCTCTCGGGTGGCGGCTTCCATGAATGCCGCAGAGGGATGCTCAGTACGATCCGCATTTGATCACCGAGTCGTTGGCACAGTAGATTTTGATGCTCTTGATCCTTTGCACGGTACGCGACAACCAACGTTTCGACAGGAAGACGATGCGTCGAGTCCAAAGGAGTAACAAGTTCCCCGTTCTTACTGAGCTTCAGCCAGTACCAACAGGCGTGGAAAGTGAAGCCCCATGATGGCAACGCCTGCTCCCGAAGATACGCCATGTAGCATGGGCGGTTCGTCACCCACACTGCTAGGATGCATTCGTCCGGGTCCGCAATGTGCGGGATATCGATCTTAATCAGCTCCTTGTGATCAAACATTTCGTATCGCTTTCCACGAGAAACACTCTTGTTCTGCCATGGGGGATCCATCACGATTAACTTGTGCTTCCTAAGTGCGAGGAGGTGGAGTTCTCGTACATCACGCTGGCAGAAGGTCGATTCGGCCGGTAAAACGACCTTAGAGCCATCCACCTCTGCAAGCTGCTCATGCTCCGTTCGGTTGCAATGCACGTTACCATCGTCTAGGGCTTCTGTGTTCAGTGTCTCCACGAAAAAGCCTTGATAGTTTTCTTCGGTCTCATCTTGAAAATTAGGGAGGAAGTTTCGTAACACGAATCGAGGGCCGCCATAGCGATCGTAGGCTTGTTGCAGCGCACGTCGAACTCGGTCACTTAGCGGCATAAACTTTCCCTGTGCGGTGAGCTCCTCCAATCGTTCAATTCGCCTTCGAGCTGCCGTCTCCCGCTTGCGCTGACGTCGCGCAGCAGCTGCCGACAATTCCAGCGGAGCAATTGCAGTAGTACGGAGGAAAGCAGTCGATGGGATCTGTAGTGACTCCCTACGCACGCATAGACGTTCCCTGTAGTATCCGTTCACAAACGCTACATGGTTCACACACGACACTTTGGGCTCCATACTCGCAAAAATGTATGCGATCGCATTTCGGAAATAATCGGAATTGTGACTCTATGAAAATGTAGACGAACGTCTCAAGTCACTTGAGACTTGAGTCAAGTGGTGACCTGAGATCGCCAAGTGGGGAACGTGAGTGTGCTGTCTGTGAAGTCATCTTCGTAGTAAATGGCCTGCCCCTCCATAACGATCATGCACCGACCAGCGTTCCGTCCGTCTTCAATGGCTCGAACAAATGCCTGCGTCACTGTCTCCACTGCTACAAGCCCACATCGACTGCGCATAGCTCCTGGAAACGCATCAGTGATGAAGTGACCGACTGCTGTGTCCACGAAGCCGGGGCATAACGCCATGACACGAATGTTGCGACAAGACTTGAGCGAGTACATAGACTTTGTGAACTCGAGGACTGCAGCCTTTGCTGCTGCGTATGCTGACCAGAAGGGCATCTCGACCAACCCGCCTACCATAGCTAAGTTGACAATGACTCCTTCCTTGCCTCTTGGTAGACCAGCCTCCATCTGCTCTGCAGCTTCCAGTGTCGTACGCATGAGAGTTACCGAGTCGATAGTCACGGCGCTTTCCCAACTGTGTGGTGTGTTGCAGTCGAAGTGAGTGATTCGCCTCGATATGCCCGTGTCATTCACCACTACGTTGACGGCACTGTCGAAGGAGACTGCAGCGACATCGAAAGCTCGAATGAAAGAACCGGGAGTCGCTGTGTCCTGCACAAGAGAGCAAACTCGGGAGGTTCCGTACTGCTCGTGCAGGATCGCCGCCGTTCGCTGCAACTCCAGTGCGTTCGAGTCCATAATGATGACCTTGCCTCCATGCGATAGCAACGTTTCAGCGAACGCCTTCCCAAGCCCAGTAGCCCCGCCCGCAACCAATGCCGTGACATTCCTCAGCTCCATACCTTGTTAGTGACGGCTCGAAACGGCTTTGACTGTCCTTGGGAGAAGTGAGTTCTGGGGGCCAAAGGGAGCAGACTGTCCGAGAAACGTGAGTACCAGTACACACGCACTTTGCTACTCTATTACAACGTATCGATCCCTCGACAAGCAAGACGCGTGCGCGGCCAGATACCGGCTAGCGAATACGGACAGGACGTGCAGCTTTAGGCCAGAGCTCAACAATGAAATCGACGCTGTGGCGTCTACAATGGCTACACCATCATGATGATCGGAAGTTGTACATGTACCAAAACTTGCTAACTGCGACACTTTAGACTGCGTGAGCTGTGTCTCTAGCGAGCGTCGAACGTCCTTCGGATGACAAGTATCAAACACGGTGGCAGGGTGAAAAAAAGAGTATTGATTTTGATAGCAACAGGTACGACCTGGACAAGGCAAAACCGAGAGGTCGATGCAGCTGGAGCGAGACAGCAAGCACAGCATAGCCAGGATGTGGACTAGAGGGTGTAACATTGCGTGCGTAGATCCGTCTTCTGCCTTCAAACCTTCTCGTCACGCAGATGCTTAGTACGGGCGGTATCGGTCCGATCGTCCTCCAGAACCGCCTTGAGCACCACCAGAGCCTCCACCCTGGCGATATCCGTAGCCACCAGCAGCTCCTCCCTGGCCTCCCTGCTGGGCTCCTTCTTCGCTGTATCCTCCTTCTTCCCCACCTGCGCCACCTTCCTGGCCAGCACCCTCGCCACCAGCACCGCCGTAGCCACTGTAGCCTGCATAGCCACCGTATCCGTAGCCACCGCGGCCTCCACCATAGCCACCATAACCGTAGCCGGCGTATGACTGCGGGTAACCTCCATAGCCACCTCCATACGCCGCAGCAGCGCCGTAACCACCGCCATAGCCAGAGCCGTAGCCGCCACCGTAGCCGCCGCCGTAGCCGCCACCATAGCCACCGCCACCATAGGTACCTCCATTATAGCCACCACCGCCACCTCGGCCTCCACCTCGCCAGCCGCCTCCACGACCGCCACGACCACCATAACCGCCGCCGCCTCCCGCGCGAGCTTCCTTAGGCTCAGCACGTTTGATCTCAACAACCTTGCCGTGGATTTCATGGGTCTTACTGATCACTTCTGCCACCGACGACTGAACAAGAAGAGTATCGAAAAAGCAAAGTTAAACAGGCTGAAAGAACCAAAGTGCAACACAGTCCTAACGCACCTCTTCCTCGAAGGTGATAAAGCCGAATCCGCGTGAGCGCTGTGTGTCCCGATCGATCATCACCACGGCATCCGTAATCTTGCCGAATTCCTCAAAGTAGTGACGGAAATCATGCTCAGTTACTGAGGGGGCCAGTCCACCGACGAAGATTTTCTTCTGCTCTGTAAAGCCACCGCTGCCACCACCGCCGTATCCGCCACGTCCTCCACGGAAGTCGCTACAAATACATCAGGCATGAACACAGCAGATTAGTCTAGGCCATAATTCAGGTCGCGCCCTGTTCACAATGCTGCTGCCACACAGACTAATACTACGCCAAAGCCCCTCCCACGGGAGTGGATGGAGAAGGGCTGGACGGAGAGAGCGGGGGTCGAGTGATGGCCCAGAAGATGACGAGCAAACGCCATTCGATCATGTTGAGTAGAATTTCTCTTCTTCTTCTCGTCCTGCTGCTTGCTCTTCTCTCTCCCTGTCTTCCTTCCTGCCCTTCTCTGTCTGACTCCCTCCTTTTTATCTTTTCCTCTCTCCAATAAATAGTACTGTACAGCAGCCAGTCTTGCGTCTCCCACTGCGTGACGTATGAAGTTACTAACCTCAAACCCGGCGCCGTCTTCTCCCTCGGAATCGCGCGCTTCACCTCCACCGTGCGTTCATCCAGCGTATGCGTCTCCTCCAGTACGCGGTCAATTGCTGAAAAATAATAAGAACGTTAAAACGCAATTCGAAACCAACAAAAAATGCTGCTATCCCTTACCTGAAGCGTCCGCGAACGTCACGAAGCCGAAACCTCGTGGTTGACCCGTGTACTTGTCCTTCATCAGCGCAGCATCTGTAAGCACTCCGTATTTGCCAAAGTGCTGACGTAGCGACTCCTCCGTGGTCTCCCACGACACACCGCCAATGAAAAGCTTTCCTGGCTGTGTGCCACCTCCGCTCTTGTCGTAGCCTCCGTGGTGTTCCATATGCTGCTGTGGGTGCTGTCCACTGCTCTGCGTGTAGTCTGCGTAGCCTCCAGAGACGTCGTGGTGCTGTGGGATCTGCTGAGGCGGAGGCTGGAGCTGTTGCGCAGCGTCCAAGTCGTCCGGATTGCTGGCCAAAGCACGGATCTCCTCGTCGTCCTCAGCCTCCGCGCCTGGAACGGACGTCACCGCCGCCTGGTTATCACCCGTAGGCGTCTGCTGGCTGTCCACCGCGGGTTCCTCCTGCTCGTACACGACACCCAGGCCCTCCATAGCGCTCGATGCTTTTTCGCGAATGTAACTACGGTACAGTATGGGGTTTACTATCCCCCTTCGTCCTCCTCCACGAGTCGAAAATCCGAAAATAAGGACTAATACCGTATTTTAGGTTACCTATTCGCTTCAGTGATTCAAGCAACCCTAACTTCGAAGAGGGGGTGAAATCCATATGACAGGAAATTTCAATTTGATGGTTTAGTTTACTTTTCATGCTCTGAGCGAGCGGGGATCACCCCATTCATCTAAATGACCTTGCCAAGCTGGTTTTAGGGTGGTGTCATGGGCCTAAGGGCTTTAATTGCCGAGGAATGCAGACTCCTTAAAGAAAAAGCTCCTCGATTTTCAAATCACGTTAGGGTTTTTGCCATATGTTTTAAGAGTGCTTTTAGTAGTTTAAGGTTGCCATTGGTTGCTATAAGAGAATAAAATTGTTTTATTTAGTGTCGTCATGTCGAAATTAAAGTTGCGGTAACGCCCCCCTATTCGCTTTTTGTAATTAGTGTGAAAAATCAACATGGTTACCCACGTCAAGTTGAAGGGCCATTGCGCAACGGTCATGCCTGATGTCGAGTGGCTTGACGCCATAGAGTACCTGCAGCAGGAGATTGAACTACTGCGACAGGAACAGGCTGCGTCTAGTCTCGGGCCACGTGTGTGCTTGTCTCCTCTGCTGGAGTGACGCGGCAGCGATGCCAGAAGTGTGGCGTTATAGGCCTTCTCTGTCTTGCCCATGGGAGAAGGCTCAGCGCTGCCAATAGACATTGAACAGTATGCCAGGATCTGCGAGAAAGTGAAAAAAAAATGCGAGCGGCTCTCACAAGGAAAGACGCCAAACTGCGAAAGACTCGAGCACTGGTCAACGAGAGACAAAAGGAGGAGACGCGTCTCAGAGACGCAATGGCAAATCTTAGATCCGAGATGGCGACGCAACGTGCGCAGCTCGCACGGGAAGTTGACGACTTCCCAAGAAACAGCGGACATAGTAGTCAAGAAGGCAGCGCAAGCTCTGATGAAGAATGACCTCTTGACCGCAGAGGTGAGCAAGCTTCAAGAAGAAATTCGCGTGCAAGGAAATGCTGTGAAGGCAGCGGATGATGCTGAAGAAAAATTGGAGATGGAACTACTTTGAACGCGTCAGGAAGCGGTTCGACTTGTAACAGAGTTGAGCACGGTGGAGAAAGAGAATAACAATTTACGGAACAGTCTTCAGAGCATACAGCAGGAATTTGCACAAAAATGCCAGGACGAATAGGCACGGAAGGAGCTGAGTGTGCAAAGACAAAAGCGTCAGCAGCGAGTACGTAAATTGAAACAATACTTCAGCAGCAGGTTGTTCAACTGAACCAACAAACTCGGACTCGTCGAACAGCAGCAGCAGCAGCAGATCCAGCAATTTAAACACCAGGAACTGTTCGAGCGAACTGCTGCTGTCGAGCGCGCAGAAGGTCAGAGGCATGCAGCACACCTCCTGAAAAGTACGATCACACTTCAGTACACGCTGGATGACGAGAATATCTGCAGTCATAAACAGCAGAACCAAGTGCAAGAAGCGTCCGAGACGTCCCAAATGCTGATTGAAGACTACTCCAGACCAACTTACAAGTGGTGAGACGAGATTGAGAATTGCAACGGTGTTGTGAAAAGTACTACAACATGCTGAGTGAATACCAACAATTAACGCGTCATGCACATTCTGTAGAGTCGTCAGAACGACTTGTCTCCGTGCTTATCCCAACCAGAATCGCCTTGCACTGCTTCAAGATACTTTAACCAGGTTCTGCTAGGAGTTGGAGGGTGTGAGCAACCAATATGCTAACGAGTCGCAACCGGTCAGTGATGACAAAGAGCACAGAAGATGAAGGAGGTGCGTTCTGATCTAACGGTGATGCGTACTGTATTGAAGTTTCGTTGGGACGGGCGCTGCGTGAGTACGGCAAACGCAATCAAGAACTTCAAGTCAGGGTAGTTGCTGTCCGACAACAGGTGCGCTGCAAAATCCAGACTAACCATTGATGTGTGGCAGATTCGAGAGGTATCTTTCGTACCAGCGAGAAGCGCAAGGAGCAGGTAATCTCTGTCAACTGGGCCACTTGGTAGTCGAGCGCTGTCAACACACATAGTACGCAGTAGCAATTTGATGCGCTAGTTGCTACCCCGCTGGCTCAAGCTATCCTTGCTCTTTCTTCCTGCTTGGTCCGACAGTGCAAAGATCTCGAGAGCTGCTTGGATTGATTATTTCGGAATGCCTGATGTAGTATACGGTTGAAATCTCGGCTCCGCAGTTCGTCGTGTACGACCTGGACTCGCCTTGGCCCGACGTTCGCGCATTCTTCAAAATCTAGGAGCTACTATACCAGGCATTCCGGTAATAGTATTGCAATGTTATTGTTTAAATCATCAGAAATAAATTATTGTTTTTAAAAACTTAGGGCCTGTTTCATTTGAGAATAACGGATATAAGAATGGCTATTATTACCCATTTCCAATGAAAACTCGATACCTATTGGTTTAGACGTAATTCCTGGCTTAACTTTAACCAAACTCTGAATAAAGTTAATCCTAAATGTAACAGGCCCTTACACTTTTGGATAAGTTGCATTAGAATTAAATCGGCTGTTAACCATACTTTTCACCCTTTAGAGCAGTCTTAAAACGGGTTTACACTCTTTAAACGTGATTGGCAAAAATAAGATATTGTCGCAATCCACGCATAAACCATCTATGCAAAATTACTTTATTGACCACAAAAGTTGGCGTTCTTCCTCGAATCCGATTGGCCACTCCATTAGGTGCAATTCTCATTGTAATTTTTCGCGTCGGATTCCAACGCGTAATGTGATTTGGTCCCCTCATTTTGTGTATTCTCGTGTCCTGGTCGCGCTGTACGCGCGGCCCCGTCTTCTTCCTAGATATACAAGACACACCAGAGCGTCTTCTACATGTGTACCGAATTTTAGCTTTAGATTCGCCTCTCAGCGTGCTCTAGACTTCGGTCGGGTTCCGACGCGAAATAGGTTATGGGGTATCCATGACACAAATGAAGGACCATGTCACAAATTCATGGAGACAAAATGGATGGATACTTCTTTCACCAGCGCAATCTCAACATTTTTTTGAGCCAACCCGTTGACCCAGTCGGCCTTGATTCAAGGAATGTCGACCCAGTTCAAGGAACAGTCAGCACAGGACAACAACAGTGATAAGCTGCCGCTGGGGGATTATACAATTACAACGACTGCATTCTGGTACCTGCGTACGTCCCTGGGACCCCGACGCATGGACAAGATGATGGTGAGTCAGGACGGAGACGTCATGATTTCCTATGACGGAGCCACGATCCTGGAGCAGATGCAGGTCGAGCACCGCGTGGAGCATCTGCTGGTAGAGATCAGCAAGTCGCAGGACGACGAGATCGGAGACGGCACCACTGGAGTCGTCGTATTGGCTGGAGGTCTTCTGGAACAGGCCGAGAAGCTCTTGGACCGGAGTCTTCGTCCTATCAGAATCGCGGACGGCTTTGAAGAAGCCTGTGCGATCGCTGTCAAGCATTTAGAAGATATTAGAGATGTCTGTCATCCAGTTCTCCTAGCAGGATTCGACTCCGTTGGTGGAAACGGCAATGACCACGTTGTCGTCCAAGATTGTCAACAAGTACAAGCGCCAGATGGCCCAGTCCGTCATGAAAGTGGCCAACTTTGAGACTAGGGACGTGAATTTTGACCTGATCAAGATTGAGGGCAAACCCGGCGGAACCCTGGGGGAAACCGCGCTCATCAATGGTATCGTCATTGACAAGAACTTTTCGCATCTGCAAATGCCTAAGGAGGTCAAGGATGCCAAGATGTGCATTCTCATGTTGAAGACTATGCCAGCTCGGACGCTATCACGATGCTGGTGCGCGGTGGCAACAAGATGATAGTGAAGGAGGCCAAGCGCTCGCTGCACGACGCCATGTGCGTGACGCGCAACCTGATCAAGAACAACATTACCGTATACGGCGGCGGTGTTTTCGAGATTGCATGTGGTATCGCTGTGCGCGAGCACGCTGACAACGCCAAGGGCATTGAGCAGTACGCTATCCGTGGATTTGCTGACGCGTTTCGATGGCTCTGGCGGAAATCAGCGGTCTGAACCCGACCGACTAGCTGTTGGCAGCAGATCGCGGACAAGAACCCGCGACTGGGTATTGACTGCAACTCGTCCGGAACGAACAACATGAAGGAGCAGCAGGTATTCGAGACGCTGATCGGCAAGCAAAACAGCAACTGCAGCTGGTCACGCAGGTTGTGCGGATGATCGATGATGTCATTATTGAAGGCTCGTACACATAGGTCAGAGAAAGCCAATAAATCTGCTGCTGCAGTGCTAGAGATACTGGCACAAGGTTATTTCCACAAATCCCCTCCGCCACAGTGCCGTGGTCGATTCACCCGTGTGCGTGGCAAATTTACACCAACGAAAGCAATACGAAAAGGTAACGATACAGTTCTATTGTTTCACCTTTGCTGATGCCGTCATGACAATCGACTATCTTCAATCCTCTGTAGACGGCTGCACTACAGACTTTGTAGGACATACTTGAGTAAAAATCCAATACAATGATTATTTCGGAATGCCTGGACCGGTACTTGAACGACGTGTTGATCTTTTGAGCCATGGGAGGCCGCTTCGACTAGGAGATGCAAGATATCAACGCTCTGTTTCGGTGGAAGGCAAGTCCCATCAGTTGATGATGCTGTCGGACACACTTTGAAACGCGAACGTGTGTCAGTTGAAGGTGGTTTCTCCAGCAGTACAAGCAGCAGCATCGGAGTCGTCAACGTATCAATCAGAACACATGTTGTGTTGCACCGAATGAAATTTCGTTCTGTATTAACTTGAACGTATCGAGTCTAGACTCTAGACACTCTCCATGACGATGTTGGGTGGGTATGCCGTGCCTCCCTTCATGAGTCGGATCGAGTGCTGCAGATTGCGCAGCCTGTCGATCAACCCCTTCATCACCACGTTCCGCTCGTAAACCTCCTTTCGCAGTTGATTCCTCCTCGCCACCAGCTTCACCATCGCGTCCTGTGTTACCAACCACTTGTCAGTCAACACAAACTCATAGCATCTATAACTTAAAACAGATATTGTCACCTTATCGTCCTGCTGCGGCTCGCTCTTCTTCTCCACCTGCTTCACCGCCTCCAGCAATTCTGCACTGAGTTTAATGTATTGTGTCTTGAGCGCCGCAATCTTCGTATACGTGTCCTGAATCTCCTCGGGTGAGTACGGAAGCACAATAGGGTGGCCTTGACCACCTGAGTGACTGTGAGCAGCGCCTGAGAATCCCGCAGCAAGTCCATTCACGTCTGGGAGTGTCTCGTCCTGTGGAGCGTCCGCTTCGGTCGGTGAGCGCGGGGGAGAGCCCACAGCGGGTGTAGGGGCATCGGCAGCGAATAACTTGGAGCTCGGACGGAGTGGGGGTTTCAGGTTCATGTACTTGGTCTCCTCCAGCACGTGGTAAGCGATGGCCAGCAAGTGCGACAGCGTCTGCTGCCCATTCTTAGGCGTCGTGTCCTCCATATTGGAATTTGGATCAATTTGATCAGGACTAAATTTGGTCAGGACTAATTTCATGTTGAAGTGCATTTGTTGTAACGGACCATTTGCTAAAAGAGCTCCTTACGGTCTGCCCCATGCCGATCGACTCGACGGCCTCCAAGGCCCATGCAGATCCGTCAACAGAAGCGACAGATCGAGAAGCTCGCGTCAATGTGCGACGCCAGCGGATCGACGCGCGCAATGCGTCCAAGGACGACGCGTCGCGCAAGAAGCAGCTGCAGGTGGGCGACTCGCAGCGCATGAGCCGCGGCAAGCAACAAGTGGCCGACAGCCTCAATCAACTGGACCGACGCAAATTGGCAGGCATCCGTCACGTCACCAGCGTCCGGGTGGAAGCGGATGACGCGGAGAACCGACGTCGAGTGGACGAGGAAGAGCGACGACACAAGCGCGTGGAGAAGCTACAGCAGGAAGCAATTGAGAGCGGATCCAAGAATGCAGCAGTGGAGATGCGGTGGGCGGATCTATTCGAGTTTAGTATGCCTCAGGAGCTCCACAACGAACTGGAGCTGCAGAATCGCGCATGTGCTGAGATTTTGGCGTCCAAAGACGCGGTTATCCGAGAGTTCCAGAACCAGCTAAAGGCCAAGGACGAAGAGTATGTGACAGCACTAAAGATTCAGGCGGAGGAGGTGGAGAAGCTGGTGGACCGCATGAGTCAACAGTACAGAGAGATGCAGGACGAGTACGAGCTGGAGCTGGAGCAGATGGAAGACGCTTTCTTGAAAGAGCGTGACGAGCTCATTGCGAACAACAAACTGGAGATCGACTCACTGTTCGAGCGTCGACGGGAGATGGAGATGGTTTATATGGAAGCCAAGCAGACAAGAGACGAGCAGTACTTGCAGGAGATTGAGGACCTACGAGTGCGAGATGCTGAGGACTACAACGAGCTCAAGATCAAGCTGGAGACCAACATCCAAACACTCGAGCAGCAACTGGAGGAGATGCGAGCAACGTACCAGCTTAATACGGAGAAACTGGAGTACAACTACCGGGTGCTGACAGAGCGTGATATGGAGAATTCAGCAACTCTGAGCCAACAGAAGCGGAAGTTGGCTCGCTTGAAGGATGCTTTGGCCACGCTCATAGCCAAGTACAACCAAACTGATGCTCGAGATCGGCACCAGAACGAGGAACTGACTGGGGAGTACCGACGGCTGACAAAACAGTACCGCGACTTGCAGAGGAAATACGCGCATTTCGAGACGAGCGACAGCAACAAATACGATGAAGTGTGGCAGATGCACGAGGAAGACGCGATACGGAAGATTGAGAAGCTGCTGGATGCAGACCGCATAATCCACGAGCAGCAGTTGGGTCTCTCGTGGCGTCCGCCTACGCAATCGATCCGAAACTGGAGTGAATCAGCTAAGACTGGAGGTGTCAAAGCTCTTGAAAAACAGCTCGAAAATGGAGATGAATTGGCTCCTGACTCAACCGGAAATGATGCAGGCACCAAAAGGGACGACAATGGAGTCAATACAGAGCAAGACGACTTCGATGACGAGTCTGTCGAGGCGTACACGCCCCCAGTCAAGAAAATTTCTGGCGCCAAGCTCAAGTACATGCTGAAAATGCTTGCTTCGGAAGCTGGGTTCCTAGTGAACGGTAGTGTGCAGCAAGCGCTGGAGAATCTGCCAGACGATGAGGCGGAGCTGGTGAAAGCGGACATGATCATGCGCGCGCTTGGAGTGGACAACGAGGAAGACATGGAGAAGCTCATGGGTTACTTCTTCGAAGACCCGAGACAAGAAGTGTCTGCTGGGGACAACAATAAGGACAATAACTCGCCTAGTAAAGACGAATCGAAGACGTCGTGGGGACTTGTCGTCGGGCCTGAGGACGTCATCCGAGTCATCAAGCGGTTCGTCGAGGTTTGTGTAGATGTGCTGGCCTTCATCCACGACGATGCTATAGCAAATAACATGTGCTTGTATGACAGGAGATGAACGAGCAGAAGAGAGCAGCTCCGGTCTCTCGAATCCTCGGTAGATCCACGAACGAGACTGAAACAGGAAAGAAAAACACCAACACAACAAGCTCCACCGCTCTGAAGGCCAAGGCTCGGAAAGCTGAGAAGGAATACTGGCACAACATCGTCAAGGTCTTCCCACCACAGAAAATACGCATCTTGGCCACACTGGAGAAGGGTTTGACACACTACAACACGGCTCTACTTCGCCGTAAAGAACTCATCGATGACGTGACCGCCATGAAGACACAGAACGCCGAACTCAAGAACCTTCTCAAGCAATATCTAGCTGCTCCCATCAACGAGGACCTCATTGTACCTCCAACGCAGATGCAGCTCTACCAGTAGAAGTTGAAGTGGAATGCTCGTACTTAATATGAAATGGCTACATTAATGATTCAAAATATTATGTAGCCATTTCAGAAAAAAAAAAGAAGCTCGAAAGCTGATCACGATGGCACGCGTCGGCTACGTCGCTCTCTTCTTTCTGAGTGCTATGGGCGCTGGACTGCTGCGGATCTTTGGCCAGAGTAGTAGTAACACTCCCTTGTCACTCTAATGGTAGTAAAATGCTCATTGATCGACTGTATTGCACGCTACAAGGTGTTTTGTCGAGACTTGGTGTTTTCAATGAATGCACTGAGTCGCTTTATCCCAGCGATTGCGTGGGGAATCAATTGGTCTACCGCATCAGCTTCAGTCTGAGCTGCTTCTTCACTCTTACAACGTTGCTGAGCTGCGCTGTGGCCAAAGGCTGCGAGAATGTGTGTTGCCTGTTCCTGTTTCAACTTCCGTTCTACTTTGGCATCCTCGTGGCCTCGCTCTTCATCCCCAACGGTGAGATACTAACCGAACAACTTCAATTGAAGAACCCTTTGTATGACTGAATGTGCTGTTATTTAATGCAGACCTCTTCGATGGCTACGTGGACGTTGCGCGGGTGTCATCAGCACTTTTCATCATTCTGCAGATTGTCATCATCTTGGACTCGACGTGTACGAACGGGGGAACGTTTTTCTCCAGACTGTTAAACTACTGACTCTGAATCTCTTTGCAGACAGTCTACGGGACTATATTCTGGAGAAAATGGATGAAGAGGAGGGCGACGATGACGCTCGCCAGGCTCTGTTAGGCAGCAACTTCGACTCGCAAGGGGACGGTTCTAAAACCTTTTGGTGAGTCAGCTTGGCTTTCCAAACATTTGAGAAGAAGTCCTTACGTGTGGTGCTTTCAGGGAAGGAGTATACCTTGCACTGGTTGTCATCTGCATAGTGCTGTCGATCGTTGGGCTTGCTTTCATGTACATGCACTACGCCATATGTGATCTGAACGTGTTGTTCATTTCAGTCACCGTCTTGTCGGCGGTTGTTCTCACAACGCTGAGTGTCTTGACGTGGGTCAATGCGGGGCTCCTGCCAGCGACTGTGGTCTCTCTTTACCTCGTTTTCCTGTGCTACCAGACTGTTCGAGCGAACCCAAACACGTCTTCAACAGAAGAGAAGCTGCAGGAACCGTCGGGTGTAGTTCTCAACTCGTTGGTTGCAGCATTCACCATCACCTGGACGAGCTGGCAGACATCAGCGACTAGCACCGTCTTTTTCAGTGGCTCTTCCGAGAAGCAGCCTCAAGACGTGGGAGAAGAGGAGGACAAGGAGCTGGCGAGCATTGGACTGACCTCAGCTCGTTTAACAACGGAAGCTCAGCGTGGAGTGAAGATGGCACCTGAATACCAATTCCACGTGCTCATGATCTTGGCTTCGCTCTACATGGCAATGGTTCTAACAAACTGGGGGAGTTTTGACGGGTACGTCAGTGGTGGTGGTTTGACTTTGATAAAGCCACCTGACCATTCTACCCTTGTAGGTCTTCGTCGAGTGCTGACGCTGTTGTGACCATGTGGGTCAAGGCGATCTCTCAGTGGGTTGCGTCTGGACTATTCCTTTGGACCCTCGTAGCACCTGCAGTGTTCCCTGACCGCGAGTTTTTGTAAGGCACTACATGTACGTTCAATTCTACAAACCGCTTTGTTATTATTTCTATTGTAGGAACTCATCCCTTTCGGCTTCGCGGGTCAACACGTTGCCGTTTTCGACGCCCAGACCCAGTACGATTTTTCCCTCCTCCTGTTGCTCCTCGATTCCTCGTTGACCTGACAACTCGAAGCTTCTGACCTCCACAGACGGATCCATCCAACTTGTGTAGAGCATCGCTAGCCTGTGCTTCGTTCGTGAAATCCACCAAGTAACTCGTAAAGTCTGGCCCCGCAGCAGGATCTTTCGCAAACGATACCACCCCAGGACAGTCTTGCAGAGCAGTAACCAACGCCACGAGCTTCAACGGCTCACTAGTCGACACGTGAATTGAAGACGAAGCCTGGCTGCTGCAGCTGCTGGCACCGTCCTCAATCTCCATTTGCTCCGACGGCTTCACCGAATCATTCGCGTGTACTACGTCAGGTGGGTGGTCAGTGACAGGAGCACACGAAAACGGATACTGAGGCACTCCGCCTTGGTAATAAGGTGCAGCGTCCATCCATCCAGATGTATTTCCCCCAAAGCCTTGGTGCTGCTGTAGCTGTTGGTAGTTCCCTGGTCCTCCAAAATTTGCATACGGCTGAAAAGGTGGCTGCGGAGGATACGGCACGAGTTGCATTGGGTAGAATTCTACGCCTGTCGCCATAGAAGTATGGAATCCATTCGGTGGATACACGTCTGCAGTCATAGGTGGCATCTGGTCACTAGCTCCTCTCGGGGACGAATATTGGGGGAAGTATTGGCCGTCTCTCGGATACTCGGTAGTTCGCATCAGATGCGCAAATCGAGCTTCAACTGCACGTAAATCCACGTCTTCCGAGGATCCTGTGATGACGCGCTCGTCTGTTGTGCGATCCAGTATCATTGACTCGTTGGTGCTCATTGAATTGTTGCCGTGCGTTGTGGTGAACAGACTCGGTGCCAGGATCACAATGGCCTGCAAGAACTTCCCTGATCCGAGAGGGAGCTCCATCTGGTGGAGCTGAAGCGCTGCTTGGGCAGCATTCGTCTCGCTATCGAATTTTACGAACGCCACTCCTTGAGCCTCACCTGTGCTCTTGACGACCTTGATGTCCATGAATTCCATTCCCGAAAAGGACGACACGACCGAAGAAAGCATGTGCGTCGCCAAGAATCGGTCGTAAAGCAGCAAAACCCACAGGCGGTCTTTCCTACCCGAGGATATGGCTGGCGTTGCCTTGTGTGTTTGAAGGCTAGGATAGCAGTTAGAGGGGTAACCCATGGCTCTTTCTGCGTGCCCTTCAGCTAGTTTTGGCCGCTGAAACGAGTGTAAACTACCAGTTTCATGAGCAAACGAGAGCTGATAGTATCAGAGCCAATGGTTAGCATCAAAGGCAAAAGAATTCAGTAAATGTTGCCATACCGTCATGAACTCGGGACGTTCTGGGTCTTCTTCTCCTTGAGACGATTCCTCCCGAAATGCTTTGACGACGTAGGATGCAGTGCAAGGCTACATAGATAAATCACGTCACGTTAGCTCATTCAGCGCAGTTGAGCAACAAGTGAAATGTTACCTTTGAATAACGGATGTAAGCCATAGTTTTAACTCTGCCAAAACTTTTGACCAACTCCACAGCTTCAAAATCACCATACACTGCAAACATCGCCTCAAGCTCCTGCGCTGTAAACTGTAAGGAACACAATTCAACGTTAGAGAAACACTAACAAGGAATGTGAAAGGATGGAGATCGCACCTTGTACGTCGACGTGAAGAACAGTTTGGTTCGTGCTGGGTCAGCTGGTTCCATTTTGAACTCGAGCTTTATGTCTCGATCTTTTTCATAGAGTTTCTCGGTACCAGTGATACTGGGTCGCTCTATGACCCCACTGTCATGCTCCCGTCGTTCCTGTGTAGCCTGCTGCTTGGCTAGTCGATAGGACTCCTCAATCGCACTGTCGGACGACTGACGTTTACAAAGCTTCTTCGAAATGATCTCGGCTTTCAGGGCTTCCGGGGATAAACTGATGTCGCTGCGATCAGAGAACTTTCTTGGCGGGGATAAAGGCTGACGTAGCTGGTTTTTGATTGTTGGCGGGGGCAACGTCGTCGTATTGCTCCGTTTTCGACGTACCCCACTGCCTTCGGCCCCATCTTCTCCACTGGAGCCGCTTCCATCTAAACTCTGCCGTCGTCGACGCAGATGATGTTTAGAGCGTGGAGGAGGCAGCAATCCGGAGGAACTCTGTCTAGATGTTAATCTAGGTGTCCGCAGCGAATCAAAAGCAGTGCCTCGAGCTGTCATTGGTGTCGACGCCAGCGACACAGACCGAATACTGGAAGCCAACGACTCGGTACTCGTTTCCTCCTCAGACCCTGGTACCAACACGCTCAAATTTTCAGTACGATTAGGCTTCGACATCATCCGCGTGTATACAGCGAAGAGATCGTCAATTTCTTTGTTCTGCGTCTCGTTCTGCTCCACGGCCAGCACCAGAGATCGCATCACTTGCTCAACTTGTTGCTCGTCCGTAGCAGACTCCATCCGCTCATCCTTCTTCATCAACGTCCCTGGATTAACAGTCAGCGTCTCCGTCTTCAAATCCGCCATCTTCGCTCCGAACTGGTGGCTTTCCAGCAGGAAAGTTGGCGTCACGCGAGTTCGTCCCAACGGCAACGGCAGCGCTGCAACGGGCGGACTCGAGCGCTGTCTCTTCCCTGGCAATCGAGCGTCCATACTCCCGTCATCTTCGCGCATCTCTCCATCCGTCTTCCCGTCCAGATCCTGTCGCGCGTGCTGGTCGCGCTTCAATTTGCCATTGCCACCTGCTGGTCGTTCCTTAGCCACAGTTACCTACAGCATACAAGCTCAGTATCTATATCTGCAACAGTATTACCACGACAAATGTCCACCTTGAGGATGTGTCCATCTTCTAGCTTCATGTGGTCCAACTTCTCAATGGCTGCAGCTGCATTAGCAGGGTCTTCGTACTGTAAGAAGGCGAAACCCTGCAAAAAGAGTCACATCAGCGTTAAAACACCATCAATACCATACCTAACGCGCGTGAACACTAAATATCCTTCATACTCGCGACTTTTTGCTCCGATCCAGCGCCAAATGCAGGTGTTTAATGGCTCCACACGTCGAAAAGAGTGCGCGCAGCTCCTCCACTTTGCGGTCGCGTCCACAGACGATAAACAGCCGCGAGAGATCGGATCGCTGCTGAGCTGCTGCTACAGATAAAGTCGCATCTAATGGAGTAGCTGTCACTGCTGGAGGAGCGCTGTGGGCGGTGCCTGAAGCCGTCGCGCGAGCACCACCTTGGTCGTCCATGCGGGGTTTTGTTGTGACGTATCGACGAATTGCGACGACGAATAAGAAGAACTTTCCGTGATTTAGCAGCGATTTGTTGGCCTTACTGTTTGTCACATACTAAGTGCCAGTGAGTAAAATGTTCACTTGAAATCACTATGGTTTCACTTAAGTTACGACGTACAAGCGCTGTCTGTGATGCTTTTCGCCGGTCGTAAGACCAATTACTACGTCAACATCGCTCCTGATCGCTGATTGGCTGAGTGATTACGTCATGTACTTGTTTTGAGTCCACTAATAGGGGGGTTGAGTGACGATTTGGGATTTCCCAAAACGCCACAGCTCTCTCCACAATGCGCTTTCGGGGCCGAAACTTGGTACGAGCATGTAAGACCATTTGATGCAGCTCGTGTCATATTGACAGGGCGACAGCGTGTGTGTACGGCGCACAAGCCAGGCATATGTGCTGCCAGGGGCAGCTTGCTGCCTGTCGCTTTGGGAGATCCCAAAGCGACAGGGGGTTCGTCTACACCCAGGGGGGATGGGCATGTAGACTGGGCGACTGGGTGTGGACCACACCACACCTCGAGCGTACACCGGACATGTGTAGATATGACCTGCCAATCTGCTTTAGATTCGAATGCCATCCTTGGAGACTATTTTTTGGTAGGCATTTATGGCGTTTCTAGTACCAGCGTTTCTAAGTCGCCGCAAACTTTTGACTATTCTTACACTTATTGCCACTTGCCAGTCGAGCATGCAGTCGTCAATCCTACCTGAAACTAGTGCATCAAAGTCGACTACCAAGTGCCAAATACTAATTCTAGGAACGTCATGACCAAACACGTGCAATTGGGCAGGAGGGGCCTACGAGTTAGTTCAGTGGAGTCGACTGCACCTACTCAAGGCGACTCCATCGCTCTGCACTTCAACAAGAGCAAGAAACACGAGTGGGGATGGCAGATTTCCAACCTCATTCGTCGTTTAGGAGCCGTCACTTCCGCCTGCGTCTACGTTTACGCGTCCATGACAGCCACGTGGTGGGCGTTGCAGGTTCTCAGTGGCGCTCGAAACCCCACGGAAACTCTTCGGGTGTTCACGTCGTCACTAGTCAAAGGTTACGTGGGCAACGGCTTGATTGGCGACAGTCCGCTCATGATGGACGTGCTGGGCGGTGATACGACGCCCAGAGACTACGCGTTATACCTCGAGTCCAGCACGAAAACCTCCACCGTTGGTTGCACTGAAGTCCCTCTTTTCGACTCTGGAATATACAGCTACGACTTCCTCTCGCAAAGGTACGAAGCAATGGTTGCCAGTACCAAATACAACGTCACCACCCTTGCCAACTTGGAACTGGTACTCGTGGTGGTTGACTGCTCTTTCAGCCAACTCAAGGCTGGAGATCCATCCGAAGTACGAATTTACTACGTGGTGCACTCGAGAAACGACCCGAGCGACTTGTACCTGGCGACTCTGTCACTTTCCGTACAAGAATATGAGCAACGTGATCATAACAAGCAAGGACCGGCAGTATTGGGTATGCTTACTTTGATCCACGACATGCAAGACAAGGATGTGACGCAGTACTATATGATGGCGTTGACGTATCCGTACCAGCGCTCTCCGGATTTCCAGGTATACCAAGTGGTGGGCATTACAGACGAAAGCTTTCTCTCCTTAAGTAGCATCCCTCGGGAACCAGGAACTGAGCCTATCAAGCATTTACTCACGGCTAGGAAGCGCGGCTTTTACAGTGGTGACAGTCAGCGCAATGTCCGCACGATGTACTCGTTGCTAGACGGAGTAAACGCGACGAATGCGATCACGCGTTGGGAGTGGGTCGGAGAGGCCGTGACGATCGATTCGTGGGCGTGGGTGCACTGCATTCACTTCTTCTTCGGCCTGCAA
Organism: Phytophthora citrophthora; assembly: GCA_031305395.1. Lineage (NCBI taxonomy): Eukaryota > Oomycota > Peronosporomycetes > Peronosporales > Peronosporaceae > Phytophthora > Phytophthora citrophthora. The sequence continues at coordinate 157,730 of JASMQC010000048.1, forward strand.
GTGGTTTACTCCCTAGTCGTTCTCTTCCTCGTGACATACCAGAAGATTCAATCGGGTAAACTATGGCTGGGAGATCCGTTTGCGTCCATTTCCACAGCAACACTTGTTATTCGAGGTGTTTTGGTGATCCTCTCCTGGGCTGCAGACTCCTTTTGGTCCATCAACGAATTTGCAATGTCAAGGGCTGCAATGATAACGGGATCTTCGCCAGTTCTCGTCCACAAGGAGCTGATGCACGCCGACTTGTTCACCATTTACTTCTGCTTAGTGGGGCTTCTGAGCTCCATCATTCGCGAGAGAATCGATCCGACATTTGCCACGATCTTGTTCGAAATGGTCCACCAGAACCGCCAGAAGATCATTCGGCTCTCGTCAGCAGTGATCAAAGAAATGTCAACATACTCTGAAGCGCAGTATACTATCGGCATCGCCAAAGTGACCCCCCTACTGGCAGATATGTCTCCTCTTCGCTTGTGGTCGTCCTTCGAGTTCCCTAAGAAAGATGCCACGTTCCTCTCAGCGTCTTTCAGCCCAATGATCTTCCTTTTGTCCTCAGCCACAGCCTTTGCCGTACTACGCAAAGTTTATCGATGGTTCCGACCGGATAAAATCCGCCAGAGATCGAGTGTAACTACAGATTCCTCCACGAACGAGAGGGCTGCTTTAATCCAGAAGGGGGTCGTCACCAACTTCGAAATATCGACGGGGGCTATGCTTCAAGCACGCTTCGGTCTCATCTCGGACTACAACAACTACGTTTTCTTTAAAGGCATGAAGTTCGCGTCGGCAGATGGAGTTTATTGCTCCGGATACGTGATTGTGAACGAGAAGTTTCTGGTGAGCTCAAAGGATCTTTTAGCGATTGTGATGATTAAACTGCTTCGAGCGCGTTTCACAAACGTCTACATCTACGAAGTGCACGGCTACACGGTTAAGGACACTGCTAGACTGGTTTACCCGTCGACGTTCTTGTGGTCCGATCTGTGGCGCTTGAACGTCACGGTTTTGCTGTAAGTTGGCTTGACAGTAGAATTAATCAAAGAAAGTCAATTATCATTAACAGCTTAGTGCTCAACACCCCAGGCGTAGCTAGCAAACGACATGTGACCCATTCCCCACCCGCCAAACAGTTTCTCCGCTATAGGTTTATTCTCTTCCATGCCCGCACCAGCAGCAGTGATGAACGGGACGAAATGATCCGGTGTTGGATGTGCGAGTCTTGCTGCGGGTGCGTTAGGCCAGTCCATGACGCGCTCTCCACGCTCACTACTGCTCAGTGTGGATTCGGATGTGAACGTATTGTCTAACCAGCCCTGGAAGGCTGCAGCCCACGGCATGAGCGGGTTGGTGGGTTCTCGACTAGCGCGCATGTTGTGGGTGGCCTGACCGGAGCAGAAGATCAGTGTATCTTCATCACGGAAGGGGGCGATAGCCTTGCCTAGATCGAAGTGGGCCTGGTTACTTAGACGCGAGTTGATCGACATGGTGACGATGGGGATGTCGGCTTCCGGGCGGATCAACAGCATTGGGACGAAAACCCCGTGGTCGAAACCGCGATCCACTAGCTTAGCCTTGATGTTGTTCTTTTCAAGCTGGTCCTTGACCTTTTGAGCGAATTCGGGGTCTCCTTCTGCGGGGTAGACAACCTTGTAGGCCTCGCGTGGGAATCCATAGTAGTCGTAGATCATATCGGGTGATGCGGCGTTGGAGATCTCAAACCCGCTGCTCTCAGACTCCCAGTGGGCAGTCACGAACAGAATGCGTTTAGGTAGGTTCTCGCCCTTGGGGTACAGCTTCTCGAACGTGGTGGTCAGTGTGCGCGCCGGCAGACTGCTGTTGCTCATACCGGCGAAGCCAGAGGAGAGCAGCCAGAGCGGACCTGGTCCGTGTGAGACGGCGACGACGGGGTGACGGAATGCAACCATTGTTCGTGTTTGACTTGTGCACAAGAACGTAAATTGTAGAATGAGCACCAAGCTCAAGTTCGGGTGGTTCGCTAACGCTGAGGTGCTGCAGAGACGCGCGGCAATCATAAAGATTGCGTTCGTGGCACTCATCAGCAGCGGGGCTCCGTGTATACGTTCCACTGCCACGTTATCAGGTGCAAATGGAGCTGCTCGTCTCACGCGCGGATTCGCAAAACAACAGACAAGCAGCAGTTGAGCATGAACAAGTTTCGCCAGCCTGCTCACACGGTGTCGCCTCTGTGGCTGCTAGACGAAGCCTACGTCGGTCTTGACAAGCACTCGAAAATCGCCAAGAACGCCGCCGACATCTTCAACAAGATCTACACGAGTGATGCACAGCTACCCAAGCGCATCCTGTTCGTGTCGGCGCACTTGGAGTCAAACAGCAAAAGTATTGAGACCTCCAAGCCGGTTGCTCCCGAGATTCTCTACGACTACAGCGGATTCCCCGTGGAGTCCTACGGCGCAAAGGGAGACCCGGAATTTGCGACCAGAGTGTTGTTCACTCTGCTCTACCAGAGTACAGGCAGACATCCCCATCGTCACCATGTCCATCAACGACCGCACGCCTAACGCCTCGCGTCGCTCCGTGACGAAGAAACGTTGATCATCACTTCAGGCCGAGAAACTCACAGTATGCAGGCATTCCAACACTGACTCGACAATACACTCACAGAGGATTCGACTTAGGCGTACATGGAGAGAATGGAGGCTACTGGCGCGTGGGAGAAGGCTCCGAACGCCTCCGTCTGCCAACACACACCTGATCATTTCACTACATGTATGTACATTTGTGGTCACGGCAGGTGCTGGCATGGACCCCTCTGCAAAGAGACTCAACGGTAGGCAGGGTCTTGGGAATATGTCGTTCGGCAACTGCGCTGGGGGAGTGGCCAGTGTGGACATGCCCCTGCAATGAATAATGTCCGTGCATTCCTCACGTAGTACCGCTCCTGTGCCATTATCCGCCTGTGTCAGCCTGAAAGAAGGTCGCGGGTCAAGGCTGCTCATTCACCAGGATAATTGCCATGCAACCAGCAACTTGCTAACACTAGAGAATCAACATTCACTTCTAGTGTCGAATCTTGGCAGTGATTCTTGCCCTTCAATGTCCCATCGCTATTATTTATCTTGTTAGGACCATCAGTCCTCTCGAACTCTCGAGTACTACTAAAACCCAGGTACGTCCTCGCCCAATAGTCCAAATATTTTATGAAATGTTATTATATGTAAATGAGTACACCAATCTAAACCAAGGTCAAGTACCTCTTTTTTAACTTTTGAGATCCACCACACTCCTCAATCGCACAAGAAGGACCCAAGTGATTGCTCGACGGCCATGACACAGAAAACCAGGGTAGAGTTCTCCGTGCGTCTGCTGGGCGACACCAGCGATCATGTCGTGTGTCTCTTAGGTAGCGCAATGGAGATCGGTGCCTGGGACGTCGAGAAAGCGGGTAATTCCTACTCTTATTGTTACGTAGAACTGCCCTTTTAACTGTCCACTGTAGTGCCTATGGAGCTAATTGAGCGTCAGGAAGGAGAGGATAAGTGGTGTAAAACGGTGGAGTTTCCTACGGCCACCAACACACTCGAGTACAAGTACGTGGTGAAGCACAAGCACACACAAGAGCTCATCTCATGGGAGGGACTGCCAGGTAACCGAACGCTCACGGTCGCTCCGGGCACCAACGTTGCTCTGTAAGTTGATTATATTAAATTGATATGTTCTTGTGTATGAAAACGGGAACTCACGTGCCCTTGTGGTGATCAGAGGAGCTCCTGCAGCCCAAAGCTCCACGTACACGACGTCACGAGCCCCAGCACCTGGTCCTCGTGGCGCCGAACTGGGCAACAATGGCAGCACCAATGGATTTTTAGAGTGGCGCTGCTGCCGCACCAATAAAGAGACGAATCCGTGGTGGGAAGTGGATCTAGGCAGGGACTACGCGATTTCCAGCATTCACGTATGGAATGCCATGACGTATCACGAGCAGGCGAGACATCCGGATGGCCGTCCGCCAGTTACGTCGAAAGCATCGACGTCTTCTCCTGCACCTCCGCTGTGGGTTTTTGTTTCAAAGGAACCGCTGGATCGTGGGCAAGAGTCTTACAGCGAGGCACAGGCGAAGGCGGCTGCGGATCCTTCTTCTGTGCGAGCCATTGAAGTGAAGAGCTTATTCGACAGTCGAGTGCGATCGCTGAATTCCAGTGTTGAAAGTATAAGCTTAAGTGGAGTGGACCCCCTTTTGTCTGGAGCGCAAACTCTCCCAACAGTTAAAGGACGTTATGTTCGATTGCAGTATGCCAGCACCTCCTGCGCGTTGCAGTTTGCTGAGCTTGAAGTAGTTACCCAAGATTCTCCAATTGCTGTGGGCGGCGAATCACTTCTCAAGCACGACGACGGATTCTACGGTGTCGCTAATGCGTTGGACGCGGATTTGCAGGAGTACGTGGAGACTGGGTGGCTGGATCCCGCTGCCAATGTGGCGGAACTGCAGGTTTGGGTTGGAAGTTTTCAAACTACCAAGCCAGCCATCCAGTGGGTTGGTATCGAACCTGAAAGCAATCGAGTGGCAATTGAAATGCGGCATGAAAAGCAGATGCAGAAGAGTAACCAAGCAGAGCTTCAGGATCAAAACCCACAAAAGCTACCTGTCACGTGGGAGTCGCTCCCAGTGGAGTCTAAATGTGCAGCTCTGTTAGACAAAGAGTCAACAGAGCTGCGTCAGATTTTGGAATCCTATCAGCAGCTGAGCCGGGCCGACATTTCGGCATACCTGAACAACGATCCAAAGTCAGCGTCTGCTGAGCAAGCGCCATCAACGCTTCCTTGGCTTTCAAGGTTAACTTTTGTTAAAACGCTGGAGAAATCTGACGTGGAAGCTTTGACTGGCAGAATTGTTACGCGAAAATACAAGAAGGGCGATAGCATCGTACACTACGCTGAACAGAAACGTGCTGTTTTCTACGTTGAATCGGGTAGCGTCGAACTATTTGGACCAGAATCCTCGACGGGCACGAATGTCATTGGATCGGTTGAAAAGGACTCCTTTTTCAACGAGATGGGACTCTTTAGTCGTTGGTCCAAGCAACCAGCACTGTTCAGAGCTAAGGACGACGTGATTTGCCAAGTATTCGAGCTGGAGACTCTTCTGGAAACTCTGGGAAAGAACAAGGTGGCTTCAATTCGTGACAGCTATATTCGCAGCAGATGCAAGGTGATCCCGCCGTCTGACAACAAGAAGGTTCACAACACAGATGCCACACACGCCCAAGTGTTCCAAACTAAAGTACCTGCGCCTGTAGTGAATGGAAGCAGCCAAGGACTCGCTCATCGCTGGACATTTGATATCTACGACTGCCAGAAAGATAGGAACTCGGGGGTTTACGTCAAAACTGAGCTCTTGGGTTCAGCTTATCTTCTCCCGTCACAGCTCGACCAACATGGAGAAGCAGATCTGACCGTTCCAATCCTCTCCTCAAAAGTTGGCATCGTTGGCCAGCTTACGCTATCGTATCTGGTGTTGACTCCGTTCATCCACCCCAAGAACAACATCGCGAATGTGTGGCGCTCGTACTGGCGCGAACGTCCTCCTCTAACCATCGGTCACCGAGGAATGGGACGATCGTACTACCAGGTTGATGGCTATCGTCTTGCATTGACTCGAGAAAACACTCTAGCATCGCTTATTCTGGCCGGACGGAGCGGTGCTGACTTCGTGGAGTTTGATGTCCAGCTAACAAAAGACCGAGTGCCCGTGATCTACCACGATTTCCTCGTGAACGTTGGCTTGGAAGACAAGAGCGCTGGATCATTTGGCACCAAGCCGGAGACGTACGAGATCGGCATTCATGACATGTCTTTCCGTCAGTTAACGCAATCGTACACGACCCCAGTGCCGCACAAGGGAAGCAAGAGTCAAGTGCTGCAGAGCCGTTTAAAGAAGCATTGGGCACGACTCCAAGGGGACAAACAGGTTCCATCTCCCAGGCGTGGACCCCTCACAGATGACAGCAATGCCAGCGAAGAAGGCCATCTCGTAGACTTTTTCCCTCGACTGGAAGATCTGCTCAAGCACGTTCCTGCTGAAGTTGGTCTGAACATTGAAGTCAAGTATCCTGACAATTTCTTCCGTACTGCGATGCGGGATCTGAGCTGCTTTGCTATCAATGCGTACATTGATCGGGTGCTGCAGTGTGTGTTCGACTGTGCTGGCTCGCGTCGCATTTTCTTTTCGTGCTTTGACCCGAGTGTCTGCATCGCTCTTCGCGCGAAGCAAGCCAAGTACCCCGTGCTGTTCCTGACGTACGGGTCGATGGCTCCTCAGGCGATGGACGCGCGGATGACGCTCCAATTCGCCGTTAACCTCGCCAAGATGGAGAAGCTACAGGGTATCGTGTCCAACTCCAACTCGTTCCTCGAAACGCCAGAGCTTGCACCGCTGGTGAAGAAGGAGTTGGGTACTGTGTTGATCACGTGGGGTGACCAGAACACGAACCACGAAATGGTGCAGTTGCAGAAGCGTCACGCGATCGACGGCGTCATCAGCGACAACGTCATTGATCTCATCAACCAGGACAAGAAGCTGTTGGCTCAGGCCAAGTAGAGCGAGTGGTCAATCGCAGCAGCAACACTAGAAGAAAAAAAAAAAAAAAATACATCGAATTGATTTCTGTTCTCTACTTCCTTCCCGTTCATCGTCGCCCTATCCAACAGTAGTGACGTAGTTAAACAACATCCCTACTATAAACGTTTTGCTGCTCATCGACGTCGCAGTCCGTAGTACGGGCATGGCGGGAACTCGCAGTTTTTGGTGGGATCGCGGGACAGTGCTTGACCCAAGGACGAGCACCACAGCGCCTCCTCAGTGCATCCTTTTCCATTCCCATTCCCATTGGCGTTACCGTTACCATTGCCGTTGCCCCCTGCGTCCATTGGGTTGAAGATGGGGTCGTCGCCATCGTCGCCTTCGCCCACAGTATCATCACCCCAATAGGTTGAGGCCGACGTTGAAGCGCTGAAGCTGGCACTTTCCGCTTCTGTGACGTAGCACTCTGCCATGGCTGTCACTGTCAAAACCGATAGAATCACCACTAACCAGCGGAGCCTGAGCATTTTCTGTTGGTTACTTAAGACACTTGATGAGCTTTTCCAGAAATGACCTTTTGTAGCATTAATTAGTTTGTTGTTCTTATAGAGGGAGGAAAAAGTCCTCTCAACGGTCATCTGAGCAGCTTTTTTTTTTTTCTTCGACCTCTGAGTCTGCGTCCTCCTCTTTTGAGGGGATTTAAATGGAGACAGGGATGAGTCCAGCACGTGTAGGAGGATCTATAGGTCTGTCAACTCTGGAGCAGGCAAAGCGCCACGCTTTGTTGGCCAAAATCGCGCAGTTTGAGGCTCGAGGAGCGATTCTACCGACAGATGCGCGCACTTTACGTAGTCAGATGCATGACAGCACGAGCGGCCAGTGGAAAGCTGTGGAAGTGCGACTACAGCAACTCGCACTTAGCTGGAATCCCTACCAGGACGGCAACTCGACGTCTAGTAAGAAAGAGAAGAAGAAACTCGACTTTTACCAGCTTTTAGAGCTGGAAAATGACTCTACCGTTACGACGGAAGATGTCAAGAAGCAGTTCCGTAAGCTGGCGCTAATACTGCATCCAGACAAGAAGAAAGCAAGTCGTAAACGAGAGAGAAAAGAAGAAGAAGAAGGAGAAGATGATCAAGAAAAGCTTCAAGAAGTAGATTCAACCCGGTTCGCGAGGATCCGATTGGCCTATGAGACGCTCAGCCACCCTGAAAGACGAGCAGCTTACGACGCCAAACTACTGGAGGCTGCTCATCCACAGCAGTCCCAGCATTTTGGTCAAGTAGTCAAAGACCAAGTGAAACTAGAAGCATCAAGCGACTTTGCGTCCTTGGAGTGGATGGCTCGAGTCAAACACAAGATGGACGTCATGGCGAGGATTTCCGAGTGGGCCAAACTATTGGCTCTCAATGCGACGGAACTTCGTTTCGAGACTGGCGAACCCTGTACGGGTAAAACCTGTGGTAAAATTGTGAGCATGGATCGAGATTTGGAGTGCTCGGGGTCCCCACGTCGTCGTGTGTACATCTGTCTGTTGCACAAGTATATCCACGCCTGTGACGAAAGCTGCACCAGCACGTTTGGAGATGCTGAGCTGGATAGACGTGTGTGTCCGATGCGAGCGTATTGGCTCATTCAGAACTGGTTGTTCGACCAGTTGCAAGCTGCAGCCTTCCAGCGCCAGACCCAGCCTCTTAACCCAACAGCTACTGAACAGGAAAGCAAAGAGCCTGACGCTAAGAAACTGAAGCAGGAAGATGCTCGAGTTAAAGAGGAATCTGGTGAACGTGCAGTTTGTGGCTTCGAGCAGTCTGAAATTCATCTCGGTGATCAGTACACGCGCTTCCAGGTGGAGAAGATTGCTGAGTGTCGAAGTAGCGTTTGTCGGAGCAACTTTCAGTTCTTGGAAGACGGTATCTACGCTTGTAGATGCCACGGAACGCCGCACATTTGCACTTTCGAACAGTGCGATCGACAGGAACTTCACATGGGGAGCTACATTTGCTGGGTTAGTGGTAAAGTTTATGGTTGTGAACGGGAGCAAGCAGGTACAGACGTTCGTACTCGTCGTGTTGTCTTTTCAGATGACCAGGGTGACGAGAACTCTGTGGAGATGGAAGTTCCTGTGATGCTGCCATTGGGGAAGACGACAGAGTATCTGCTGGAAGGAGAGCCCTCTCTCTGGGGATCTGGTGATGTATCCTCGCTTTCTCCACCGCCACCTGACGAGAAAGCTTGGAGCAACAAGAGGCAGCGTGGTAGTTCTGAAGGTGGCAGTGATGATGCTCGATCGCCGAGACGTGAGGCCCGAAAGAGATTCAAACGAGACCGCGAGCGAGAACGAGAAACTTCGCCAGTTCGTAAGCGCTTGCATGAACGGTTGGCGTCGAAAATCCAGCGATCAGAGACTACCTCCTTCCACATCTTCCTAAAATTGCCCCCTGCCGTTGCTATCCTGCCCAAAGTGGCTCTGGAGCTCGAAGAAGCCGCTGGAAGTAGCTCTGATGACGAAGATTTGCCGTCAAAAACCGCCCCTGACAAGGAGAACTTGCTGCAGATTTTTGTCAACTCGCATCACACTGTGAACTACATCAAGTACTGGATGGAAGAGCTTACTGAGCAGCAGTTATCGATCTGGGACCAGCAAATCTACTGGGGCGACACTCTCATCGGTGAAGAGACCAATGTTATGATACTGGAGGAGCATGGTATCTCGGCTGGTTGTGTGCTGGAGCTGCGTCTTCACGATGACTGCCCATTACTGGTAGCTACTTGGAACGGGAAGAGTGCAGCGGCCGGAGGGTGTGGAGGAGCTCCAATGGAGTATAACACGGTGCAGATCTCAAAGGAAGCAGCAGAAGATCTGGACGATCTCCAGGAAGAGTGGGAAAACGTTGTGGTTGCTGAGGAGCAGGCCTTCGAAGAGTCTCGGCTGAAGAGAAAGCGTGAGAAATTAGAGTTGCGCGGTGCCATCGAGCACACCGAGGTGCTCCGGTATGACAATGCAAAGTCCGAGCCTCGACTACTGGGTGTAATTCAGAAACGCGCTCTTGGTGAAGACGGTGGGAAGGGGAAACGGCAGCTCATTCCATCGAGTGAGGTGTCTGAAAGGAAAGCTGAGAAACAGAGAGCGTTGATGGTGATTAAGAGTGAAGTGTTGGTCAAGGAAGAGCAAGAGCAGACCCCGAAAGTTGTCGAGGTGATGAGATCTCTGTCAAATGATGCCAAGCCAGTGAAGGGAGCCAAGAAGACACGAGAAAAGCTACACGTAGAGAAGAAATGAAAGTATGTTTGGGCATCTAAATATTTAGGCATCAAGAATAGAGGCAAAGACATGTCGGCAGCTCTCAAAGAGAGACATCGTAATAGCCGTCGAGGGAGCATGAAAAGCTACACGTGCACCTGCGCCCTTGTAAAGGGCCAATACACCTTCCGTTCTACCCATGAACAGCATCAGTCAGTCAAATATCATTTTTGACCTAGTAACACCTTGTACTGTACCTGATAACTTGTGTAAGACCGTCGACGATTCCGTTATAAGCAGCAGGTGTTCCTTCCAGCGCGTAGGCTCGTTGCACTTGAAGTCGAAGCTTGATGAGGTCCAATGGATTCGTGAGGAACGAAGCTGTGGCCCCTGCTAGAGCAGCACTTGCGAGCGTGTATGGCGCAGACAGCTCCTGTGTATCAAGTCGCTTCTGAGCAAAAGCCTTGGCCTTCTCGTAAAACATGAAGTAAAGAGCTGAGAATGGGCCAAAGGAAAGCAGAGTAGCAGCGTAACCCTTGTACAGCCCAGTAATTCGTTCAGTTCGTGCGATCGTCTGAACCGCGTCGACTGTGTTGCGGTAGTAGATCTTCTGGCCTGTTCCTGATGCCTTCGAAGACTGAACCTGCACTTGCATACGCTCCTTAACGACGTCGATGGGTACCCACAACACACAACTCAGGGCCTCAGCAGCCATTCCAGCTCCAAGGTACAGCAGTGACGGGCTGTTTCGGAAACTCTCGACGCCCATCAGTGCGTCCTTCGAGACTTCGTACGACGTCATGTACAGACAAGTCGCTGGTGCAGACCCGAGCATACTCACGCCGATTCCTCGATACAGACCCCGTAGGTGCTGTACACTGTGTTAGCGTAAGTGAACGGATTCATATCGTAAGGACCAATTGCCAAGTCTACCTGAACGCTCGGAGATTGAGCTGAGACGTGATCGTTTGACCTATAGCTGTGCTGGCTTGTAGTCGAGCTTTAACAGTGTCCAGTGGGTGACAGAAGACGCGTCCGATCATACCGGCGGCAGCACTTCCCTGTGCATTTAATTTCAAAATATTTAGCAACAGTGTAGCAATGCTCAAATCAAGGATAGATCGATTATGGACGTACCAACAACGTGGGGAGTTGGCTCTTAGGCTGCAGAACATAATACACCAGTAAGTGCTGTAAATTAACCACTATAATACACCAAGGAGAGAGCTGGCAGCCCACGCACCGCTGCACGTTCATCGCCTCCCATTTTGCAACTGTCAGTTGAAGAACGTGACACACCAATTGTACACAACATGGGTGACTCAGATCTGAGTCTGTTGCTTGGAAATTTCCAGCACTTTTCAGCGAATCATCGGCGACTAACCCATCTTTGTTTTTTTTTACCAAGCGCTGCTCACATCAACTCAGTGTCCAAGCCGCGACGCATCCAACATGACGCGCGTGTATCTCGACTATAACGCCACGACGCCCGTGGAGCCTGCGGTGCTGCAAGCCTTGCTGCCGTTCCTAGGCCCCCAATTCGGCAACGCTTCCTCGTCCTACGACCTGGGCCAAACGGCCAAGCAGGCGGTGAACACGGCGCGTACTCAAGTCGCGTCCATGCTGGGAGCAGCCGACCCCAATGAGATCGTCTTCCTCTCGGGCGGCACTGAGTCCATCAATTACGCAATCAAAGGCGCAGCAATGGCAGCTAAACGTGAGAGCAACCGCAATCATATTGTCACGTCCTGCGTGGAGCACGTGGCTGTGCTGGAGACGTGCAAGTGGCTCGAGACGCAGGGCTTCCAGGTGACGTATCTCCCTGTGGATCGCTTTGGCTGCGTCCGTGTACAGGATGTACTGGATGCACTCACTCCACAGACTTGTGTGCTGTCTATTATGCTTGCGAACAACGAAGTGGGGTCTCTCAATCCTGTGGCGGAGATCTCCCAGGCAGTGCGACGATTCGCGGAGGAGGAGGGCACTCGTCTTCCCATTGTAGTTCACACGGATGCTAGTCAAGCTATTGGGAAAGTGCGCGTGAATGTTCAGGATCTCGGGGTGGACCTGCTCACAATAGCTGGACACAAGCTCTACGCGCCTAAGGGCATCGGCGCACTGTACCTTCGAGAGGGGACGGCGGTGGACACTATCATTCACGGAGCTTCGCAGGAGAACGGACGTCGTGGGGGGACGGAGAATGTGCCGCTGGTGGCTGCGCTGGGTCAGGCCTGTGCGCTGGTGGAGAAGAACCTGCATGAGTATGCAGTTATCATGCAAGAGAGCAGGATGTTCCTCCTTGAACAGATCCAGAAGCACTGCGGTCTCACGAACGTCAGCTACCAGGTGAACGGCCACCCAGAGCTCTCGCTGCCTAATACGCTCAGCATCAGCTTTGAGAACATCAACGCACCGCGTATCCTGGACTGTGAGTACAAGTTGTTATCTGTCATTCTTTAAAACTAACGTTGATTCTCTTGTTACAGTGATCGAGGCTGACGGAGTCTACGCTAGTGCAGGATCGGCCTGCCACAGTCACAAGAGCAGCAGCAACGACAAGGAGAAAAAACCCGAGAGCCAGGAGGAACACATTACGATCTCCCACGTGCTAGCAGCCATGAACGTGGCTCCTGAGTTCGCCAAGGGTACACTGCGTCTGTCTGTGGGCCGCTCCACAACGCAGGAAGAGCTGTTGTACGCTGCTAACTCCATCCACAAGGCCATCCAGCAACTTCTGTAGCCCAAGCTAAAGCAAATCTACGCATGGGGAAAACTATAACGTCATGTGACGCCTCCGTGGCAGCGACGGCTGAAGTCGTAAAGCAAACGCCAAACAAAAACGCAAAATAGACAGCTTTACTTACTGAGCACGTTCCTGGCGAGAATTCCTGCCGACTTTGTTCATTCATTCAGTAGCGCTTCGAAATCCACGCCAAAAGCCACTTGAGATGTGTCAGCATGTACTTGAGCGCTCGAGTCCACTGCTCGTCGTTACCAAGAGAAATGGGCAGACCGCCGATCTTTCCACGCTCCACCTTGTACGGGAACTTGAGCGATGGCTCCTCTTTCATAGCGCGGCGTCCAGCATCCTCCACGCACTCAAGGAAGAGCACCATCGCTTGGTTGAAGCCGCGACGGCGAAACATACCGCCATCACTGAAGAGGTTGTACTCCCTGCCGTACATATTCACCACGCGGGAGTAGCTTCCGCGTGGAACGAGGCGGTTGCGGGAAAACTCAAAGTTCGCGCGGTCTGCGATCGTCGCAAGTAGCAGCACAGCTTGACCCATTGCAGCATTGATTTCCACCCACTCCACAGGCTTCGAAGGCAGGCGACCAAGTCGCAGTCCGTTGATCGTGCCGAAGAGACCGTCGTGCCAGATGTGAAAGACGTCGTTGCAAACGTTGTAGCGCTGAAGGCGACGCAACATGTCGGACGCGTGCACCGCAAACACACTCACAGATTGGCGCTCATCGCGGCTCAAGCCCAGCAAATGCTGCAGGAAAGCGCCCTCGGCGAACGTGTCGTGGACAAACTGTTCGAGATCCTTTCCTGTGGACCAGAGCTCGCGCCGATTTGCTGTCATTTGCACGGTTTCATCTTCAATGGCTTCCAGCTCAGCTTTTAGCCTTCGTTCTTCCTCCTCGAGGGCTCGCACTTCTGGATCATCATGCCACTCGTCGGCCTCGTAGTCGCCATCTTCACTAAAAGCTCGTGCTGACGCCCGCTCCACAGAGGTAAATTCAGTCATAAACTGCTCGTACTGTTCGTGATCGTCTTCCAGCTCGTTCAGAGCCCTATAAACAATGAATTAGTACATGTACAAGCCACAGGAAGAACAAAAAAAATGGTGTTCCCACGCACTGAGTAAAACGGGATAATACTGTCTTCTCGCAATCATGACAGGTTGGGAGTCTCTTCTTCAGCAGAAGTGTGCTGTACAATTCATACAAAAGTAAATGCTAATGCCATCATGTACCCCACAGCGATAGATACGCCAACGCACCTGCAGTCGAGCAATTCCTGGAACCAGCTGAGATCGCTTCCGTCCATGCGGCGCTTGCGGATCAACCGTCTCCGCCGCACCAGTCGCTCCTGCTCTCCGGCTTCATTATTACTATCATCTTCTTCCGTAGGTGCAGCTCCTTCTTCTCCTGAAACTAACGGTTCTTCCATCCTGCCAAAGTCTGCATACGACGCAGCATAGACCCATCCTTCGTCGTCAGAGCTTGGGAGGGAGTGATCCACTTCCCAGTCGGAAATCCACAAGTGAGGTTTGTTTAGTAGACGCCCAGGCACCACATCTACAATGTTTTGGCCAATATCCCCTCGATTGCAGCTTGTGTATGCCGCAATCCCATTCATTAGGTCGAACTCCGCAGACACCCAGACACCGACATCCCCGCTGTTGTCCAAACGTTGTCGCTCCCACACAATCTCAGGGACGACTGCAGGAGTTTTCTGCTGTTGTTGCTGGCTCAGAGAATTCCTGGCTGCCTGCACCGCTTCTTCTTCGTCGTCAGCGTCTGTTGTTTCTCCATTATCCGTTCCTTCCGTCAGTCTTGGCATCTGATCTTCCTCTTCGTCCCCTTTGCTGTCTCGTTGTTGGCAGACCTCCGTCTGGTGCTCATAGGCTACAGGTCGAAGCTTCATGATCTTCTCCTCTATCGACACGGGGTTGTACTGGAATTTAAGCAGCGCGCCGCACTGGTGACACGTAAACAGGCTTTTGCCCTCCATGGCGACACGTCTTCCACTGGGAGCAGGGCTTTTGGAGTATGGCGAGAACGACGCGCTGGCTGAGGAAGGAGCTGGCGACAAGGAAGAGGCTGACGCTGCGCTGGGGGCTCCTGTGGTAGCTGGAGGTCGCGGTAACGCTGTTATAATCAGAGGAGGCTGTAGAGAGCCATTGCTGCTCATTGGAACGGACTTTTCTCGGGCTGCAGAGCTCAGTTGAGCCCCAAACTGACGGCTAAATGAAGGAAATTAATTGGAGATGAAGCAGCGACGCTCGTGCCTACGTAGACAGCGGTCTGGACCGAGATATTCTACGCAAGAAGCGCGGCTCCGAGTCGACGCTGAAGATGGAGTAACGCAACCTTCTTAACGCAATCGAACGATTGGCTGGACTGACATCTGATTGGGTGAAAAGAAAGAATTACACTTATATCGCCAGTTGAAGGCAAGGTGGACGATCTGTCCACAATGTAAACGTTCACATGATGGTGCAGGAGCCTCCGTTCTTCTCTTCCTGTGGCTGTTGTTCTCTTTCCTCTTCTTCACTCTCTTCCTTCTCTTCAACCTTTGCTGGATGTGTTGCTGTAGATTTCTGCTTGGGGCTACTCGCTTGCACTGGCGGTGGACCCGTTCTTTTGGGCTTGCCCACCATTTTAGAGAACGGATCGTCAGCTTCGTCCTCCTGTTGCAACTGTTCCTGCTGGACTGCGACCATCTCCATTGGCACGCCCATCTTGGTCGCTTCCAGCTTCATTTGTTCTCGCAGAACCGCCTTCTTCACAGCATCGTTCTTGAACGGTACTACACCAGCAATAACAACAACATTAAAACATGAGTGAACACACTTTCGTCAGCGTTGCAGTCGTCGTACCAAAGGCGTCTTCAGCCGCATCAGCTTCCAGATCCGCAGGTTTATCCCATCGGTCTTCTCCAGTTTCCGTATTGTGGTAGTAGGTCTTTCCTCTCTTTGATGTAAGCACTGCCCAGCGCTTCCTCTTTGGTTTACTCTCTGCTGTCACCGCAGAAGCCACCCCCGTCCCGTCGAAAGCGACTGTGGCCACCTCGATCCCTCTGCCATCTTCCGTCACCACAGGCTCGTAAACTCGTCCGCAGACCGTGCATTTACCCAATGCTAACATATCCTCCTTGGGCACGTTTACGCGGCATCCTGCGCACTTGATGAAGCGCTCGTTCAGCGTCCCGCTTGCCGCTCCGTTAACGCCCCTAGTAGCCATCTTTTATAATATTTTCTTTAAAGCCTTGAAAAAAATATAAAAAAGAATAGAGAAAAACATGTGACCTGTAGACATGTGTATGTAGGTTAAGCTACACGAGGTGCTTGTACATTCCATGTAAACGAAAGACATTTGTAGGTTTACCTAGATCATTTGCCAATCAGTAATATTGTAGAATACTTCTCGTATCCAACAAAAACGGGGCACTAATTTTTCGAACGGTCGTTCAATTATTACCCGCACTCGTCACAAAGTGAATTGCCGTCTGAAGGTTACCAAGGGTCTTTATTGTCCCAGTTGCTAGGAAAGCTCTCAGGGTCGAGAATGATCGTGGACGCCGTTCGGTACGCTGCTCTGTAGGTCAATTCCCCTTCTGCCTTTCTTTAGCTAATTATCTCTTGGATATGATCAGGTGGGCGACGACCAAAGTGGACGAGTCGGTGGTGAACCCTGTGGCCTCTCGACTGGCCGAGTCGGTGGTTAATCCGACTGTGTTGAGCTTCCTGCTATGGGACCGCCTCAAGACGCTCACGCCGCAACGCGCGCGAGATCTCACGCGGCTGTTGGCCACTGCTTTGGCCAATGCGCTGGGCGTTTTCGGTGCTGAACGTGGTCAGCAGCTTGGAGCCAGCACCAAGCAGCTCCAAGAGGATTTCGTGCGTGCTGCCAGCTCTCAAAGCGGTCGTGACGTGGTGCTCAACAGTGTGGCTACAGTGGCTAAAGTGGCTCAGGCTCTCAACACGCCCGAGACTAAGGCAGCCACACAGCAGGTGTTTCAGACGCTGCAGTCCGTCGTGGACTTTTTCGCCAGTGATGACGGACGTCGCATTATCTCCAGCACTGGAGAATGTCTTACTAGTGCCAGTGAAATGGCTGCGTCACCTGAAGCCTCCATCTTCCTGGCTGAGTTGGCCACGAACTTGTTGCACACCCTGGAGAGTGAGGAGAGGCGACATCAACAGGATGAAGACGTAAAGGTGAAGCAAGAGGGAGAACAGGAAGAAGAACAGGAACTAGGGCGAGAACTACACAACGAGGTGGAAACCGATCGAGAAATGGATGAGAAACACCCGTACTCTCCCACGTCCTCAATGGCTGACACGCGGTGGAGTTTCGATACGGAGTCAATGCTGTCGTCAGCTCCTGGAACGCCCATGACAGGGATGTACGCGTCCCATGCTTCCGTGGATGGACCTATGCCATCGTCATCTCCGATTCGACCGGGACTACAGCGACGGGTGTCAATTTCATTGCCTGCAGAGAAAAACAACGGCTATCGCTCTGCTCGCATTGAGAAGGAGGTGCTGCTGAAGATGGGGGTCGACCCGTCGATGCTCAGCGAGATACAGCGAGTGCTTGACGTCATCGCGGCCGACGAAGAAGAAAAAGAACGTGTGGAAACGCAGCGTCGGCGAGAAGAGGCCGAGTATGTGGCTAGTTTAGTGGTGCCTGAACCAGCAGAGGACCACCCAGACCCAGGCATTGCTGACGCTGGTATTGCCCACGCATTCAGTAACGACGAAGAGGAAGAGAAAACCGATGAAGTCATCAATGGAGGTGAAGAGATGCCATCTCCGATTCCTGTACTGCTCCCGGAGTGGCACGAAGAACCTCTGCGAGAGGCTCTTCGTCGCCGCTACACTCACGCAGAAGCGGTGATGGAGCAGCGAGAGCTGCCTGAACGTCAGGGTCGTGAGATGGCAGCCGTTCTAGCCCAGCGCCACATCAAGCACGGAGACTTGCAGCCTGGAGACGTCATGGCATGTCGAATTATCGCTAGAATGCTTGTCTACGGTGTGGGTTTGCTCCTGCTGTTGGCGGCCTACATGCTCAGCCGTAATCTCTTAGCTTGAGAAGCATTTGCGGCATACTTTCGTGTATTATTATCGACGTGAATCTACCTCTCAGTTCATCATTCTACCTTGCATTTCGTTACTGTTTAGAATTCGAGTTTAACGTTACTTGATTCAATGCCGCAATGGCATCCAGGACATCGTACACAGGCTCGAACCGCTGATCCAGTTCGCGCTGAATTACAGCAGCGGAATGGCCCATACGCGTCCAGATCCGCACCTGGCGGAAATAGTCGTCGTAGATCTCGGCAGCACAAACAGGGTGAAATTTCTCGCCTGCATCTTCCGCTAGCTCATCCAAGTGTTCCAGACCGAAAGGTTCATTGATCAACACGCAACAACGTCGAGGATCCGATAGACCATCCCCAGAAGTCAACGTTGCATGCACAGCGTTGATGGTGGCAGTGGTTGTCGGATAATACAGCAGTCGAGGAAGCTTTTCAGGCTTTTTACCCCTTCTCGCAGCAGGTGCCTCATCGCTCTTCCCATTTGTTTTTGCCTCTTTGTCTTTGTCCTTTATCGCAGGTTTCTCGTTCACATCCGTTTGTGCTGCTGCTGTTTTATCCTGCTTCTTTCCATTGGTATCAAGAAGCGGGTCGCCTTGCTTGCCTTTAGCCCACAAAGTTGTCGACAATGCAAGTTCTTGTTCCTCCAGCTCTTGTCGACGCCGTTCCTCCTGCTCCTCTGCCTCAGATTTTGCCTTGGCTTCTGCAGCGATCAAAGCTCGTTCACGTTCTTCAAAATCCACTGCCTCTGCCGGAGTGAGGACAGCATATCCGTGGTGCTCGAGAAAGAGTTTCAACGGCACGAAGTTGTGCGGTGTCACATCCAACACAAGCGTCTTCCGGTCGTCCACAAAGCGCCCGCACCATTTCAGTACCTCCAGAAGCAAAGGAGCTTTCGAGTCGATGAGCACATTCACCTCCTGCTTAAGACGGGTTCTCTCTCGCAGCGTAACGAACGACTCGCCACCGAGATCACACAGCTCACGCGAGTCTCCCAACAGCACACAAAGACTGCGAAATGGTCGTTGAAGCGCCAGTGCTGCCTGCCTCTCTACCAGTCGATACGCTTGGGATGCCTCTTCAATCGATAGCTCCTCATCCTTCGGCAACGGAGCCTTTGGTATCACGTGCAGCTCAAACGCTCTGTCCTTCAGAGTAGCGTCAGCCTCGATGCACAATATGTACTTGCCTGTAGTTGTACGCAACAAAAATGACTCATCAATATGCAGGCCCGTCCAGGAATGACGAAAGCCGTACTGGCCCTTGGGGACCCGCCAAATGCACGGCACTCGACCTCGCAATGACCACAGCGCCACGAGATGATGATGTTGCTCCGGGTCTTCGAACACAGGTAAGATATGTGCTCCATACCGAGCCATTGACACCTCCGTGACGTCGCTCCCTTTCCCTGCCAGTCGGATGATGCGTTCTTCCACACCGTTTAGAGGAGGTTCAAGACCTTTGTACACACTCTCCGAGTACCCCAACGCCGCTTCCCCACTCGCTCGGACGATATTCAGCAGCTGAGTCACGACCATAAACCCTGCCAACATTGCTCTAGCGGTGAACACGCTCATTATTCTCAGCTGCAAAGCTGCATCGGTACTTGAGGTCGCCGGGTGGAACACGCGCAGCATTTGTCTCGAATCCAGATCGAGAGCTTGGGCTACCAACTCCGGTGCCCGCGTCTCCCATATGCAACTGGCTAGGAAGTTGTGCGTTGCGTATTTGTACATGAACAACACCGAGTCTAACGTCGTAGGCTGCGCTGGATCTAGCACTAAATACGCTTCGTAGGCTGAAAGTCCCAGCACGCCACTGGAACACACACCCAGAAGTGCCAGTCTTGCAGGCTGTGCGATACTGTGCCAAGACACCCGCGCAATGCGACGCAATATCTGCAGCTCCCTGTCCAACGTCATAGCATGGCGATCGATCACGGAGCGGCCAGGAAACTCCTGCTCGGGCTTCCAGACGACGTCGCCTAACCGCTGCTCGTTCGTGAGGCTGGCGGCGGTCTTGGCTTCCTCTGACGTCTTGCTGGACGATAGAGCACTGGTCACGGGCTTGAGACGGCGCAGAGGAGCGTCCAGGCCGCGACTGCCGAGCCACACGCGGCGCAGCGAGCGCAACATGGCGCTCATCTGGTCGACGTTGAAGACAGCAGGGGCAAATTAGCTAAACCAAGGTCTGTTTTAGCTAAACCGTCGCGTAAAGGAAGAGTGGGACTGTGGCGGTGGTATTCGGATGGGGTGAAACAATCTGATCAACTCTACATTTAATAAATCGCATGGTATTTCGCAACGTGAGTAGCACTCTGCAGCCATGACATCCATCCTGAATTCATACGTATGGGGAGCTCTTCCTGTAACTTCCATTCGAATGCCAACTTGGTGGTAGGTAACTTGACTCGAACGGTGGCTCACGAACGGTGGCAATGTAGCCGCTTTTAATCGTTGGCGATACGGTGCGAACTGGATAAACGTCTGCAGGCTACAAGCACCGTATCCCCTCGCGTTCGTTGAGTTGACGGTAGCCCGCTTCCGTTCTTCTGCGAGTGACCATAAACATGTCTGCGTGGTGAAATTCTCACCGAATTTAGCACTATCCACCGATCTGGGATCTCATTAAACAAGTATTTGCCATTCCGGTTCAAACCTAGATGCCGTGCAGCCAAAGCAGCTAAACGCAGCTCAACTACATGTACCTGCAACTCTCGTCTTCGTTGAAAAGCGGCTGAAAACTTCACCAGACTACCACCAGTCTGGCGCTTCGGCCAGCACACATGTTTGGGCATTTTTCGATGCAAAGCTCACTCGCGTTCATAGCTGCCTGGTTCTGTCAAGGAAACCGCATAACCGGGTCGAGTTCAAGACACAAGCGATCACTTCAGGGAGGTATTCGGTTCAAGTTCAGCGCAACCTGTCAAAATGCTGCGGTGGGCTCCGCTACTACATTTGTACTACGGACCAGTGCCAGTTATCAATTGCCCACTTAAGCCATGGACTCGCCGCAGCTAATTCGCTTCCTCCGCACGGCTTGTCCGCTCGGCGCGTCACTCTGCGTCCTCGTGACGATGGTAACCTGTGTCATTATCGTCAAGGCGAATCACATTTGGGTCAGTGGACTCACATGGCCCTTCCTCTCGGACATGGGGCGAGGTAAGACCCACTCGCATTGGTCTTGGATGTTGTGTTCTATGCTGACCAAGTTGTGCTTTAATACGTAGATTACCCGGCCTATTACGTCTTCGCGACGGGTCTCACACTAGTCGCACTGCTGCTCGTCGCCACTTGGACGTTCAACTGGCGTTACCACGTGTCGGCGCTGCCTGAAGACGCTATGGTTTTCCGCGCCATTTCCCTCGTCAGCTTCATTGCAGGTGTCCTTGCCAACCCAGGTCTCCCTGTTCTGGTACGCTTCTTTTTGGAGGACCTTGTCGACCAACAAAAACGTTCCGACGCTGACCATCCGCTCTGCTTTGACAGGCTTTCTTCGACACATCCAAGCACTCGGAGCTGCACGCTGCAGGTGCCGAGTGGTTCTTCTATCTTGAGGCTATCGCTGTTCTCCTTAACGTACGTGGACCTCACTCTACTGTAGGAATACTTTTCACTCTAACGTTTTTTTTTTACTGTGCAGACCATCGTGAGCTACAAGCTTTACAAGATGTTGACTGGTCTGCAGACAGACTTGGAGAACGCGTGTTCTACCGCAGGGGCCAAGATGCAAAGGAGGAAGAAGACGTTGACTGTCCAGATCTTCTTCTTTGCACTGTTTTTCGTAGCGTTCCTCATCTACATGCCCATTGGAACTTCAGTGGCACCTCAGTCTCAGCGCCTCTCCATTGACGACTGCATCGATAAGGGTCTTGGAGAGACCTACTGTGAGGTTACCATGCGTCTCAACTCGACGTCCACCACGCTTTACGACGATGGTACGTGCATTTTTAGCTACCCGTATCCAGGAAGGTCTCGCTAATTCTAGATTTCTCGTATTGGTGAATTTCAGAGAAGACATTCGGCACAAGCCAAATGCGCGCCGCTGCCCAGCTTGCCTGTATCCTGACGCTCGTGGGTTACTCGACTTCTTTCATCACGAACGACTACGACGACTCGGAGGGTCAGGACTTCACCCCGGACGCCAAAATCGCCGTACTGCAGTAAATGGCGCAGTATCATGGGTAGATTAATATCTGGGAATGAGGAAGGTAAAGATTCTGTAACATTTTTCTCTGTAGCTGTAGCGTTCGCAGTGCTTGGTGCCTCAACAAACCCAATGAGCTATTGCACATACTCTCTGTGACGAACATCCAGGTACACGTAGAATTGCTCAAATCTGGAGAACTACCGAGCCATCACAATGGGTGTGATTCACATGGGTTCGTGTCGGTCTTGATACATTCATTGTCAAGACCACGGTCACATCCAATTCACCAGGGCCTCTGCGATTTTAGTCGCCTCCTTCTGCACCTCGACGGAATCGTAACCTGCGCTGTGACTGTCCAAGTGAAGCACATTTGGATCAGCAGCCTCTCCGAAATGGTTTGGTCTTTCAAGTTGTGGTACCTCAGTCATTTTTCAACAGCGCGTCAAGCATCGAGACCATCGACAGTAAGTTGCAGAACGCAAAAGCGTCTGACATGCAAACTTCTGGTGCATGTACTTAAATTATGACTCCGTGTACAAGATCCCTCCGCTTGAGCTCCTCGCTTCTTAAATGAGGCTGTAGCTGGCGGAGCTTGCCACCATAGTACCCCAGTACCATACGCGCTAAGGTAGGTCCGGTTCAAATTGAACTTCAATGCCTTGCCTTTTCCTACAGCTCGCTGCACCGTGGGCAATCCCCAAAATTTGAGTCTGTTTTTCTTCTTCTTCTTCTTCTTGCTATTGTCGTGCTGCCTTCCCACGAAGATCGCTGTCCACACTTGGTAAGGTGTTAGCGAATCATCCATAGCTGCCTGGGGGAAGCTCGCGTTATCATGGTTCTTGCTTCAACAATCGCTCAACGACCGGTCCAATGCCAGTCTGGAACTTCGTTCGTCATGACTATTTGTTTGTCTCTGATTTTCATGCTCACTGTATTCACAGATATGAAAGATGCTATACATGTAAGCTTACGTGTACTGCACATTATCGCGTCGACGTCCTTGTTGAAGTTGTTTGTGGCGGACCAATTCCGCCGTCGGAGAAATGGATCGAGTAAGTATTCGGTAGACATTCACAAGAAAATCGGAGCACATACATGTACACATGTACGCAGCTCCTTCGACGACAGCATCGTCTGACGAAGACTTGTAGGATTTCCTCCACAAACTAAAGTCCGCCGTCGGCAAAAACTGGCGAGCTTGTTGCTTTGCCGACGACGGATTCTCGGCATAAAGGCTGTGAGGTCGATCTAAAAGAACAGGGAGGCTAACCCGGCAAAGTTTGCCGCAAACCACAGACCACACAGTACAGTAGCCTTCGGACCCTTTCCGACGGCGGCGGACAGATCCACCTGATACTACAACTCGAAGTCGTATTTCTGCCATTAGATTGTCATTTTCAATTCCTCATCCGCCCCCGCACTTTCATCGCGAGTTTCACAACCTTCACCTTCACAACAACGCGATGTCCAAGCGTTCGTTTACTGCATCAAAGCTGCCCGTGACGATTCTCACGGGCTTCCTCGGAAGTGGCAAGACGACGCTGTTGAACCACTTGTTGACCGAGAACCACGGCAAGAAGTTCGCCATCATCGAGAATGAATTCGGTGAAGTTGGCGTGGACGACCAGCTCATTCGTCAAGTCTCGGGCCCCGACGACATCGGAGGAGGAGACTCCAGAAGCCGCAAGTTCAATATGGGCGAGGAGATCCTGACAATGAACAACGGATGCATCTGCTGCTCCGTGCGCGGCGACCTCGTCCGGCTGATCGCGCAGATCCTCAAGCGCAACGGAGGCCGAAACCAGCTCGATGGGATCATCATTGAGACCACGGGCATGGCCGATCCGGGTCCGGTTGTTCAGACTTTTTTTGCCGAGCCTCTGGTGGCAGCTACCTGCGAGCTCGACGGTATTATCACCGTTGTCGATGCGAAACATATTCTGCAGCATTTACGCCCAGGTAACGGCGTGGAGTACGAGTGCGAGGAGCAGATCGCTTTCGCTGACCGGGTCCTACTGAACAAGACTGACCTGGTGAACTTGACTGAGCTTACCGAGGTTCACGCCCGTATCCTCGACATCAACAGCGCTGTTTCCGTCATTGAATGCCAGCAATGTCGAGTGGACCCTGCACTACTGCTCAACATCCAGACTTTTGACTTGGACTCCATTTTGAAGAGACAACCTAACTTCCTGAAACCTGAAAAGGATAATGAGCACAACCACGAACACGATCACCACCACGAGCACAGTCACGAGAAGGACACCAAGCACGAAGCTGAGGTTCACCACAGCGGACACAAACATAAGCACTCGTTGGTGTCGTCGGTGGGTCTCAGTGTGTCGGACCCGATCTTGGTGGCGCTACTTGAAGAGTGGATCGACGATCTGCTGGAGACGGAGGGAGACGACCTACTGCGCTACAAGGGTGTGGTAAATGTTGCTGGCATGGACCAGAAGTACGTCTTCCAAGGCGTCCACACGCTCTTCAACGGCCGATTCGCTGGCAATTGGGTCCCAGGAGAGAAGCGTGAGACGCGGTTCGTTTTCATCGGTAAAAACCTCGACCGCGAAGCGCTTACCGATGGCTTCCTGGCTTGCCGAGCGACGAAGAATCTCCGGTTTCAAGTAGGCGATAGGGTCATGGCGAACACTGGCGACGACGGTTTTCAGGCGGGCACGGTTGTTCAGCTCTGGGACCAAGGCAATCCGTACGGCATCCAGCTCGACAACGGCCGCAAAATGTGGGCTCCGGTTGATGAGGTCGGACTTGTACGGGCACTGGAAGTGCAGACAGAAGGGAAGACTAGGGAGCCCCTCACAATGGTCCACATACTGGCCTAAGAGTTTTTGTTTGCGATTTCCATACATAAATAAATACATCATGTATTATACATGTAACAGTACCTGTTACACGTGTTCATGAAAAAGCTCCACCTTACAGACGAAGCGGAGAACCGATCGCAGTGTGCTCTTGTCGTCCGTACACAACGCGATACAACGAAGGCGGTAGAAGTTGAAGACATTGTTGGAAAACGAACAGCATCGCAGCATTTTGTGGACTTGGAGTCGCCACGTAAACTTGTTCCGCACTGCAACTTGCAGTGCGGCCGGCAAGTCTTTCCGGGTATTTGCGTTGCAACGGCAGGAGGTTTTGTCCTTCTCCGACGACTAAGACGGACGTGCAACACGAAAAACTCAAATCATTTGTTCGTCGACAGCCTGGGCGAAACAAACGGGTAGGTAATGACCGAGTGGACGTTGCAGAGTGATTCTCTTGTACAAGTGAAAATATCAGCAAGCTGAGCCCGTAAAGAATGGCAATACCATGCATCTGCTACTCAACAGCACAGCCCAGCAGCTCAGCGGCCGTTCCACAGTCGAAAAACGTTTCCAACACAACGCAGCTACGGTACACGTATATGTATCGCTGCTTCGATTCCGGAGGCAGTTGAAGTTGTTGACAAGACTTCTCTCGCGACTAATCCAAGTGGCTTTGCACTGCGCTGGGCCGGTGCTCTGGCAGCGGCTGGCGCTGGTGTCGTCGGTGCACTGAGCGGAGCCAAGTGAGTGAAGCTACAAAAGCCGATCGCGGCGAGCGACTGGCGCTGGCCACAACGTCCGGAGGAAAGTGGCGTGCGACGCTGTCGCAGGAGCGCGAAAGACCCGGGAGGAAACCGGCAAGCCACCAAACATGCACTTCTCGGTAGGAACTTCTTGTCTTCTCGATGAAGTCAGCGAATGTACGAGAAGATCAGACAAAGAGTGGCAAATGAGGTGAAGTTGGCATGTCCCGGAGAAGAGAACACCTTTTGGTGTTGTCTTGCGTTGGATTTTTCTTGGACACGACCGGCCGTCATCTCCACTTTTATGAGCGTGTACAAAAAAGCGATACGCAAAACGTTGTCGTGGGTTTGTGCCCATGGGTTTCACATAGTGAGAGCAAGTGAAATGTGGCGACCCGCAAAAGGAGCCCACAGGCTCACAGCAGATCTGGCGTTGCAGAGAGTGTATGGAATTTAACCGAGACGAGTGTCGACCGGCCACAGGAGAAAGGAGTGCGGGGTGGGCGTTTTGGCAGAACCAGGAGAAGCTTAGATCGAGAAAGGCGCGCAGCAGCAGAAGCAGCTCGGAACCGCCTCGGCTGAACACAGCAGCAACTGCCTCAGCCCCAGCCCCAGCCACAGAACGAGAGCGACCAGGCTCACATCGAGGAGTGACCCCAGTACAAGTGTTACTAGTCGCCCCCGCAGAAGAAGAAGAGGAAAACACACAGAGACAAGAAGAACAGGAGCCCGAGGAAGAGCCGTCCCCTCTACGTGATAGTACAACAGAAAGCATGGCCGGATACAACGAGGAGTGGGTCGACGTGCAGAAGAACACCTTCACAAGAGTAAGACAGGATAAACAGGATCTTCTCCATATGTATCCTGTATATGACGGGCTAACCCTTTATATCGTATCTAATGCTGTAGTGGGCCAACACGTACCTGTCGCGCAAGCGCATGACCATCGATGACCTGTACGAGGACCTGAAGGACGGCATTCGCCTCATCTCGCTGCTGCAGATCATCTGCCGCGAGAAAGTGTGCCGCGTACGTGTCACTTGCTCTGACTATGGGGATTGATAGTGTGGGAGCCTTGTTAACCTGTATATACTGTCGATGCTGTAGAAATTCAACAAGAAGCCGCGCATGCGCATCCAGAAGATGGAGAACCTCAACTTCGCGTTCGCCTTCATGCAGAAGAAGAACGTCAACGTGACCAACATCGGCTCGTCCGACATCCTGGATGGCAACAACAAGCTGGTGCTTGGCCTCATGTGGACGCTCATTAAGTCCTTCCAGGTGGCCGAGATCGACGTGGAGGGCGTCTCCGGCAAGGACGGACTGCTACTCTGGGTCAACCGTTCGCTGGCTGACTACCCCACGGTCGACGTTAAGAACTTCTCTAGCAGCTGGGCGGACGGTATGGCCTTCTGCGCACTCATCCACCGCTACGCTCCCACGCTTATTGACTTCAACTCGCTGAACCCGAAGGATGCCCAGAGCAACGTCAAGCTCGCGTTCGATATTGCGCGCGAGAAGTTCCGCATTCCGCAGCTGCTGGAAGTGGAAAACGTGGCCGGACAGGCCAAGCCCGACGAGAAGAGTATCACCACCTACGTGTCGCTGCTATTCAAAGAGTTTGCGTCTGGTGTGCAGAAGAAGAAGGCTGTCACCACCATCTCCAAGGCGCTGAACATTGCACAGCGCCACCAGGAGCTGGCTGCCGAGTTCAACAAGAACGCGTCAGGTCTTCTGGAGTGGCTTCAGCAGCAGACGGAGCGCTTCCAGACGCTCAGCCAGCCACGTCACATCCCGGACATCAAGGAGGCGTTGGCCCGCCATCTTGAATACAAGAAGAACGAGAAACCGCCGCGTGAGGCACAGTTCGTGGCCGTGGAAGGCTGCGCTGGTCGTTGGATTGCCAGTTGCAAGAACAACGGCCGCGCAGTGCCCAACCTTGACCCGCCCATTGAGAAGCTGCAGGCGCTCAAGGCCCATCTAGATGAGCTGGAAACTGCCTTTGAGCTGAAGCTGCGTCAGAATTTGGATAGTTACCAGAAGACGGAGATTTTCCTCACAAAGGTGGTGAAGGATCTGGAGAAGGTTGAGTCGTGGGCCAAGGAGAAGGAGGCGCTGTCTCTCTTTGCTGAGGACCTGCACATCACGTCCACTACCGACGCGGAGGAGAAGCTTGAGAGTGTTGCCTTCTTGCAGGACATTGAGTTGCCGCGATACAAACAGCTTCTCGCGATGGTTGTCACTGAAGCCGATGGACTCTCTGAAGAGCACAAGGAGACGAAAGCCACCCTGCAGCGTGTGGAGGCGATGAAGAACTTCGTCGCCATGGCTGAAAGCAAGGTGGAAGGAGTGAAGACTAGACTGGAGGAGAGCCTGCGTATCCAACAGAACATGGATGCAGTGGCTAAGGACGCCAAGACCCTGATGCGCAACCTTAAGTACGTCATCGAAGAGATGGACGAGGAAGTGGAGGCGGCCACAAAGTTGCAGGACGTGTCTACAGCCGGTGTGGTTGCTGCCAAGCACCAGTTCGACACCGTGCTGGTTCCCAAGGTTCAGAATGCTGTAGTGAGCGAGAACGAAAAGCTTATTGAGAAGAAGCACATTCTGGCAGATGCAGGACGCGAAAGCGACGTGGCGCTCATTGAGAAGACCAATGCGCGTGTGCAGAGGCTATTGGATTCACTGGCCGAAAAGCGCGGCTACTACGAGGAAGAGCTCGCTAACGTGGAGAAGCGTGATGAGGTATGCCGCGAGTTCGCGAACTTGTCTGCTCGAATCAAAGAACGCTGCGCTCAGAGTACGCAGTCGATCAACGTTGTGGAAGGATCGCTGAAGGATCAGTTCAACTCGATGGTGAAGCTGCGTCACCGACTATTCCGTGCCAACACAGGTGTTGTGCTCGAGGAAGAAGTTGAGGAGAAGCCCGAAGACCCCGAAATCACTGGTGTCGAGACGCCTGCTGCTGAGGAAGTGAAACCCGCTGCGGAGACGGTAGCCCCAGAGAGCGAGGAGGGTGACAAGTCTAAGGATGTGACGACTGAGGTTGAGGAAACCAAGGCGAAGCAGGTCGAGGAGGCTAAGGCCAAGGCTGTCGAGATCATTACTCCTCTCACTGAGGATATGGAGAAGCTTGAGCGTATTAACGAGGAGCTGGAGCGGCTTCAGGTGCACACGAACCCGTTTACGACGGATACTATCCACGGCCTTCGTGCTCAGTTCACATCACTGGAGATTGCTGTGCGTGACAAGGTCAAGTCGCTGGAGAAGGAGTTGGTTCTGAGCGAGGTGGGAAGCTTGACTCCCCAGCAGGCGAAGGAGATTAAGGAGGTCTTCGATCACTTTGACCTGGACAACGATGGTGTTCTTGCTCGTGACGAGTTTATCATGGCGTGCAAGGGTCTTGGTCTGAGTTTGAGCGAAGATGACTGCCACGACTACTTCGACAAGATCGACGAGGAGGAGAACGATGAGATCACCTTCGATGAATTCGCCGTCTTTTGCACGGAGCAGCTGCAGAGTGGATCCACGAAGGATGACGTTCACGAGGCTTTGGATATCCTGATTGGCGACGAGCTCACGCTGGAGCAGATCGAGGAACGCTTTGACGCCTCCCAGATCGAGTTTATCAAGAAGCACGCACCTGAGCTTCTGGAGGCCGATGGCAAGTCGATCGACACAGAAAAGTTCACGGACTTTATCTTCAGCGTCTAAGCCCAGCCCCCGGCAGGTTCAGGTGGTATCATGTGTTTACCTGTTCCTCCCCAACGCGAGCCTCACTTTCAAGTCGCTAATTTTTTTATGGCTCGAATTTTTTTTAGATAAAACAAGTTTTACTATGACAAATCAAACGTGTAGGAGACGACGACCGGTTGGTTGTCTTCTTCTACAGCTTTGCCCTCTTTAGCATCGTCTTCGTTGTGTTTGGATCGACGGCTCTTCTTGTACTCGGATGCAGCTTCCTTCGCCTCTTTGACTTCGGCTCGCTTAGCGTCGTCGATGGTGAATACGTGACCTCGACGTAGTCCAGTGAAGAACGTCGTGACGCGAGGCGGGTTGGTGCCTTGCTCTTTATTGGTTTGGCAGCCCACGTCTGCCGGCAGATAGACCTGCGTGTCGACCTCGCGACGGAAGCTGCTGAGCGTCGTTTGTGCGCCGACAGTGCGGCAGTGTCGGAGGTTGGCGATTTTGATGGCTTTCCGGCGCAGATTCCACTCGTTCCAGTCGTAGTTGTAGTCGATGTTCTTCTCGATGAAGTGTGTTGGTGTTCCGGTGCTGGCATCTACTTTCTGCAAAGGTGGCGGAGCCAGCAGCGGATGAACTCCCTGAGGGCCTTCAACATGGAAGCGGTGACACATCTTGAGCAAGGACGACAACGTGATATTCGGAAAGGCTTCTTGAAGGCGCAGCAGGTAGATGAGTGCCGGTTGACGTGCTGCACGGTGCAGTACGCCCTGGACATATCGCCGCGGGTGAATCATGAACTCGCCTAGTGCACGTTCATTAACGAAGACGTGGTAAGCGTTTCGATACTGCACGACACCCAGAGACGGATCACCAGGAAGCAGAAGCCCCCCACGTTCCACAACTGTCCATGGACAGAAGCCTTGATATTCGAGAGGTAGTTGCATGAACTCTGGTGTCGACTCCACTGGCATCCGAATGGGGAAGCCTGAGCCTTCCTCCTCGTTGGGGTTACTTTCGTCTTCGTCGCCGTCCAAGTCTTCGCCTGCCAAGCCAAAGCTCCGAGTTTTCCCATCAGCTGCAAGTTGTGTTTCAGCAGGGAACGTCTCAACGTGTGAGAAGAGATCTTCAGTCGGGATCGAACCTCCACGTCGTGCTTGCCGTACGATTGGCGAGTCCGATGACAGTGTTCGCGTGAAGGTTGCCTTGTACCGCAACAGTGAGCGAAGAGCTCGTGCACGGGCCTGAAGCAGCTCGTGTTCTTGTCGAAGTTCAGCCCACGAACGTGACACAGCCTCAAACAGCGGATACACGTGGGATTTGGGCAGCGACGTCCGAGCCCCTACGAGGTTTTGCAGAGCGCTCATGTCGGCCTGGAACATCTGCAACCTTGTCCCCACCTTCTCATGCGAGAAGGCGATGTCTTCCTCAAGACTCTGCAGGTACGAAAGGAACTGTCGTCTGTTGCTTAACTCGTCTTGCCACCGCGCGATTTCCTCGTGACTCGCCGGCGGATCTGGCGAATCTGTGTTGTCCCGTTCTCCTAGTTGGTGGTGCACGTGTAAAAGTACTTCTGTGTACTGTGTACAGATCTCATTGGCCTCGCGTACTTCATCTCGCACCAGCTTTGCCAGCGCAGCAACGTTCTCCTGAATATTACGTGCACTGGCTGGGATGCCTGCGCCGCCTTTGCCCAGCTCCTTATTGAACAGACGAATACCTTCGACGATCCGCATAAGCTCGTCCAGCTGGAAGCGCTTGTCGTCAGGCGACATCGTCGCGAAGGACTTCAAGCCGATACGTGGGAAAACGCTCTCGAGTGCAGCCGCCACCTCCTTCTCCATCGAGCGTCGTTCCGCCTGCAGCTTCGTGGAGTTGCTATGGTGTTTTCCATTGTTGTCAGCGTCGTCCTCGTTGCTACTCCCAATTCCGTCGGCATCCAGCATCAACAGCGTGAAAATGTGCTTGTACAGCGCCGAGAGCGTCTCGAAGTCGGTGGCTTTATCCGGTACGAGTGACGCGATGGTTCGCTGCAGTTTAGTCACCGCCTGCTCCTTGCGCTCCTTCCGCAAGCGCAATTCCTCCTCCAAGTTGGCGTACGTAAAGTCGAACTCGAGCTGCATCTTGACAGTCTCCATTGCTGGATCGTCATCGCGTAGTAAAGCTTGTTCGCACTGTTCGGCCAAGTACAGTTCGTCCTCCTGGGACATTGGCTGTTCTAGCACGAGATGGCGTCGACTGCGATGCACCACCAGCCGAGCAGTGAACGCTGCCAGCGTCTCGGACACCTCCACTCCTCTGTAGCGGCATCTCGCCACGATATCTGCTACCACACGCTGAGCGTTTTCCATGGTGAAAACTTCGACAGCAACTTGCCAACTGACAAAGAGTGAAGAAGGTGAAAGTGACCACAGATATGGGATGTGTGCTGTCTATTCCTACAAAGCTATTGCTGGTTTCCATTGATGCTAATACATGTAAATAGCGATAACTAACTATGGTAGGAAAATCGCAATGTGCATGATCTCGTTGAAGTGGACTTGCCACGTCAGTGAATCTCTGCAAGTGGCTACACTACGAGTCCATTGGCTGAAATTTCGGCTAATCAGCACTTCGTACGCGTATCGTCCTGTCTTTGTGTCCCAATGGATTCAGTATAAATAACCTCACAATGCTGTTTATAAAAATAAATGCTATTTTCACCGTCCAGCTCAACAAACACTGACTCGGTGCCATTTTGGGAACATCGAGAGTGGAGGAACAGTCTGCGTCGTGCCTTCGCCCTCACTTGGAGCTGCTTGTGTGCGTCTTTCCAGAGATATCGATACGTCGTACGGTCTACCACTCTCTTCTCTACGCAGCCGGGCTTGTTTCGTCGCTGCTAGCGCCCTGTAGGCTTCCCACGGCGTCTTCAAACTTAAGATCCAGTCGATCCTCTAGTGCTGCAGTTTTCTCTCCATGACGACAATGTCCAGCGACGTACAGATCATAATGAGTGAGACTGATGATTCTACTACATCTCACACCCCGAAGTCGCAGCGTTCGCCGTCTTTATCGCTCAATAACGGCCAAGGACTGGTGCTATCTCTGCTGGGCATGGAAGGAGGCGTCCTGAGCCAGGCGTCGTCCCGCACACATGAAGAAGTGACGCGTGAGCTGCGTGTGGACGCCAACTACGGGCTGAGCGAGCTGGCGGTGCGCGAACGGCAGCGCGAATGCGGACTTAACGAGCTTGAGGGGGAAGAGGAGGAGTCTATCCTCATTAAGTTCGCAGAGCAGTTCAAAGACCCGCTGATTATGTTGCTTATGGCTTCGGGAGTGGTTAGTGTTGGCATGGGCCATACAGACGACGCCATCTCCATCGCAGTGGCGATTACTATTGTGGTTACGGTGGCTTTCGTGCAGGAATACAGATCGGAGAAGACTTTGGAGGCGTTGAAAGAGCTGGTGCCGCCGCGATGCAAAGCTGTACGAGATGGACAGGTTGTAGATATGCTGGCGAAAGAATTGGTACCTGGGGATATTGTGGTGGTGGATGTGGGGGACCGAGTTCCAGCTGATGCCCGGCTCGTTGAAGCGGTGGATCTTGAGGTTGATGAGTCTAATCTCACGGGTGAAAACGCACCCGTGGCCAAGATGACAGGTTCGATAGCTGACAGCCACCTACACCCGATAGCAGAGCGCAAAAATGTCATTTACATGGGCACATTGGTGCGAGCTGGTCGTGGTCGAGCGGTAGTGGTCGGCACTGGATCACGCACTGAATTCGGAAAGGTCTTTGACGTGGTACACAAAGTGGAGGAGCGCAAGACACCACTGCAGAACAGCATGGACACACTGGGAAAGCACCTCAGCATGTTCTCACTCGCGGTCATCGCAGTGATTGTGGTCATCGGCGTGATCCAGCACAAGGGGATGCTGACGATGCTGCAAATTGGTGTGTCGTTGGCTGTCGCTGCCATCCCAGAGGGTCTACCTATCTGTGTGACTGTCACGTTGGCCTTTGGCGTTATGAAGATGGCTAAACGTCACGCTATCGTGAAAAAACTGCCGGCCGTCGAGGCCTTGGGATGTATCAACGTTGTCTGCGTGGACAAGACGGGCACAATCACGACCAACAAGATGGAGGTTATCGAGATTTTCGTTCCGTTCGAGAGCGTGACAGCTGAGGTGAATGGCGTTGGCGAGCGAGAGCGGTCGGCCTCGCAGGTTTCGGAAGCCGAAATGGCCACGAAAACTACGCGCGCCCCTGTCACCATGCGTGGCGAACCGGTTACGGAAGCATCTCACCCGCATGTTTACCACTGCTTGCTGTCCGGCGCACTGTGCAACAACGCAACTATTGTGAATCGTGAGGTTCTGGGCCAGGCCACGGAAGGCGCTGTTCTGCTCTGCGCACAGAAGGTGGGGATTACACCGTCGATTATCCAACAGTTCCGCCGCGTCAGTGAAGTACCATTCAGCTCAGAGAAGAAATGGATGGCGGTGTGCTGTGAGCCGCCATCGGGTGGGCCCTCTCGCTGGCACCTCAAGGGCATGACGGAGGCTATATTGTCTCGCTGTGATAAGATCGAGGATAATTGCGGTCGCGAGAAGGAAATGACTCCGGGAGACCGGGAGCGCATCTTCGTGGCGTCTCAGCAGATGGCGGCGCGTGGCCTCCGCGTGCTCGCGCTGTCCTTCGGCGAACACTCGGATCGTGGTATGGTATTCGCTGGGCTTGTTGGCATTTCTGACCCGCCTCGCGCTGAGGTTGAAAAGTCTGTGCTGGAGCTGTCGCTGAGTGGTGTGAAAACCATCATGCTTACAGGTGACTCAAAGGAGACGGCTGTTGCGATTGCCACCAAGGTGGGCATCATTTCGAGCGACAGCTTTGGAACGGTTGACTGCGACGATGAGACGAGCGATGCTGTGGACGAGCTGGTGATTTCTGGGCAAGAGCTGGAGATCATGGATATGGTGGAGTTGGAGCAGCGGATCCTGAAGACATGCGTGTTCTACCGTACGTCTCCACACCACAAACTAAAGATTGTTCGAGCGTTCCAGGAGGCTGGCTTGATGGTGGCTATGACTGGCGACGGTGTGAATGATGCACCTGCTCTTAAGGCCGCCGACATCGGTATCGCTATGGGCACAAACGGCACGGACGTGTCGAAGGAGGCAGCTGATATGATTCTGCTGGATGATAACTTCAGTACGATTCTGTGTGCCATGGAGGAGGGCAAGTCCATCTACCACAACATCAAGCATTTCCTGCGCTTTCAGCTCAGCACAAGCATCTCGGCGCTTTGCCTGATTGCATTCTCCACCCTGTTCAACCTCCCGTCCCCGCTGAATGCCATGCAGATTCTGTGGATCAACATCATCATGGATGGCCCGCCAGCACAAAGTCTCGGTGTGGAACCTGTGGACCACGACGTGATGAAGGAAGGCCCTCGCTCTAAGGATGCCAGTATCATCACACGCACGATGATCCGTCGTGTACTTACATCAGCTTGCTTCATCGTGTGTGGCACTCTCTACGTCTTCTGGGCAGAGCTGGCTGACGATGGCACAATTAGCAAGCGCGATCGCACCATGAGCTTCACTACGTTCGTTATGTTCGACATGTTCAACGCGCTGTCCTGCCGGTCCGACGACAAGTCCATCATTGACATCGGGATCCTCTCCAATACGTTCTTTGTGTACGCAGTCGGCGCGTCGCTGGTGGGTCAATTGCTGGTCATATACTTTCCTCCACTCCAAGCCACGTTTCAGACTGAGGCGCTTACGCTTGGTGACTTGGTGTACGTTTGCTTCATCGCATCCAGTGTGCTCATCTTTGATGAGACTCGCAAGTGGTGGCAAGTTCGCAAACTGCGAGGAGCAATGCGCTCTGCATCCATCGCCGCTGGCTTCAAGCCGAAAAAGAGGAAACAGTCCTGGGACAACGATGGAAAAGCTTTCGACACGGTGTAGACCAGAAACAGCGGAGCCCCATGTATTATGTTGATGCTGAGGGTAACCCCGAGCTGAATAGACAGAAATGCCAATAACTTATCGTGTTCTATTCCAGTCTAGACTGACGACATCCACATGCCTTGAAGAACCTGCAGCATGTCAAGACCGATGAGCGCGAGGGCACACGGCACGTTACCAGGGAACCCAGCTTCACTGCAGTCCACGTAGTAATCTCGAGCTGCTACGAGGTCTTGAGGGACGCCGTCTCCAGTCAGTAGCATCAAACCGCAATTGTAGCCAGCCTGTACATCGCCCAGTTCCGCTGCAAGTTGATACCGCTCGAGTGCACGCGCGTGGTTGCTCGGACATACACCAACCCAAGGCTCGTGGAAGCACACGCCTGTCTTCCGAACAGCTTCCGAGTCATTCAACGCCGCGGCCTTAGAATACAAAGCAAAAGCCTCTTGCAACGATGGGTTCTTTGATCCCTCGACCACCTTTGCAAGTCCAAGCCACTCCCACTTGATAATACTCTCGCTGTGATGCTCTAGCAAGAATGCAGCATTGCATTGTCCGTCTTCATCACCCAGCTCAGCAACTAGCCGGTAGTGCAGGTACGCGCGCAGGTAATCGCCCTTCTTGTAGCATTCATACGCCTTGATGAGCGAGAATGGAAGACCAGAGATAAGATCGGGATGTAGAGCCACCGCGCGAAACAGTGGCAGAGCGGTGAGACAGGAGCGCGAGGTGCCGATGCCTTGGAAGTGCATGACGCCTAAGTTGAATAGCGCTTGGCTGGACTGGCCGCTCGTTCCATCCACTGCAGCCTGGAAGTGGGAAAAGGCTTCTTTGTAGTCGATCGGCACGCCACCATTGCCATGAAGATACGCTGAGCCCAGGAACGAGTGCGATTCTGCGTAGCCTAATTCAATGGCCTCTTCAAAGTACTCGAGAGCGCGCGTCACATTCTGAGAAACTCCATTTCCGGTGAAGTAAAGTACGCCAAGACCGTGGAACGCGAATGCCTGGTTCTGGCGGGCTGCACGGTTGAAATACACGAGTGCTTGTGGCACGTCTTGGTCAACACCCATTCCATTAGCGAGGAGCATGCCGTAGTTGGCTTGGGCCAAAGCGTCACCAGCATCCGCTGCTTGCCGGAAGTATTGGGCTGCAAGTCCGTGGTCAGCAGCAACGTGAGCTGCCGGGTTGCCAAAAAAGTAAATCTCCCCCAAACGTTGCATGGCCTGCGGATATTGCTCATCCATAGGATTGTTCGCAATGCCGCGGTAGTATTCCAGCTCGTGAAGCGCTTCGTTCTCGTCATGTTGCGGGTCAGGTCCGCCAAAGCCGTATTCATCAAAGAAACCTCCGCCGTAGGGATCCAGGAGTTCGTCCGAGAGACGCACAACCTCCACAGGCCGCTCGCCGCCTTCATCAACGATAATATGCACGTTTTCCTCTGCACACTGATGGAAGAGGGGTAATGCTGCTTCACACGATGCTTCCATGTCAGTTGAGACTTTTGTTGCTGTAGAGATTCTTCCAGATAAAGTGCCGTATGCCACAGCTAGTGATGCCATGAAATCCTGCTGAGCAGACAATCCTGACAACGCCTTGTCTGCCCGAGCTATCCTTTCCTGTCTTGACAGCGGTGAGATGTTAGGATTCTCCAACTCCTCGGGATCTGGAACGCCCACCAGATCCAGCATTGCCAGGACACCTAGAGCTGACTGCACTCCTGCATCTGCAGCGACGTTGAGATTGTGAATAGCATCGATAAATGGCTGTTCATCTGACGACTCGGTGTTGGGCTCGAACAGCTGCATGAAAGAAAGCTTCGTCACTGCGAAAGCCCAGTCGTCTGCTGTCTCCAGCTCCGTAGATCTTTCACGAGTGCTTGCAATCCTTACTAGCTCCTCCACCAGCTCTGGAGTGTGTCCTTCTTCTGTAATTCGATCTTCTAGCGTCACAAACGCCTCGGACGCTTCCAAAAACAGTTGAGAAGAGCTGTCCGTCTCCCAGTCCTCGTAAGCTGCGTCCTCCTCCACTTGAATGGAATCTTGGAGATCTTGAGAGTCAAATGGCTTATCCTGTATGTCTCCTTGTGAGGACGGAACTGATGCGATGATTTCAGGCTCCTTAGCAACGTCATAGCGGATGACTCTCCAACGTCCGTTCTCGTCTCTCTCGACCTTCGCTCTGGATTCTGTAGATGGAATTGAGGCCTGATTCTTGCTGGAGACGGAACCGTCAGGCTTAACTTCCCACGAAGCAACTTGTTGGGCGTTTACACGGCCTGTAGATGCTATTGTGGACGGGTTTTTGTCATTAGCCTGTGCCAGAACGTGTTCGTGCTGTTTCTTGTCTTTTTGGACGTCTCTGGAGGCTGAAGAGGTAGCAATCGCGAGTACAGACAGAACTGCGATCGAGTAGCGTAATATCCGAGCCATAGCTGGCGATCTAGAGACGTTCAGCGAGGCAAAACGCTGCGAAGAAGCCAACCCGGTGTCTGCGGATCGCCACGTGCAGCACAAATGAAGGACGTTACATATGATTGGTGGAAATTGAAACCGCATTTTGCCGCTTACCGGTATTGTATTTCGCGATGGTTTTTTTTTGGATGGAGATATTACAAGACTGCATTGTAGTTGTAGTTGCGTGGATTCTCGGCGGATTCCATTTGGTTAGTGTTCGTTGAGATACATTTACGTAGGTTGCTTTTGATGAGACTTTCATCTCGAGTCTCTCAGTTGAAGCTGACCGGAAGTGTGAGTCCTGCAGTTGATACATTTCTGGGATGTACCGAATCACCTCACCAGTTATAGCCAGCTAAGCATCGAGCAGTCCTGACGGACAAGTAAAACGCACGTTTTAAGCTAAGATGGTCGATCGTACCAGGACGCATTAAACGCGAGGCAGTCCAGGCTGCCAACGTGCTGACTACATCGTAACCTTGTGCAAGTTGCAGTGGTTGAGGTTCGTCTCGCACATCCCACTTGGCGTAATGCTTATGCAGAGCCCAATCTATCTGCCCAGGGTGCAACACAACACACTGTGCAGTCCTCTATGGTTGAAGTGATCTGGTTGAAGCCGTATGTAGCCATCATGACGCACCTATGTCGATTACTGAAGCCGCCTGTAATGGTTTCAGCGTTTTAACGTTTGAGCGATCGTCATGGTTTAACACCACGTCTATGAGGACATGTTGAAGTTAAACGCTCCAGCTCGTGGCCACAGAGCTCAACGCTGCAAAATATACGTAGCGCGCGACGCTTATGGGGGGGGTCCGCACCGCAGCAAAGTGATCTGAGCCCAAGCACCACTTGCCCATGACACTCTACAGCGGTCGCTTGATGCCACGGAAATCAGAGCGTGGCGCGACCCCATCGCCTCCAGACCGCTTCGTAAACCACCGGTACAGGGGCAGGGCAAAGGATTTCTCTGGGATCGCAGAAATAGCCCCACCCACTGCAATATCCACCAATCCCAGACGTCTCTACGGGCATTATTACCGCTAATTTACAGCCGACTAGCCCGAGATTGCTTGCTGACACGCTCAGGTCAGCAGTGAAGGTCACAGGTAGAAGACGTTGCATTGACACTTATGCCATTCCTGCACTTCCAGAGGAGGAGGAAGAAGCTTCTCCGTCTCTCTCTCGCTCCATAACAACATGCGCGCTTCGTCACCTCTTCACCCGCTGGACGTCGCGTCCGCCTCTTCTTCTTCCTCTGCTTCGCCCGACAACGTGGCGTCTGGTGCCTCAACCGCCGCAATGCGTCGCAGTCCGAGCTCCGAGTGGCGCGAATGGGAGGAGACACTCGACAGCTTTGGTACTGTATCGGGAGGTCTGATGGGTGTGGACGCCGCTATGGACATGGACCTGAACGGACTAGACCAATTCCTGTTGGCCACAGCCGACGACTTCCTCGAACCGTTCAACGTCACGCCCGACTCACCGATCTTTGCCGGTGAAGAAGGATTCCTCTACGAACAGGAGCAGGATCTTAATATGTTGCAGGCGGTAGGCTTCGACACGAACTTTGGCGGCGGTGCAGAGCTGCAGAGTCTTGTGGCTTGCAAACTGGAGCCTCAACCACTGCACATTCCGATGAACACAATGGCAACTACAGAACCGACGCACCGTCATCGGAAACGGAAGACGGCGGAACTCCACAGACTTCGAGGAGAGACTGACAAGCGCCCTTATGTGGGGAAGAAATCCAAGACACAAGAGCAGCACAACGTCGTTATCAAAAGAGAGATCGAGGACAAGATCTACCGACGGAGATACGACATCCTGCACGGTATCTTGGAAGCCTGGAACACCGGAGGCGTCGAGGACCTGGAGGAGATCGCCGACAACGTGTACGACCACGACGTGACACTCATCAGCCCTGATTGCTCGGAAGGTTTGCACGGTATTGAGGCGGTGATGTCACACTGGAACTTGTTACTGGACGTGTTCCCCGACGGAATCATGGAGGAGTACATCATCCAACGCGAAGATGGCAACAGCGAGAAGATGAAGGCCACTTGGACCTTCAGCGGCACACAGATCTACCCCATCCTCGGCGTTCAGCCGCGCCACAAGAAGGTCTGCATCAGCGGAGTGTCCTTCTTCACCTTCAAGGGCGACAGGATCCGACAGATGGTGCTCTCGTGGAACCGCAACGAGACTCTAATGAAGCTCATGGGCGTGCAACCTAACGCGGCCAACAGTGCTGTACGGTCTTGAACACAAGACTTGAAGCTGTGTAGCCATTCATTCAGTACCGACACTTGCTCGTAGCCTTGACAGAACGTAGCGGAGCTGTCAGCCCCTTAAACATAACTATCTATCGCCCTCTGTGGCAGTCATTGCACCGGAACAAAAGCTTTAAATCGGCTTGATTACCTTCCTGTTAGCTGCAGGAGATAGACTCGACCTGGAATGGGCTCACCGCTCTCCTTGCGCACATGGATATCTTGCTGTACAGCGACAGTGAAACCCCAACGACGAGCGAGGGACGTGATGTACTCGTGCGAGTGCTGAAACCGGCCGGATGGAGCCAAGAGGAAACCTACCGACTCCTTCAGTGCAGAAGATATAAGCTCGATTGAAAATACCATCCAACCGCAGGACGCACGGAGCTTGTGTGCACTCAATTCGAACACTTTCTCCAACGCCCCCACGTAAATCCACACGTCAGCAGAGATAATAAGGTCCAAGGATTCGTCTGCACGTGACTCCAGGAACGGCACAATGTCGACCGCTGCAAACAAATTCAACAAGTTAACAACGATGACCAAACTGTAGGAAAATATGACGAACGTACTCTGTAATTCGTCGTAACTGCCTTGAGCCCGTGTCTTCTCAATCATCAAAGGCGAAATGTCCACCTACAAAACAAAAGTTAGCAACCCTAGTAATTCTACTATGTAGTACACCTCACGCTCTCTTACCCCAGTGATATGCTTAACGTGTGGCCGCAGGAGGCGTCCACAGAGACCAGTTCCACATCCAACGTCTGCTACAACCCACTGTGGTTCAACACTGGAGCCTTCAGGAACGAACCCAGGGGGAGATAACTTCTGAAGAGCCTCCACAAGTTGCCAGGGAACACGATACTGAAGGTGAGACACCAACTTCTCCTCAAAACTGTCTGCAAGTTCATCAAAAACCTCTGCAACATACGCAGGGGCGGCAGTTCTGGTGGTGGTGGCACCTTCCAGTGTTGCCAGCGAATGGACAGCTCGAACGTGGTTGTCGGGATCCGTAGAGATAATGCAGTGATAACCACCAACAACGAGATCTGGTTCCTCCAAATAGTACACAGAACTGCTGGGTGAATGAGTCACAAAGATCCTTACACATAGAACCATGACACAAATGGCCACTTACCGGAGTACTGTATGGGCAACAGAGTCACTGTCATCGAGAGCCACAACGCGTAGCATGGAGGCCACTGCGAAGTACGTCTCGCCTACCGAAGAGTACAAACACTCAACTCATTTCCCACTCCAGCTCAAGATCCAAGCGACGGGACTCACCGATCATTTGAAGAATAACTGCGAGGTTGAAACTGGATTTCGTGCAAGTTGGGCAGCGCAGCAAGACACGCACGAAGCTCGACGCAGCAGGGAGAAACTGACCCGTTTCGAACTGCTCGAAAGCTTCTTCTCGCATCTTCACAAGTGCTGTATCATCGACTTCGAGGAGCTCTGGGAAATCCGAGCCTTCAGTAGTGAAACAAACACTCCGCAAGGGCTGGAGGGTATTAGGACCTCCACTGACCTTCAACAGCTCGCCTAGTATATTCCCTGTTAATATGTTAGGCACAATTCAGTCATGACAACAGTTTCCCAGCCGAACTAGCACTCACACGAGTCAGAATTGGTCGAGGACGGATCTTCTTCGTCCTCGTGCAGTTGACAGAGTTCCTTCTGCTCTCCAGTCAGCATAATGTTGATAGTCAGTCCCAATGTCTTCATTCAGCATTGTTACTCATGGGCCTACCTCCAATGCTTTCAATGCCCCGTGTGTCAACGCTTGTCCCTGGGCGTCCAACAGCACACACGCCGGTAGATCTGTCACTTGGAAGTGTTTACACAGTGATCGGAACGTTCTGACAGACGCACGACAAAATATCAATCAGCCAAAACTGCAGCCATTGCAATTCATATTCTGCTGCGTACGATGGCTCTAGTCGTTGTGTCTTGGTGTTGATACTGTTAGAGCTGGAATGTTCGTCTGCATCCATCCGACGGACTTCCAGCAGACCGACCAGTTGGTGCTTCGTATTCAGAGTATTAACACCATCCAGTACTTCACGCAGTCTGGGCAATACAAAGACGTCTACAGGCTGCACCCAGGTGCTCGTAAAGTACGCGAGCGTATACAGTGCAGCATCGTCCAAGGTGGCCATTTTTCCCCTAAAGCTTATCAAAATTGCAAAGTGGCGTACAATTTCATGTAGACCAATCACCTTCTGTAAGTACGAATTAAACACTTGTGATTGGTGGAAAAAGCTGAATTTCTCCTGACGCTTTGAGCCGCTCGATCTCCAGTCAACACCAGCAGCTACGAGCGAGACGAGCGTCTGTCCCCTCCCCGTGTCTTCTCCGTAGATCCGCCCCGTCGCAATGGGAGGTGCAACCAGCAAGTCCGAGCGCCCGGCCAGTAAGCGGTACCCCGTTCTGGCCACCAGTGCGGCTCCCGTACGTATAGTAGAGCCAAAATAAGCTCTTACTTTGACAGTCAATACTGATACATTCACTCTTGCATTGTACAGGAGGGAGAACTGCCTGTGTTTATGCAGCAAGTGGAAGAGATCGAGAAGGAGCGCACGAAACTGCCCAACCCTGGACTCTATGAGAATGCCCCCAATGAGCTCAAGGGCCCCGTGAGTCCGGATGCCTTTGATGGCTTCCGCTTTGACTTCACGCGCATCCTGGGCCAGCGTTGCTCCACGTCCCACTCGTTCCTACTGGGCACGCCTATGATCCCTGGTGGCCTGTATCAGTTCGGAGCCAACGTCATTATGGGAGACCCCATGGATCCGTCCACTTTCCTAATGAGCAAGATCACGCCCGACGGCTACCTGGACGCCCGGTGGAATCAGAAACTCTCGGACAACTGGAAGATGCGTGTGAAATCACAGCTTAAAAGCGAGGAGAACGGCTCCCAGGGTCTTGCTGACTTTGACTACCAGGGGGAAGACTTTACGTGGAACATGAAGGTCTCCAACGGCCCTCTGCTCGGTGTTAGCTACCTGCAGAGTGTTACCCAGAACCTCGCTCTTGGTGGTGAGGCTTATTACCACGGCGCACACTGCAAGGTTATCTCGGCCTATGCTGGCAAGTACACGGACCGCGACTGGGTGGGCATGGCCACCTACGGCGCCATGGGAACATTCCAACTCGCGTACCTGCGCAAGGTGGGTCACCGGATCCGCTACGGCTCTGAACTCGTGTACAACCACGCTTCCGGTGAAGCGCAAACCACCTGTGGTGTGGAGATGGACCTGGGTCAGACACGGTTCGTGTCCAGCGTGGACTCGACCTACCGCATAGCGACCAGCATCGAGGCGCGCGTGCTGCCCAACTTTGTGCTGTCCCTGTCCGCTGAGGGCTTCCCGCTCAAGGACGACTTCAAGTTTGGCTACGGCGCGCAGCTTTCATTCTAGATTTAGAGTCGCAGCGCAGCGCAGCTCGAGTTGGAGGATAGCGACCTACCCACCAGCCAACTGAATAGCCCAGAGCAGGCAGGGAAGGGCGAGATAGGAAACGCCGCGCGGGTTTGGCTTAGCCCAGTCCGCGTCTTGCGGTGCTGCTCTCCTGTTGACCCACGCTTTGGTAGTTCGTGGTCTAGAGAACACAAGGAGCTCGGTTTCTGCAACTTCTTCCAATTGACTGTTTCGTTTGCCTATATTGTTGTATACCATAACTCTTCTTGAAGCAACTTCATTAAGAATCTCATTGCAAAACCACCTCAGTTCATCACCAAACGCTTTCATCTAAAAGGGCCAGTCGCCAGCAGGCTGCTTGTTGGATCCACGGTATCCGCTGTTGGAGCTCGACGGGTATGAGTTGCCACCGCCCTGGGAGAAGCCACCGCCAGTTCCGCCCTCAACGTTCCTGTAAACAATGGGAAAGAGTTAGTACAGCGATTCATTGCTCTGTCCTCGTCATTTAGCACTGTACTCACAGAGGCCCTTCAAGCACCGAGTGGAAGCCAAGCAGGCGAGGAAGTGAGTAGGTCAGGAGTTCCTTGAAGACGCGCGCCTCACCCACGTTGAGAGTGGCGACAGACTCGCCCTCGTGGTTCACCTTAATCAGAACCAAGGGGTTTCCATCCGAGCCAGTCGTACGTGTAATTTGCAGAGACTTTGTGTTCTTGTCCTCCTCAGACGCGTTCATGTTTGGCGAGTGAGTGAGCGATAGCTCCGGGATGCGCGAGTCCAGCAGCTCCAGCACGAGTCCCACCTCGGATGGACTCAACGAGAAGAACTGTAGCAGTATTAACAGTAATAGTTAGAGCCTAAATCGTCAATACTGTAGGTGTACAAGCTCAGCTCACCGTCTTGTTCTGGTAGTTATAGCCCGAGTTGGTGGCTTTGGCCCACGACAACATGATAGCTCCCTGTTCAAGTTCCGTCAGGACCCAATTTGACTAATTATTAGAATAATTCAGTGTCATAATACCCACCACACGCTTAGTCTTCAAGTAACTACCGCCGTTGGTGTATTGCGGGGCGGTGGGGGCCACTTGGAAGGCTGAGTCGCTCCCATACAGTGAGAAGTTAGGGAACACGCGCTCTGAAGCTGAATTACATAAGCGAAAGAACCGAATATTAGACATGAAGAGAAGGTAAA
This sequence comes from Phytophthora citrophthora, assembly GCA_031305395.1. NCBI lineage: Eukaryota > Oomycota > Peronosporomycetes > Peronosporales > Peronosporaceae > Phytophthora > Phytophthora citrophthora. The sequence goes on from JASMQC010000048.1 coordinate 202,057, forward strand.
TGGTACCTCTAAATCTCAGCTATACGTACAATACAGTGCGGAGCTGCGAGGAGCAATACGCAGCCCGTGGGTCGCCGTCTTGCGGAGCGTCTGCAGCAGCGCCATGTTGATCTGAAGCTGTTCGATACGAAAAATGATTGGTACCCTGTTAAGTACGATGTAGCCATGTAATGTAGCTCAGGAACTTGAAACGACGCAAAGCACTTGCTGCCTGCCTCATTGCTACGGAGCTCTTGTATTGACGGAATTTTACACTGTTGCGCTGTAGTACAGCGGTTTTCCCCATTATTACAGCAAAGTTGAAGCCATGTTCTTATGTTGTTCGGTTGGGCCGGTAGTCAAGACCTTCGAGGTGACTTCGGAGAGTTTGACCCACCAGCGAACACTTTCCTCACTCAATGCGGACGTGTCCTGCGTTCGCTACAACCACAATGGGCGGATCTTGGCCAGTAGCAGTGTGGAAGGTGGAATTTGTCTGGATGTGGCGTCTTCTGGGGAAATTCTGTCGAGATTTTTCAATCCTGGCGAGACTCCTGCAAACCGAGTACGTCTGTTGTTGGCAAGTAAACCGCATCAATTCACTTATGTTACTGCTTGTAGCGTGTCAACGCAGTACAATTTAGTAGCGGCTCGAGGTTTCTTGCATCTGGGGGCAACGACGGCTGCGTTCGGGTAAGTTGACTGATGAGAACTCGTCCCATTACCCTTCCAGTAGCTAACTAGCGATCATTTCTGCAGGTTTGGGACCTCAAAACCCAAGAAGTCATGCAGACGTACAATATCAGTGCAAGTGCTGTCACATCTATAGCTTTTAGTGGATACAAGGACGAATATATTGTTGGTGGGAGTGCCAGGTACGGCTGACACAGCGTAGTTGCTACCATTTCTTCACGAACTGACTCAAATGTGACCACAGCGGAGCCATCTCCGTCTGTGATGTTCAAACAGCAGAGACCGCCGGCTTCTTGTCAGTTGATCCGGCTCACGGGGTATAGTTCCCTTCTTTTGTCGCTTGTCAATAGGAGACTGATCATTCATCACGCAGGTGCACAAAGTAACAGCGATCCAAGCGTCTCCACATCCGTACGCTCGCCATGCGCTTGGATCCACGTACTCAGACGGATCAGTCCGTGTTTGGGACCTCAGCACGGGACAGTTAACAGCCGAGTTCGTTCGACAACATGAGGCACCAACCACTTCGCTCACACTTTCTCCAGTTAGCAAGGTTCTGCTCGCAACGGGAGGGCTTGACGGACGAGTGATCTTCTACGACACGCTCCAGCGAAAGTAAGTTTCACTCATTTCCAGAGAGCCAAAACACACTGATAAATGTCTTGCGTATGAACAGAGAACTACGCTCTTTAGACCTGGAACAACCAGTGTCGTCTCTGTCACTCTGCGCCGATGGGAAAACACTCGCGGTAGGGACCACAACAGGGGAGATTTTCATGTACGACCTTCGAGGAGCAATCACTCCGCTCTTCTCCACCCTTGTCCATGAGACCTCCGCTGTTCAGTCGCTTCAGTTCTCGCCCCCGATACCTGACGTCGCTACCACAGGGATGCTCCCTGAAGGTGTGCCTGTTGTATCGGCTGAGCATGTGTCACCCTGCAAAGGTGAAACGTTACAGGAGATTGCTTTGCGGAAACTCGAAACACTTGGCATGGGAAGTCCGACGCGGAAGCCTCAGGATGCGCTAGAAAGAATTTCTTCACCACCACCATCTTCTCCGACTCGGTTTGCAACGCGTTCTGGTACGTAACCTGCCATTGGAAATTTCTGGCAAAGCTAATTAAACCGATTGTCGTATCAGCGGAAATCCCTGAACCTGTATCGCCCTGTAAACAATCGAGTGAGTTTCCTACCCAGCAATCTTCCAGTCGGCCCTTTGTTACTACTCCACGATCGGAACTTCCAACATTCCACGAAACGCTGGACGATAGACTCCAATCCAATCCGTCATTACTATCCACAGTGTCACGAAGTCTACCGGGCGAGAGAAGCAATGGCTTAAATACTGGAAACTCTTCCTCGAAAAGCACAATGAGAGCTGAGATTCAACGCCTTCGAGAAGAGATGCAACTTCGGCGTCAAGAAGAAGTAGACCAATTGTCAACTTTGCTTGAGACCTTGATGGATCGATTTGACGCGGTAGTGGAGGAAAATCGGTCGTTAAGGCAGGAGAACGAATGGCTGAAGTCAAATGTTCCAGCATCGTAGCAAACTCAGCCTTGAAATGAGGCCGTGGCTTGATCAAAACTGAACTATAGTCAATTTTACACCGAGCTCTTCCATTTCGCATCGGCAAACTGAAGTTTGCCTCCCTGAGCAATGGTGATGCGGTCATAGAATGGGTCTGCTGCAATACAGGTAGCCGCAGCATCGATATATCCACGGCTAATTGTCACGCCGTCACTGGTTCTGTATAATGAGAGTTGATGTCCACGAGCTGCCACCACACCTAGACCGTTCCTGACGAAGATCGGGTGGAAAATTCCCTTGCTTGTATCATCGCTCTGATGAAATGTACATACTGGAGTCGAAGTATTTCGCACATCGAACAAGTAAAAATCGGGGTCGAAGCCTGCCGACAGCAGCAAGTTATCATCCGTAGGGTGGAACTGGACGCTGTTGATCGCTCTCGAATGCACACCACCGATGGTCACAACGTTCGGATTCATAGCGACACGCGCATCAAATACGCGCAACTCCCGATCATTACCGGCCGATGCGAAGATTTGAGGATTGCATCGAGCAAAACGCACGCATTTCACGACGCCCACATGCTCCTCAAAGCGCTGCTTCATCTCCAGTTGACCTGAACCACCTCGAAGTTGCGAAAGCACTACCGTCTTGTCTTTTGAGCACGTTAGTACAGAGTCGCCACAAACGTCCATGCCAAAAATCCCTTTGTTATGAAGGTCGGTGTTGCTAAAAACCAGTTTTGGGGTGCTCAGCAAGGCAGAACTGTGGTTCAGGTCCCAGAGTTTCACAGAGGCATCATTAGACGCCGTAAGAAGTAGGTTTGCTTTGCCTTGAATGCTTCTTGCTAAACTCACAGCAGAAATCCACCCGTTGTGCGCCTTGAACGACATCAAGGGGATGTGAGCTCCAGGGTCATCCACAAACCCGTCAGCGATTTCCGGCTGGTGAAAAGAGTTGGAGAATGGGAAAATGGACACCAATCCTGCATGTCCACCTGCTGCGACGAGGCTGTTGTCTTGGAAAGGTGTGAAGGAGATATCGTACGTCTTGTTGATACTGTGGTCGTACAAATAGGACTTAGCGTCCACTTGGAACCCCACCAGATCTCGATCAGGGCTGTCCTGTAGAGATACCGGTGCCTTGCGGACGTCTTCGTCCCCATTCACAGAGTAACGAAGCACCTTGGACTCGGCGAATGAAGCTTCCAGTTCGTGCGGGTCCGGTCCAGGGGAATCTTCCTCTTCGTCTTCTACTTTCACCCTGGGAGGGGTTTTGGACCCTGGAGCAGCTTCACCACGAATACGTTTGGACCTTCGTACGGGGAGCTCTTCTGGCAATGGCTTGGTTTTCGATCTTCTCTTAGCTGGTTTTGCATGAGGTGTTCTGTCCTGTTGCAACTGCCTTGTCATGTTCAATTGGGCGGAAACCATCCCTACTTCCTGCAGGAATTGGGCGTTTGCAGCCATTTTCACTAGCCGTTTCTGCTCGTACGCTGACAATTCAGCAAACCTTTCTTCTTCCCCTTGGTCTAGACCAGCTGCAGCTACGGTTTGAGACTTATTCTTCACCATTTGACGCTTGTTGAGAAGCTTTTGTACCACCGATTCGGCCTTCAGTTGGCTATTTCTTTGCTGAGACTGCGCTTCAGAGGACGAATTTGTAGTCGTTGGAGCTGCAGCAGAAGGACCTTCATTCTTGACAACCACTGGAGGTTCCTCTCGCGGCCGTTTGATCGTAGTGAGAGGCTTGAAGAAGTCCAGGATGCTCACCATGTTTGGTCCTGGCTTAAATTATTATTTAAAAACACTTTCTAAACAAAGTGTTTTTTTCCCATCTCAGCTCAAAAAAGATAGCTGCTCAAGGTACCTAGCTGCTGGATAAAGATGGCGGAGAATCCGCTCCCGACGGTGCTCAATGCAGTGCAGGCGCTTTATGGCATGGTACGTCGTCTTGTAGTGCTAGCCTTACCGGTCTTTCCTCTCAATTCGAAGTATATCGTGAGTTATCACCAATTAACTAGCCACTTGCCACTATTTCGAACAGGAAGGAGCTTCCCGACAGCGAGAAGCCAACGAATTCCTAAATAATTTTGCAGATTCCGATGCTGCGTGGGGTACTGCACTTCAATTGCTACAGGACGAGACACTGGCGCTTCCCCCCGAGGCGCTCTTCTTCGCTGCCAACATGTTGCACACGAAAGTGCGCAAGGAATGGGTGCGACTGCCTGCAGAGCAAAAAGCAGCCATGACAGCGTCGCTACAGACGATAATCCAAGTTTTGCGCAGTGGTACACGACCGCAATTCCACCAGGGACCCCTGGCCAGCAAGCTCTGTGCGATCTACGCAGTAGTGCTGATTTCCTCCCCGGACGACTGCAAAACTCTGGTAACGCAGTTGCTTGCTAGCTGTGCGGCTTCTGGAGATGCTGGAGAGATCGCGTTCTTGCTGACACTTTCTCGTTGCATTTGTGAAGAGATGGAGGACGCTGAATTGGCGTTCGCTGCCAAGGACGCAATGGAGATGCATCTGTCTAGTTTAAGTGAAGACATGTTGACTTTAATTGGGAAGATTGTGCTCACACGAGAGGACCAAGATGCACGTGTAGCTTCTCTTCACGGCGAAGCACTAGCGTGTCTGGACGTGTGGGTCAGACGAGCGGGCCTTTCGTTGGCATCATTGTACGCCAAGGACGAAGCTGTCCTGCTAGCGCTACTGGACGCTCTACAGAGCAAATCGCAGCATTTACAGGCAGCTGCCGAGATCCTCACGAAACTTATCTCAGTGTCAGCATACCCGACACCTGCTCAGTTGGAGAAAACTCTGTTGGTAGTGGCTCAGGGACTGTTGAAAACACGCGCTGCGTGCGAGAATGCTCTTGCAAGAGAAGAAGACGAGGTCAACCACGCTATTACGGTTGTTGTCTCGACGTTCTGTGAAACGTACGTGGATTGGATTCTGGAGGGGGAGCACCCAGCCGAATCTGCTGCATTAGGTGATCTAATGTTGTACCTCGGCTCGCACCCGCGGCGACAAATTGCGTCACTTACTCTGGAATTCTGGCTGGTTGTTCAGGACGAGCCTGTGGCGTCTCGGTTTCAGTTCTTTCAACATGATGGCTTCGTGCGGCTTTTTGATGTCATGCTCAAGCAATGCTCGTTCCCTGCTGGGAATGCAGAGGACATCGATGAGCTTGAGTTTGACGATCTCGTGGCGTTTCGAAGCGGGTTTCAAGGTGTAGCAGATGCTTTCATATCGTTATTTACGTTGTTAAAAGAGCGCTATCTCGCGCACCTGCTTCCGATCGTAACCTCGGCAGCTTCAAGTGAGTGGCAGAGCGTAGAAGTTGCTATGTTTGCCGTATCGATGGTGGCGGATGAGATCAAGAAAAAGTTACCCAAGACGTCTGCTAGTACCTCGCAACAAGCTGAATTGGAGAACATGGTATCCCAAATTATGCAGGCAGTTCTAGGATCGACAGCAAGTTCTCATCCTTTGGTGATCACGACGGCTTCCCGACTGCTTGGTCAGTTCGCTGGTTGGATCAATGATAGGGCGTTAGCTGCTCGTGCATTCGACACAGTAGGGGCTGTTCTTCAGTATCTGACTGGCGCACTTGGCCTTGGTGCCAGTCGCTCCAATGCTGCTAAAAGTTTTATGCAGGTTGCTACCGCTTGCTCAGGTTGTCTGGCTGAAATGCAGCCGAGCTTTCTCGTGGCTAGCGTACAGCATTTTGGAACTGTTGCAGGGCAAGAACCCATGCCAATCGATGATCGACTGCTGGTGGTTGAGGGTCTCGCCCGTTCCGCTGCTGTGTCTCCTCACTGCTCTGTGATTCTGCAGACAGTGCTCCACGACTCCCTGACACGTCTCGACCAAGCTCTGACAGCTACGGGGGCTGATGAAGGAGCTGTGGCGAATATCGTGTGCAGTGAGCTCCAGGTGCTTGGCAAAGTGATGCGGTTCCTGGATGCTCCAGAAGATGTTGCAGGAGGGAAAGGTGTCGCGGGGTGGGCTGTTCAGCAGCTTTGGTCCCATTTGGACCCCATAGCACCACGATTCGAAACCTTCGAAAATGTGATGACAGCTTTGTTTGAGCTCTACGGGTGGTGTTTGCAGAGCCTGCGACAAGATATGGCGCCTCATCTTGGTGGAATCGCAACATTAATTGTACGGATTTTCGAGCAGTATCGCTTTGTGGCTCCGCTTGAATGTGCGTCAGTGGCTGTTGATGTCTTCGGGAAGGAAGCAAGCGCGGAGATTGTCGACAGTTTCCGAGGCTTAATGGGAGCGTTAAGCCAGTCAGCTTTTGGTTACTTTACGACGCATTCTCTGGCAGAATCGCCGGACGTCTTGCGATCGTTCTTTGAGCTGGCCTACCGCTTTCTGCTCTTTTGCCCAGCCGCATTGCTGGCTGCAGCTGAGTTTCCTGTGCTTATCGAGCTCAGTTTGGCCTGTTTGGGTAATCAGGATCGTCCGTCCACGAACGCAGTCATCATGTTTCTCATGTTCCTTCTCAACGAAAGCACAAGTAGACTGGAGATGTTCTCGGCAACAATTAACGCCAGCGTGCTGGATGTTGGCCAGACCGAGAAATGGCTCGACAGTCTGGTTGGTGCATTAGCCTCCAAGTGTCCAAGTGGCCTGTACGAGGCGCTCGCCAAGCTGTTGTACACTCTGCTCACCAATTTCGCTGACAATGAGCGTGTGCGAACGGCTTTGATGCAGTCGCTGGCTCGAGACGAACTGGGGGTAGCTGAACTTCTTCCTGAAGATCGTCAGCAGGTTCTCCACTTGTGGCTTTCGCTCGCTTCTCAGCCCTCGCGTTACTCCGAACGACGTTTCCGTGGCGTATGCTCCGACTTCGCTAAAGTTTGTCGTAAGGAAATGACTGCAGACTCGCTGCACTCCATCGAGGTGCCGAACTGAGGAGATTTCTGCTATCCAGATAGAGTTCTCATTGAATGTAGTCGGGTATGAAATGTTTTCATGAAAACTGTTTTTACCACGTATATGAACGATACTTCGAAATACGTCTGGAGCCGAGTAGTCTACCATTACGCACTCAACGACGCGGTGAATGTATCTCTAGGCCAGTTCACCGATCTGCGAGCAACAAAAGGATAAGGCTCCCACTCAATGCTAGAAAAAAAGAAAAGTAAACGTACGATGGGGTACTTCTCGTAGTAGAACTCCTTGGTCTCCTCGTACTCTTTCATCTTTTTCTCATCGAAGTCCGAAATGTCGTCGCTAATGTCCTGTAAACGACAAGAAGGAAAAGTTAGAGCCCACGAATGACCACTATTCACCAGTATATCGTACCTCCTTCTTGAGCGAGCCGAGAGCCAATGCACGCGTGCAGGCCTATAATTTGTACCAGAAACGCGTCAAAACTCGTCTCAAACTAGTTATTCCTCCCAAATCAGTCGCGTGTCAACTGTACCGTTCCGGCAAACTGGTTGTAGGACTTGCCCTTGGCGTAGAACTTGGCGCCCGACGTCACATCCAGCACCTGCAGCCAAATACACCATGATTCCGTCATAACTCCACCCTCAGCCTTATCTCCTCGTTCTGTAGCGTACCTTTCCGCCAACCGCCAGCAGAATCGGCATCTCCTCATCCGAGCCGTCGTACCTGACAAAAAAAAGTATTAGTACTAGTCTCTCACTATTATATTCATTCACTATTGTACGTACATGCGTAGCTGATCCAGCGTATACTTGGGCAAACCCTCCGCCTCAGCTGCCGCTTCGTTCTCAGCTCCCTTGCCCGAGATGAGGACGGAGAAGGGGTACGGGCAGCTGTAGCCGCTCTCGACGAGCTTCTGCTCAATCTGCGGCCAGGCCAGAGCCACAATCGCCACCACCAGCGCCACACCAAACAGGAAGAATCGTCCCAGTCCTGCCATTGTCTTCAGTCTCTTGCTCTCGCTCGTTCCGCTGGTCTGTTCACTCAAATCGCCAACTGGTTGTGCGGACTCAACTCGAGCGCCACGTACGAACAAACAAACCAGCTTCTACTTGGTACACAAGTGGTACACACTGTAGCCATCATTTCAATACACAACAAATACATAATGTAGCCATCATTACGATACGTTTGGTCAACATCTTTTTGACTTGTTCAACGTCAGCAGCTTGTTCACTTCCGAATTTGCCGCCTCCAGTGCAGATCGCTGAGTCCGCCGTACGATGAGTGTGAACGTGGACAAGATCCTGAACAGCCCTGAGGCCACGTACACAGCCACATACAACCAGCGCGACCTGCTGATGTACGCTGTGGGCATCGGCGAGTCGGCTCTGCAGTTCACGTACGAGTTCGACGAAAAGTTCTCCGCCTTCCCACTCTACCCCGTGTGTCTACCCTTCAAAGGACAGTCGCAAGATGTGGTGCCATTCCCGCCTGAGACTATCTCAGCTGCACCTGACGGCATGCCCAGCTTCAATCCAGCTATGATCCTGCACGGAGAGCAGTCGGTGGAGATCTTGCGGCCTCTGGACCCCGCGGGTGGCACTCTAACGGGCAAGACCAAGGTCATTTCCTTCTACGACAAGGGCAAGGGCACGCTAATGGAGACGCAGACGCAGTTCGAGGACGCTAACGGACCAGTGGCCAAGCTCATCAGTGGCTCCTTCATCCGTGGCCTCACCGGCTACGAGGGCAAAGGCCGTAAGCTTCCTGCACGTGTGCAGATCCCCAAGCGCCAACCAGACTTCAACGACGAGTTCAAGACCTCACCCCACCAGGCTCAGGTCTACCGTTTGTCGGGTGACTACAATTCGCTGCACATTGACCCGGAAATCGCCAAGAGCGTGGGTTTCAAGCAGCCTATCCTGCACGGCCTGTGCTCCATGGGCGTTGCCAGTCGTGCGCTGTTCAAGCAGTTCTGCGGTGGCGATGTAACCCGCTTCAAGTCCATCCGTGTGCGCTTCTCGAGCCCGTGCTTTCCGGGCGAGACCATCCAGACCCGCATGTGGCAGGAGGGTAGCGGCAAGGTGCTGTTCCAGGCTGTGGTCAAGGAGCGCGGTGTCGTGATCGTCGATGGTGGCGAATTCGTCTACTCCCAGGACGCTAGTGCACGTTTGTAAGGCACACTTACTGGAGGTAGGGCCACAGATACTGTCGGTGATAATCTCACCTTGATATTCCGTTATAAGCCATGACTGTCGAGATCCCTCCGTTAATGTACGGCAACACCAATCGTCACCTAAGAATTTGTAAGACTTGGGGTAATTGATGCGCATGCAGATTGAAGTTGTCAACGTCGACGTCATCCCCTCTTTAGCGTTTTCAGAGGGTATGCTTATATAAAGGTTTCAAAACCATTCAACAGCCTTTACATTCCGGTGTGTGATGATTCATATCTCACAGGTCGTTTCTGACTGCACAATAACAAAAATAACAGCCAACGCCGGTAAATGAGCTCTTCGCCGCCTCCTGCACGGTTGTCGCCATGGACCAAGTCAGTGATCGCCGGCTCTGTCTCAGGTATGGCAAGTGTAGTGGCCTGCCACCCGTTTGACACCATCCGCACGCGGCTGCAGCTGTCACCCGCGCGCTTCCGCGGCTTCTTCCACTGCGCGCAACTGACCATCCAGCAGGAGACAATGCGCGGCCTGTACAAGGGCTTCCTGCCCCCTTTCTTCAGTCAGGGAGTGTACAAGGCCGTCATCTTCACTACATCCGCCACGCTACGCAATGATGTGCTCCCCCACGTGCCTTTGCTGCAGCCGGTGCTCACTCCGACGGTTGTGTCATTGACGGCCGGGGCAATCGCTGGCGGTGTAAACGCGTTCCTGGTGGCACCAGTGGAGCTCGTACGCAACCGATTGCAGGTTCAGTACGACAATCAACCAGAGACTCGCAGATACCGAGGAGCGTATCACTGCGTCTCCCAAGTGGTGCGAACCGAAGGTATTACAGCCATGTGGAAAGGTTTAACCACTACTGTCATCCGAGACTCACTTGGTGTGGCCTTCTACTTCCTGGGCTACGACTTTGCCAAGCAACGGCTTACTACAAGTAGGAATCTTGGAGAGACAGCTACACTTCTGACTGCAGGAGCCTTTGGAGGCATCAGCTTTTGGGCAGTAGCACTGCCATTCGACACGATCAAGTCTTTAATCCAAGCCGACGGGAAAACCGGCAAGTACACTGGTTTGGTGTCGAGCACAGCGAGGTTAGTACGCGAAGACGGTGTGATGCAACTCTTTCGCGGTTGGCAAGCGGCGTTCTCGCGTGGAATTCCAAGCGCTGCCCTCACTTTTTGGACTTTTGAACGGGCAAACAAATTCCTTAACGAGATCTGATTAAAAACATACCGGCATGGCTGGGGAATAAGCAAGTGGCAATCTTCAATCAATATATCCAGCATTAAAGCTTAATTCAATCGAAGAAAATGAGAAAGTATACATCCGTTGTGGTGGCTTTGGGCCCCAGTATTGTTCTTGTAGACCATTCATTTCTTCTTTTCGAGCCCTTTTCTGGTAGTCTGCCAGTATTTCCTTGACTTTCGCTGAGCGCTCCACAACCTTTTCCGCAGATTTCTTCGCAACCGCGACGGTAGGTGAGGTCATCGTAGTTGTTTTCTACACGACGAATCTAGCGAGTTTTGAGTCGACGCAGCTCCGTTCTTGGCCGCAATTGGAATCTTACACTGAAGGCAATGCCATAGCGCTAGCGTGGAGAGTGGCCACGACCATAACTGCAAGAATGTAGGTGAGGCGCGTGATCAGTTCTTGATAGGGGAGGCTTGGATGGTTGTTTGGAGGAGTACGCCATTGTAGAATGAGATTGCCGGGATAACTTCCAGGCTCGCGGGTTTTGTGAGTTTTTGCGAGTTGGGGCTGTTGTTGATACCCTATTGTCTGAAAATTCTGACAGGCTGGTCAAGGGCAAATTCGTATGATGAAGATTAATGTATATTTCACGTGCTCAATGGTGACAATACAAATGCCAACTTCAACTGGTGCGGAAGCTACGTTCCTAGTTCCCAGTGGCGACCAACCCAGGCAAATATGTTGCTTGCTAGGCACTGCAACGTGTGAAGGCAGTAAAAGAAACTGCGTTGAAAGTGCCGAGTTCAATGTAAACGTCCACACTAGTGAACCCCAATCTTTAAGACAACTTGACGAGGTCGATGAATACGGCACGGTTACAGTCGTTCAGCAATCTGCGACTTCCAAGCCAATGATTTTTTTAATCCGCACGAAGAATATGATAGTGTTGTACATGTAGGGGTGATTGCTGGGAGTGTTTGTTGTATACAGTGCTGATACCAATGCACATTGTGCAATAGTGTACCATGTAGAAGAAGAAACAGATATTTATGAAGATCTGGCATACTGATGGTCTGTCGAATTCTGGTAGATATCACTTCTGTAGGTATAAGCAGTCAAATTGACAGCTTTTGATATCATAAGTTTTAGCCTTGTCCCAAAGATGAATGCGATACTAGTATGGTTAGATCGCACAATTTGCAGGATCTGTCGTCAATGGAACAATTCAGCAGGGTGCAGTCAATTTTGCAATCTACAACCTTCTGCATACCAGTCAAACAACGGGGTTAAAAGCTTAATTCTGCCTCGCCAAATCCGCCCATGCGCGCCGCAGTTGTGTCGCGATCGTGGCGACTCGTTCCCCCAAACCAATCGCTTTGTCCCTGAACATGTCGTGAATGGAATCCGGGTCGGTTGGATAGCATACGCGTGGAAAGTCTCGACCCGGTTGAGTTCTCTCTGCTGGCTCAAAAGGTCCTTCCCCAACAATAGCAGATGCACCGAATGCACTCGTCCATCGCTCTCCCCCAACGATAATCATACGGAAGATCATGAGGGAGTGCAGAAGGTTCACCATCGTCAACTCTTCGCCGGCTGAAATTCCTCCACTCGTAACGAAAACTGCTCCAACCTTTTGACTCAAATCCTCGGTAAATGACCAACCGCTCAGAAATTTACTTATCTAAGGTAAAAAAAAAAGTATTAGTTTGCAGAACGACACCCCCAGCCAGCCATTACCAACCTTTGGCTCGACATTCGCGTTTACTACGTGGGTTCCCAGGATCACTGCGTCTGCCCACATCACATCGTCCGCAAAAGACGCATTATCCAAAGTGCGCACACGCAACGACGTCGTGTCGTTGCCCAATACATTTCGCACACCGACCTCCACAGCTGCCGCAAGTTTCGTGAGGTGCGTGCCGTCCGAGAACGCAATTAACACATTGGCCTTGTCACTTTCGCTCACGTGCTGCCACGCACCACCAACCACGTCACGATTTTGAGTGTGTGGCTGATGCAGTAAGCGCGGCTCTTGCACCTGCTGAGCCTCCAGCCTGGCCAGCACTTGCTGTGAAATACCGATGACATGTACGAGGCCGATGGCTGTGCCCAAGCAGAAAATCAACAGTAACACGCCCGCTGCTTGACGTATACGCCGAGCGTCAGCGTTCGTAGGTTCATCACTGGTGCTAAGACGCGTGTACGTAGGCGGCAACGGTGCAGGGACGCGTGGTGGACGCAGCGGACAAGCTTCACCCCGGTTGAGAATGCCATGCGAGTTCATCAGCAGATAATTACTAGAAATTATCTATGTGACAGTCGCAGTGGAGATGCTCCTCCACACATTTTTTGTACATAGAAATACTGCAATCATTTCGGATACGCTTGATTAAAACTCGTCTTACTTAAAAGTCAGCTAAGCAATTTTCTTGAATTCCGGCTAATGAATGATTGCATGGACTCGAACTTCCAGAGTACTCCTTGTATTGGTCATTACAACTGTCACACTCGCAATCCCTACATTTGGTCTATCGGTATATTCATCGCTACGCTGAAGACTCCAGTTATATTTGTCGTTTTGCTAACGGCTGAATATACTGTAGCATTTTACTCTTTTTTCCGGCTTGCACCAAATACTACCGGGAGGAACGATCATTTTTCTCCACCCAAGGGGTCAGGCAATGCTTGATCAAATATCAGCACCAAATGGTGATACAGCGTGAAGATTGGTTCTAGATCACCGCGAGCCTTGCCAAATAATTCAACATGCAATCCTTTGAAAGTTGTCCACGTAAGAATAAGAACTTGTCGGTTCACTACTAAAATAAAGTGAACGTGTAAGCATCATTGATGTTCAAGTTAGATGACCTGGCACATTTATTCGACAAGAACGGATTCTAATTGACAGTACTCACGACAGCCAGTGCTTAGTTGTTCTTGTAGACAATCTCTTTCGCTTTCTCCATCATTCTCTGGAATTCGGCCGCGTCCTTCAGCGTTTCCTTGGCCTTCGCCGATTGCTCTGCAACTTTTTTCGCAGATTTCTTCGCATCCGTGACGAGGTTCAGCTTCTTGGCAATATCTCCGAAGCCTCCTCTCTCTTCCTCGAAGTCGTCGTCGTCAAGATCATCATCATCAAGGTCATCGTAGTCGTTATCCACACGACGAAGCATGCGACCACCCTTCATGAGGTTTGAGTCGACGATAGCAGGCACAGCTCCGTTCTCGACCGCGGCCTTGGAATCTTTAGCTTGCCGTAGCGCTGGCGTGAAAAGTGGCCACGACCATAACCGCAAGGATGTAGGTGAGACGAATGATCTGTTCTTGATAGGGGGAGGCTTAGCTGGTTGTTTGCAGGAGCGCGCAAATTGTAGAATGAGATTACCGGGTGAGGACTTTCGGGCTCGCGGGGTTGTGAGGTTTTGCGTGTTGGGCTGTTGCTCATACTGTACACAGCTGGAGTTGCGTTCCTATTTTCTGTAAACTTCAGCATATTTGACAGATTGGCAATGTTGATTAACCAATTTGAAATGTAGCCCCAACAGCAAATCTCATTTTGTCTCGGTCATGATGATTGCGCCTCGAAAATATTACTTTTTATAACTCAGTAGTATTTCAACTGTTCATCTTTGACAAACACCGTGTTTAACTTTATATCAGAGTTGCATTCATAGGCTAAGTGGTCGATAAGTTACCTTTGCAGCATCTTACGACGTATTTGCCACGATCGGGAAGAATTACTTTCTCCTACTTGCTAGAGCGGCGTTAATCCTGTTAAACCGATTGTTTTTACTTCATGGCGACAGGAAGGGAAACTCATTAGAGAGAATTTAGTTCATTAACAGTTATCGGACTTCTCGTCTTGCAAACTAAAACTTAAGATATCAAAACTGGAAACCGCTTGACCAATTCGCCATTAGGAACGCAATTCAAGCTGTGTACAGTATGAGCAACAGCCCAACACGCACAAACTCACAACCCTTGCGAGCGCAACAAGACAATCATACTGTTCAGCAATGCGTTCGAGAATCGGTGGAGCACCTAATCTTCTCGTGTCCAGCACCAGATGACATGGGGCAATATGTATGGGATCCATGGAGCACAAATTTCTCAGTGGATTTACATTTTCAGTTCATCTACTCCTTTGTCGTCAACTCGGGAATCTGCACGTGTCACGCCAATTTCGGTGGTAGCGATGGCAACGGAGGACCTGGAACGATTGCCAACTGTTGATTCCACGAGGGTAAACCTACAGGAGGGATATAGAGACAAAATATTGCCACATGCACCATGAATTTCTCTTGCGAATGTATGAGATCTGCATTTGTGGATCAGTCTGCCTGGTGGGGCATCATTGCGTAGACTTCTTTTATGACAGTATTCTGCCATGAACGGAACTTTTGAACGGATGTAATTCCTGTCAAATCCTCATGTCATGCCAAACACGTATATTTGTTAAAATTAGAAAATGTAGATTGAGTAAGAAAGGTTTATCGCTTTCGGCTCTTAGTTGTCGCTGGTTTCTTCTCCGTAGTCTTCGCTTCCACTATAGTCCAAAGAGAAGTCATAGCCGACGGCGTGCTGCTCGGTTTCTGGTTCCAGACTCTCAACGACAACTTCACCGCTAGGTAGATCGTCATCCGAGTTGCTATCCAGCGTATCGTCGACGTCGCTGCTGCTGCAAATAGACTCTTTAAACTCGTCAGAGTCAGAACTGACCTCGTCTTCAACATCGGACTCAGCGGGAACTTCAAAGGCATCAAAGTCTGGAGACATCGGGAGATCAATCCGCGGCAAGCGCTTCTTTTTCTGGCGCAATCCTCTCGTAATATTTGACATTTTACGAGCGTACTCAGTGGACATCTTCGCGATGGTTGCAACAAAATGACGCAAACTTGGATGCGGTTTAAAAGCCGCATTCATCTCCCTATTGAACCTCTCGAGAGGGTTATTGGTCCGCGCAACAATCGTGTTGGCGATACCAAACACGTTCCACTCAGAGACAGAATACTTCCTCAGCCAAATTCTGTGAAAGTACCTCCAGAAGTTTCTCCATTGGCGTGTGGAATACGCGCAGCCTTTAGTAGCACACCGTCCCTTGATCTCGAGTTTAACCCACGCGATACCTTTAGGATCTATAAACTGTGGATCAATGACAGTCAAAATGTCGAGGCATCCCGGTGTCATGGCTATCGAAATCTCCTTTTCTGTGATGTGTTCAAACTTCATCCGCCGATGCAGTGCTTGTTTAAAATGGAAAAAGCACCCAACAACTTCTGCGTTTGGGAAGGCCTGTTGCACGGCGGATATCAAGCCGAATTCAAAGTCACAGACAATTTCAGCTGGTGTCATCTTCTTCTCCGTGTCTCGGGAAATTAAATGCAGAATATCACTGTACGTCGTCTCTGTCCTCGATGTACAGAGAACGAAATACACAGGTGTGAACATGTTGCGAGCTGGATCGTCGACCATCAAAATTAGACATTGGTGAAAGCCTCGAGGCACACACCGGAAAGTGCCGTCTACAAAAAGTGAAATGCTGTTATAAAAGAGCAACTCCTTTAAGGCTGGGTGTGCCCACCCTAGTATCCTCTCGGCAGGCTTCTTTGGATTCTGGTGGGCTGACACAAAGTGAAACCGAAAGAAAGGTATCGCTGAGTCCGTCACTTTTGAGAAGGGAGGAACTTCGACGACTCCGTGGATATTGCCACCGTAGTACCTACGTCGCGCACGACGTACTCGCCCAATGACCTGCTCTTCAGTGAGACCGTCCACTAATTCATCGCGATCTTCACCGTAAAATTGAGCGCACACCAGACCCCATATCTCGTTTTCGGTCATCCCCGGGTTTTCTGTGGTAAGCTTATCAGTCATGCGTTTCATCGCGTCGGTCTCGTTTGCTAGTGCACCAACACCAACAACTTTACTTCTGCAAGTGTGACTGCCGGTAACACTCCACTCACCCACCGGGGTTATCTTCAGCTGTGCCGTGCAGCCACTTGTGCGGCGCGTGTTACAATTAAATGCGATGTTCTTTTTAGACGCCCACGACTTCGTATACTTAAAGCTTTTGTAAATCTTCGTGGTCTTGTTGCCCCGTTTCTTTTTTTTTTCGCGTTTGGAGCTGCTGAGTGATAGCTTGGGTTGGTTGGGCGTCGTTGCTAGAGGAATCCTGGTCGTCTTGCTCCCGATGACTGGTCTCTCCCGATCTAATGACAGTACTCCCGGTGGCACGAGTCTCTTTTCGGCCAGAGGGGCGTTTATGCCTCGGTTGAGTCGGCGTAATTTGGCGGGCCATCGCCTTGGTACTGGAATGGACACTTGCGTTCCGTCGGGAGAATTGTAGTCTGCGGAAGGATAGAGGTCTCAACTGACGTTCTCCATGAATAGATCGTAGCTAAGAGAGGTAGAGGCGTGAAGAATCTCTTGAGAATAGCTGCATGGCGTTTGATGCAGGTGATGTTGAATAAATATCCGCACAAAGATCCGTTCAGGGCAAACAAGGCCAAAAAAAGTTCCGTTCATAAGAACCGTTCATGTCAAAAAACGGTCATTAAAAAAGCTTACCCATCATTGTCGTTGTAAGCGAATACATAATCATAACTTGGTATCTAGTTTATTACTTCATTGTTTGCCTAAATCCTGCTCCAATTTGGAGGCGGCTTTGCTCCGGTCTCGTAGTAATCTGAGATTGAAGTGAAAAACTCCACCTATCCTTTGTACTTCTTTCACAGACTGTACATACCCACAGGAATTCGCAGTCCTCTCGCCAGTTACGGATCCCATGGCTGCCATTGAAAATGGAGCCACTGCCACTGACGTCAACTCAGCGGAGGGTGCTTCGTCGTGTGGATATCGACTATGATGACCTCGATGATGATGACGACTTTGATGACGAGAGAGGCTCTGAAGAAGAAGAAGAAAATGAGTTGATTAACTAGTTAGTGGATTTCTCGTCTGTGTGATTCTATCTCAAGATTCTAAAACTACACTTAACCTGCGGAATCCAGATGTTGCTTGCTCTTTCAGGGATTACATTGTCATTAATCAAAGCCCAGTTTACGGGTTAGCTTCTCCAGAGTAGATCGATCACAGTCAAGTTCAACCGCGTGATGGTAGATAAATTGGCAGTGCTTCTTGAAGGAATTTTGCAGGTTGCCGATATTTGGCGTTTGAGCTAATGTTTGACGGAAGTAAATGTCGTTCCGAAGTCTCCAAACCGCATGAAAAACAATAGCTGTTTGAACTTTCCACAATACAAGAGGTACTTTTTGGTTCCTCCTCCAGGTGCTTTGAATATCACGAGGCTGCGGAAAAGCAACAATCGCCAAGTTAATGACGACCGAAAGAACATGTCCATGGAGTCCATATCAGGAGCCATGTTGAAGCCAATGCTGGACACGCAAAAATACAAGGCTCAACTGTTTCAATCGAGTGGCAGCTTGGACGCACATACTCTTGAATTGTCGGGTTGAGTGATTTCATGAAATATAATCGTGACCCCACAATCAAGTCTCCGAAATACAATCGCAGCATTACATCATGCACCACAGGAAGTAAGAACCCTTGGAGCGATAGTAAGCTGTACAACGTTTGATGTATTCGTTGCATAGGACATCCCAAACCCTCTAGCGGGTGATGCATCAATTCAGGAACTTTTTGAAGAAGTTTGCTCCAATTGTGAGTCCGCAATCCAGGGAAGAACCGAACTGTGTGCTCTGTAGGATCTGAGGCAGCGACAGTCATCCCGAAAACGGGCGGCGCAAGCGAATATTCGATAGCTTGGATTCCAGAGAGAGCCTCTGAAGAAGTGAAGTGAATTAAATTGATTAACTGGTGAGTGGACAACTCGAGTCTTTAGCTTGTATAGATTGACGCTTGAGCTATCCATAGTCGAGGAGTCTGTTCCAGGTGCACATCTTTTGGCGGGTCAAAGACAAGTTGTCCGATCAATAGTGTAATTGTTATGCGATGACAGTCGAGCTCGTTGGCATGCTGGTAGATAAACTGGTAGTGCCTCTTAAATGACGACAGTACGTTTGCCACGTTTGGTAGTTGCGCCTCCGTTTTTCGAAAGTGAATGTCATTCCGAAGTCTCCATGTTGCATGAAAGGCTACAGCAATTTGAACTCTCCATAGAAGTAATATCTCTTTGTTGATGCATCCGCCATTTTTGCACACGTCCTGCGGCTTCGGGAAGAGCAATACTTTCCAAGTCAATTCTGAATCCTGACCAGAACGACCATAGTTGACGCCAGAGCGGTTGTAAAGCAGGGCACAAGAAAAAACAATGTTCTGTCGTCTCTAATGCTTTGCATGTTGTAAAGGAAATTGAAGCTGGTTAACTGGTTATTCCTGGTTGCTACTACTATGCTTGGCATGTTGGTCATGAACGCTGGTAACATGTAGCCCCGCAGCATCAGCAAACGAGAGGCTCCGAAGAAGCTCAACCCTGCCACTGCTGTAAAGAAACCGGAACCAGACGCTGCAGTCTAAGTACTCGGTCATGAACATGAACTGCGAGCCGGTCGACAGCTATTTCATCTCGAACAACAAGTACCTGCCGTTCCTGAACAACCTCAATCAGTGTGGTGGCGACGACTTCCAGTGCAAATGGGACAAGATCCATCGCAAGTCGAACTTCCTGCGCCTTAAGTCCGCGCACTTCTTCGCCGGTCCAAACGACGGCGTCGTGGCCCCGTGGCAGCACTCTCTACTGCAGCGCTACGGCTCACTCGACTAGATTGAGACAAACTTCGAGCAGTTCACCGTCATGGACATGGAGGACACCGTCGAGTACAAGGAGGACACGTACAGCCTGCGCTCGCTGGACGAGCGTGGAGCACTGCACCACAAGCCGGTGCCCAACGTCTCTCACAACTGCTGGATCGTTGACGGTGTGCGCTTCGACGCCAACGTCGAGTGCTACTGGGAGCCTTTGTGGGATCAGTACATTTACCCTGCACTGCAATAGTTGAGCTTACGTAGAGTGCTTCATTGCACGATCAAAAGTTTTGATATTATGACGAAATGCTGATTGAATTCAGTTGTCAATTCATTTTGTGTTAGTACATGTGGCTGTCTACCGTATCGTCTAGGCGTTGCACGAGGTGTTGCCCAGGGGCTGCACGTCCAGTGCCGCGCACATTTTGGTGAAGTACGTGATGCGCTGCTTCTCGTTGGCCTGGTTGGGACCGCCGCACTCCAACGCACCGTTGATGATGTCGGTGGATTCGGCGAATCCGTTCACGCCGGAAACGACGTCGTGGATCACGCGGCCGCCCTGCGGGGTCATCCAGTACCAGAGCGCCGTCATCCACGTCACGGCCGTGTCGTTCGCGACGATGTCCGGGTTGTTCAACAGGTCAATGCCTAGCGCTTCCCCGGCGTTGAAGTAGTTGTAGTTCCACGAGAGCTGAATGGGGCCGCGGCCGTGGTAACGCTTGCCGGGCGCGCACGGGTACGTGGTGTTGTCGCAGTACTGCCACACTGTGTACGTGTTGCGCGCGTACTCCTCGGGGGCCTTGAAGTTGTCGCTTTCGTGCGCCGTCTGAGCCAGGAACGCGGCCAGCTCCCGCTTGTCGTTGGTGTCGTTGCCCGTGTTGGCGAACGCTGTGTACTTGTTGGCGGCGTTGACCAGGCCGTCGAAGTTGTAGAGCTCCACGGCGTCCGGGAACATCGCGTGGAAGCGGTCTTGGTCGAAGAAGCGCGCGAAACTTGCAGTTGTCGGGGCTGTAGTGGTGGCAGCAGGTGTCACATCCGGCGTCGACTGCTGGACTTCGCCACCGCCAGCAGCGGCGACTCCGAAAAGACCGACGGACGCGAAAACTTCAGCAAACTTCATAATGTGGTGAGGGCCTTGAACGGGTGGAGGAAAGATTGAGAGTGAGGATCGCACCTCGGAAGCCCGTGCAGTCGGGATAGAGCTCTCGCCCTCAAATTACTTGGCACCGCACAACCTTCCCCATCCGGGTGTGTTCATACGTCAGATGGCACATTTACGGTGAAGTGAGGTTTGCAAATCGTTTTTGTCTGTATTCGCTACGGATCCACGAAAAAATGCTGCAACCTCGTCAGCTGTAGTAAGCCAAGGAGAATGTCCCAAGCTGCTGGCAGTATCCATTGCTACAACGGCCGTGGGTTGTTGGAAATCTTGAGAAGGAGTCCGCCAAAGCGTCTAGGACTGAGCAGCGAGCGGATCTCGAGGCAGTGTAAGAATGTCTATGTTTGCTGTAGTGATGTATTGAGCTCACTTTTGTTCACTCATTCTTCAGGAAAGCCGACGCATTGGCGTACCGATCTGCAGGTCGGAAGCAGTTCGACGCGATAACGAACCGGATGCACGAGGTAGCCAAAAGCCAACACGATCTCAAGAAAGAGGTAGAAGGTCGACTACAGGACGCGAGAGAATGCTATGATCAGGTACAATACGACTGGGAAGAGGAACTCAACTGACTACTGCTGCTAATACTGATTGTTTGTTTCCGCAGATGATGATCAAAATCCCTAGCGAGTTTTCGAAGCGCCTACATAACGCACAGGCAGCATGGAGCAGCGAAATCGAGGGGCTAAACGCGACTGTGCTCAACCTAGAGGCATTCTACGACGTGCAGAAGCGGAAAGTGACCGACAACACCCATCACGACTGCCACGCGGACCCAGAACAGCTAAAAACTTTCAACAAGTTGCAGAAAGAGGTGACCAGCCTTCGAGAAGAGCACGGTTCGCATCTCACACGCATCGACAATGACCTGTTGCGGTTGTATGATTGGACTCGGAGCAAACTGGCAGCCATTTCCAACAACCCACGGCCGTTGTAGCAATGGATACTGCCAGCAGCTTGGGACATTCTCCTTGGCTTACTACAGCTGACGAGGTTGCAGCATTTTTTCGTGGATCCGTAGCGAATACAGACAAAAACGATTTGCAAACCTCACTTCACCGTAAATGTGCCATCTGACGTATGAACACACCCGGATGGGGAAGGTTGTGCGGTGCCAAGTAATTTGAGGGCGAGAGCTCTATCCCGACTGCACGGGCTTCCGAGGTGCGATCCTCACTCTCAATCTTTCCTCCACCCGTTCAAGGCCCTCACCACATTATGAAGTTTGCTGAAGTTTTCGCGTCCGTCGGTCTTTTCGGAGTCGCCGCTGCTGGCGGTGGCGAAGTCCAGCAGTCGACGCCGGATGTGACACCTGCTGCCACCACTACAGCCCCGACAACTGCAAGTTTCGCGCGCTTCTTCGACCAAGACCGCTTCCACGCGATGTTCCCGGACGCCGTGGAGCTCTACAACTTCGACGGCCTGGTCAACGCCGCCAACAAGTACACAGCGTTCGCCAACACGGGCAACGACACCAACGACAAGCGGGAGCTGGCCGCGTTCCTGGCTCAGACGGCGCACGAAAGCGACAACTTCAAGGCCCCCGAGGAGTACGCGCGCAACACGTACACAGTGTGGCAGTACTGCGACAACACCACGTACCCGTGCGCGCCCGGCAAGCGTTACCACGGCCGCGGCCCCATTCAGCTCTCGTGGAACTACAACTACTTCAACGCCGGGGAAGCGCTAGGCATTGACCTGTTGAACAACCCGGACATCGTCGCGAACGACACGGCCGTGACGTGGATGACGGCGCTCTGGTACTGGATGACCCCGCAGGGCGGCCGCGTGATCCACGACGTCGTTGCCGGCGTGAACGGATTCGCCGAATCCACCGACATCATCAACGGTGCGTTGGAGTGCGGCGGTCCCAACCAGGCCAACGAGAAGCAGCGCATCACGTACTTCACCAAAATGTGCGCGGCACTGGACGTGCAGCCCCTGGGCAACACCTCGTGCAACGCCTAGACGATACGGTAGACAGCCACATGTACTAACACAAAATGAATTGACAACTGAATTCAATCAGCATTTCGTCATAATATCAAAACTTTTGATCGTGCAATGAAGCACTCTACGTAAGCTCAACTATTGCAGTGCAGGGTAAATGTACTGATCCCACAAAGGCTCCCAGTAGCACTCGACGTTGGCGTCGAAGCGCACACCGTCAACGATCCAGCAGTTGTGAGAGACGTTGGGCACCGGCTTGTGGTGCAGTGCTCCACGCTCGTCCAGCGAGCGCAGGCTGTACGTGTCCTCCTTGTACTCGACGGTGTCCTCCATGTCCATGACGGTGAACTGCTCGAAGTTTGTCTCAATCTAGTCGAGTGAGCCGTAGCGCTGCAGTAGAGAGTGCTGCCACGGGGCCACGACGCCGTCGTTTGGACCGGCGAAGAAGTGCGCGGACTTAAGGCGCAGGAAGTTCGACTTGCGATGGATCTTGTCCCATTTGCACTGGAAGTCGTCGCCACCACACTGATTGAGGTTGTTCAGGAACGGCAGGTACTTGTTGTTCGAGATGAAATAGCTGTCGACCGGCTCGCAGTTCATGTTCATGACCGAGTACTTAGACTGCAGCGTCTGGTTCCGGTTTCTTTACAGCAGTGGCAGGGTTGAGCTTCTTCGGAGCCTCTCGTTTGCTGATGCTGCGGGGCTACATGTTACCAGCGTTCATGACCAACATGCCAAGCATAGTAGTAGCAACCAGGAATAACCAGTTAACCAGCTTCAATTTCCTTTACAACATGCAAAGCATTAGAGACGACAGAACATTGTTTTTTCTTGTGCCCTGCTTTACAACCGCTCTGGCGTCAACTATGGTCGTTCTGGTCAGGATTCAGAATTGACTTGGAAAGTATTGCTCTTCCCGAAGCCGCAGGACGTGTGCAAAAATGGCGGATGCATCAACAAAGAGATATTACTTCTATGGAGAGTTCAAATTGCTGTAGCCTTTCATGCAACATGGAGACTTCGGAATGACATTCACTTTCGAAAAACGGAGGCGCAACTACCAAACGTGGCAAACGTACTGTCGTCATTTAAGAGGCACTACCAGTTTATCTACCAGCATGCCAACGAGCTCGACTGTCATCGCATAACAATTACACTATTGATCGGACAACTTGTCTTTGACCCGCCAAAAGATGTGCACCTGGAACAGACTCCTCGACTATGGATAGCTCAAGCGTCAATCTATACAAGCTAAAGACTCGAGTTGTCCACTCACCAGTTAATCAATTTAATTCACTTCACTTCTTCAGAGGCTCTCTCTGGAATCCAAGCTATCGAATATTCGCTTGCGCCGCCCGTTTTCGGGATGACTGTCGCTGCCTCAGATCCTACAGAGCACACAGTTCGGTTCTTCCCTGGATTGCGGACTCACAATTGGAGCAAACTTCTTCAAAAAGTTCCTGAATTGATGCATCACCCGCTAGAGGGTTTGGGATGTCCTATGCAACGAATACATCAAACGTTGTACAGCTTACTATCGCTCCAAGGGTTCTTACTTCCTGTGGTGCATGATGTAATGCTGCGATTGTATTTCGGAGACTTGATTGTGGGGTCACGATTATATTTCATGAAATCACTCAACCCGACAATTCAAGAGTATGTGCGTCCAAGCTGCCACTCGATTGAAACAGTTGAGCCTTGTATTTTTGCGTGTCCAGCATTGGCTTCAACATGGCTCCTGATATGGACTCCATGGACATGTTCTTTCGGTCGTCATTAACTTGGCGATTGTTGCTTTTCCGCAGCCTCGTGATATTCAAAGCACCTGGAGGAGGAACCAAAAAGTACCTCTTGTATTGTGGAAAGTTCAAACAGCTATTGTTTTTCATGCGGTTTGGAGACTTCGGAACGACATTTACTTCCGTCAAACATTAGCTCAAACGCCAAATATCGGCAACCTGCAAAATTCCTTCAAGAAGCACTGCCAATTTATCTACCATCACGCGGTTGAACTTGACTGTGATCGATCTACTCTGGAGAAGCTAACCCGTAAACTGGGCTTTGATTAATGACAATGTAATCCCTGAAAGAGCAAGCAACATCTGGATTCCGCAGGTTAAGTGTAGTTTTAGAATCTTGAGATAGAATCACACAGACGAGAAATCCACTAACTAGTTAATCAACTCATTTTCTTCTTCTTCTTCAGAGCCTCTCTCGTCATCAAAGTCGTCATCATCATCGAGGTCATCATAGTCGATATCCACACGACGAAGCACCCTCCGCTGAGTTGACGTCAGTGGCAGTGGCTCCATTTTCAATGGCAGCCATGGGATCCGTAACTGGCGAGAGGACTGCGAATTCCTGTGGGTATGTACAGTCTGTGAAAGAAGTACAAAGGATAGGTGGAGTTTTTCACTTCAATCTCAGATTACTACGAGACCGGAGCAAAGCCGCCTCCAAATTGGAGCAGGATTTAGGCAAACAATGAAGTAATAAACTAGATACCAAGTTATGATTATGTATTCGCTTACAACGACAATGATGCCCCACCAGGCAGACTGATCCACAAATGCAGATCTCATACATTCGCAAGAGAAATTCATGGTGCATGTGGCAATATTTTGTCTCTATATCCCTCCTGTAGGTTTACCCTCGTGGAATCCGCAGTTGGCAATCGTTCCAGGTCCTCCGTTGCCATCGCTACCACCGAAATTGGCGTGACACGTGCAGATTCCCGTGGAGAAGTCGCAGATGCCGTGATTGGAGCACAACGCGTTCTCACGGGTGCCCTTGACGGACATTTGGCCCAGTAGTGAGTCCCCACCGGTGACAAACACTAGAGAACCTGAGCCATCTCGCGCATCCCCATTGATTCGGTCCTGTAGCAAGGCGTTAGAGCCAGAAAGCGGTGGTAGATCTCCCAATTCAGTCAAGATATCCACCAACATAACAGTGTTGACACTATTTGAACAAGCCACACTCCCACTAGAGAAGGCGACGTTCACCTCTCCGATAGTGGAAAGCTCCTCCAAAGCTGTTTTTACAACAGATTCAGTTGCATCGAAGGGGATACGAACAGTGGATTCATCTCGAAAAGACAGTGTGAAGCTCCCTGCGTCGGCGATGCATCGAACAAGTTGGCGCTCGACGGCGTTTTTCGTGTAGAAGTCGTCACCTCTCGGACATTCCTCTGAACAGGACAAGACTCAGAAATGAGAGAATATAGCAACCCTCACAATTCAAAGACCAAGCACTTACTCAGAGAACAATCGTAGCCAAAGTGAAGCTGGTCGCACAAGCACGTGCGGATACGACGGGCGTCCCAAGTGGAAACATCGTTCGGGTCTTTTCCAAACAAAAATGTCGTTATTCTGCTCAAGAACGAACAAAAATGTACTAAAATGTTTTGAAAAGTAAAAGGGTGATCAAGTTGTGTCGTTCGCTTCCAGTACGGTTAAATTGAATCCGGTCCTTAGTTTTTGTAGACTAGTTCTTTCGCCTTTTCAATCATTTTCTGGTATTCAACCGCGTCCTTAATCATTTGCTTGGCCTTTGCAGTCTGTTTCACAGACTTCTTCACAGCCGTGACGGGATTAAGCTTCTTTAGAGTATCTCCCAACCCTCTCTCTTCGTCAAAGTCGCCATCGAGGTCATCGTCATCGAGGTCACTGTCGTCGTCGTCACCATCGAGGGAATCGTAGGCATTATCCACTCCACGAAGAAGCCTCCCGCCCTGTGCTGTGACGGTAGCAGGCGTGGCTCCGTTTTTAACCACAGCCTTGGAATCCTTCACCGGAGAGAACGCCGACGCTGGCTGGAACGTGGCCGCAACCACTATTGCAAAAATGTAAGCGAGACGCATGAGTGCTTTACTGGAAGTCTTGCTATGCTTGTTTGCTGGAGCGCGCGGATTGAAGAATGAAATGTCTGGCGAGGACTTTTTTGGAGTTTAAGGACGGTGCTCCTCCCATTTTCTGGCACCATTGTATACGAGCATTTGCACATAATCATAGTACATGTACGGTTTGTAATACCTGTCCTGAATCACCAGAACTGCGATGAACCTCAAAGTGCTGTTGTTCCAAAGAACGAGTTTACAGTTAAACCAACCAAGAGATCCAAATTGGATACGATGTCTACACGCCGTAGCGTAAATATACTACAGTACTATCTCCTCAACTTAAGGTTTCTTCTTTATCGTTTATGTCGGTGCTACATTTTTTTCTCAATGCAATTAAACGATGAGCAGTCAGCTCGATGATTATTTTGCTTAAGACCATAATACGAAAGGTTGTTGCTGATTGTGTTTTTTTTCACCATAATACACTGCGCGACAGATTAGATCGGATACCTACAAAAGTTGCTGTAGCTGCGTCAATTTTTTGTGTTGAGCCATACTATTTAGATATATGCGGGATACAGCCACGAGAAAGACGTGGCTGGTGCTAACGAACGCGAATTTGATCTCTGTAGGGTACCTCCCATACAATTTTCCACTTTCAGCACTGCGACAAATTAAATCGGACAAAAGCACCTTTACAAAGATCAAGTGTAAATTGTATTCAGTAATGCGTTCTATCTCACGACAAGTTACCAAGATTTCGGGCTTTAGCCTCTTCGTCCCAAGGAATTTCAAGAGTGTATTTCCCACAACACTAAACTCCATCCCCGTTCGTTATCTTCACCTCAACAAAGCGGATCGCCGTTGTTGTCCCGAAATCACTGCAGAAGCTGTCTGTCCGTCCGCAAAAATGACGTCGATGTCAATAATATACGGGACGTTAGTCTGGATCGTGGTTCTCAGTGTATCTGCAGTAATACTGAAGGGTAACCCCGTCAATCTGGCGCCGTCTTCGAACATAAGTGAGACCGAGCGATCTCAAAGTAGACAGAGGCATAAGACGCTTCTCGTTCTGTGGCGAGTCCATGCTGCTTTCGTTTCCATCCAACGTGGAGACTCCGAAACGATATACACTTTCGTGAAACGCGAGGAGAGAGAGAGCGAACGCACAAGTGATGCTACGCTTTGGTTCATTTCACAGACATTGTCAACTTATCTACTTTCATGTATAATAATTGGGATTGGGATTGAGGATGCCGTACTCTTCGACAATTCGGTTTGGATCCGCCTACTGCTAAAGTTTTTACCTCTTCCTGAACATCGAATTTGGATTCCTCGTACGTAGGGGCGGCGATTTCAAGTACTGATATCTTAAGTTTTAGTTAGCAAAACGAGAAGTTCGATAACTGGTAATCAACTAAATTCTTCTTCTTCGAACGAAAGTGCAAAGTTAGCGCTCGTATATCCACGTAGAAACTACTGATCTTCTGTAATGCGGCACGAACCAAAACTTTTTTACCACCTCCTTCGAGTCAGAATCGATGAACCCGTTCGTGCTGCTTAGAAACATGCCTATGTAGCACTCGAAACCGACGAGTTGCGTTATTTTTTTCAGTTTCAACATAACATTTGGGAGGCGAAGGGTCATTTGTGGAAGGAATACCTAGTAATCTTGCCTAACTCCTCATGCCGAAGTATGTTGCATTAGATAAAGTTAGAAAGGTGTTTGATATCACTACGAGGATGGGCTGTTAAAGGCGTGGTTAACGCCCGAGCTATCCGAAATGTTAGTGGGCGCCGAACGTGGCTGTATGATCTTGAATTGATCGGTTGTGGTATAGAACCAGGAGTGGATGAGTCTGCACTACCCAGGGGCACGACTCAACAAGATCTACGATCATGTATTGTCGAGTTTCATCAAGCAAACAAGTACCTGATAGCAAACATTGCTTGCGTCTGCTTTCCCGGATAGTCAAGTCATTACCGACGTTGGTTCCGGTATCAACTACACCAAACCAGGCATTGTCAAACTGGTGGAATTGATATGTCGGGAGCAGATCGGAAGAATTGTGACTACCCTCAAAGATAGACTTTTTCAATTCGGGTACGAGCTCTTCGAAAAGATGTGTAAAGAGCATAACGTCCAAATCGTGGTTTTACGCTGACGAACAACGCGGGGAGCAAGAGACGAAGACATGGAAACGCAAGAACTCCAGGAGGACCTCCTCTCCATCGTCAACGTCTTTGTTGCCAGACGCAATGGAAAGAAAGCCGGGATCCTGCGACGTCTCCGACGAGAGCAAGCCCAAAAAGAAGGAGTCCCCGAACAGCATACTGAAGACTAGGCTTTATCCGATGCCGTAGCAGAAGGTCTTGCTCAAGAAAATGTTCGGAACGCATCGTACGATCTACAACAAACTCGTTGAGGTATCGAAGAAAGATTGCTACAAATTGTCCAAGATTGAACTTGATGATAAGTACAGGGGCATTTCGCAAAAGCATTCCCTGACGGAGTACTTGCCTGAATGCCATCTGGAGGTTCCCGAGGAGATCATGAACGAGACGTATCGCGATTTCGCAAAAGCGATAAAGTCATCGCGAGCTCTGTACGATAGTCTGAAGGAAAATGATAAAAAGACCACGTTTCCCAGTCTCAAGTTCAAGTCGAGAAAAGACAATACCACGTCGAATGAGATTTGAACAAGAACGCTATCGAGTCCAAGCGCAGGCCTTTTTCGAATGCTCCCTACTTACTTTGGGTTCAAGAAGCTCGAGGGTATGAAGGTCGAGGAAGTAATTCCTGAAATGAATTACTCCATTCGTTTGCAGATGACGCGGGAGTCAAAGTTCTACATCTGTATTCCTCGGGTCAAGGAGTTTACCCAAACACAGTCTGGTCGTGTCTGCGCGATAGACCCAGGCGTGAGAGATTTCATAACTCTTTACGATTCAGGCGATCTTACACTTGGCGAGACCGATGACAAGGACAAGATCTTCCAGCGCTGTCTAAGCATCGATCGCCTTCAGTCGAAGTTGTCGCGCGAGCACCGAAAACGCTGTCGATATCGATTGAAGAAGTTGATCTACCGAATATACCAGCGAATCAAATGTATGGTCAAGGACATGCATCACAAGTGCTCAAAGTGGCTCTCGGTCAACTATGACGAAGTCCTCTTTCCAAAGTTTGCGACATTTGAGCTGACCCAGAAGCAGAAACGGATTAGTAGTGAGACCGCTCGGGCAATGCTCATTACAAGTTCAAGGTCATGCTGGCGGACAAGATGGAAAGAACTGGCGGACGTATGATTGAACGTACCGAGCCATTCACGTCGAAAACCTGCTCGAAGTGTGGGAGAATCAACTACAACATCAATCGACAGAAGACGTTAACGTGTCCGCATTGCAATCACGTTCTTGACCGAGACGTGAACGCCGCTCGCAACACCTATATGATGAACGAGCACTTACTCGCCTGGACTCTTCGGGTCCAGCAGTCGGGGATACCTACCTCGACGTGTTAGGCTTCAGCTCGACCCAAACAAAAAAACGGGAAATCTTCCCTGAGTTGTCGGGCAACTCATACGGCCTTCCGAGGTGCCTAGAAACAACGTCTGGTTATCAAGGGCAAATCGACCAAAAGCGCTCGCCACTAAGTACTAGATAACGTAATTCCCCATATGACCATGTTTGAGAACTAATTCTTCTCACGTCCAGAATTCTTGAGTTAAGTACAGTCCGCGCCAGGTTTATATGACCACCCACATTTTAGGGTGCCACTCCGTCAATTTTGGGAGTTGAGCGGCGCCATTTATATATGTTGTCGTTAAAGCGCGTTTGAGAGTTGTTTTAACACGCGGGATATCCCACTTTAAGACAGGGTTAGTATACAAGTGACCATATTTGCCGGTGCGCCCTTTATTAAGACCGGCCTGACCCAATACAAAAAGCAAGACAAGCAGTTAAAATGGCTACACTAGTCCTGACCACTAATTGCTGCGCTCCCCACTGCTGTTGCGCTCTCCCCTCACTGTGCTATTCACGACAATGGGGAGGGGAACAGCATTATCTGACGAAGAGAAGGGCTGAATCAAGGGATTGTACGAGGCTGGCTTCAGCGAGCGTGAGATCGAGCGCCGTGTGGGTCGCGCACGTGGAGCTGTACACCGGGTGCTGTTTGGAGTCGACAAAGAGCGAAAAAAAGCCGGGTCCAGCTGTCGCGCTGACTGAGCGGCAGACACGCTTGCTGTTGCGGACAGCGGCCAAGGGTGCCTTCTCTGCGCGACAGCTCAAGAGCGGGCTTGGCCTGTCGGCATCGGTGAGCACAATTCAGCGCGTGCTTGCCGGTGTCGACTGGCTAATTTACACAAAAATGGACAATACTCTGCCGCTCTCAGCGGAGGACAAGGTCGCGCGGGAGGAGTGGGCGTGGGCAAGGATATTCAACACGGATAGCTGCGGGCCCTGGGACTCCATCATCTTCTCTGACGAGAAGAAGTGAAATCTCGATGGGCCCGATGGCTTTCAGACCTACTGGCGGGACATCCGCTGGTCACCTCGGCAGACAAAGCGTCGCCAGGCAGATGGCGGATCCGTAATGGTGTGGGCGGGCTTCAGCACCACCGGCAAGACGAAGCGTGCGGTGCTTCATGGCAAGCAGAACTCGGACGACTACGTGTACACCATGTCCGAGTACCTACTGTCATTCGCCCACCTGCGCTATGGCACTGATTTCGTCTACCAACAGGACGGAGCATCCATTCACAGGTCCAAGAGGACAACAGAGTTTCTGAAAGAGCAGGACGTGCTTGTGCTACCTTGGGTTGCGAGATCCCCGGATTTAAATCCGATCGAAAATTTGTGGTCAATTATGAGTCCAGGTGTTTACGCTAACGGACGACAGTACAGCAGCGTCGCAGAGCTAACAACAGCTCTTTTTAGCACTTGGGATGCGATTGAACATTTAACACTGCTAGCGCTGATTGAGTCCATGCCGCGCCGATGCAAGAAAGGGTGCAGACAATATAGACTACTAGTGTAGCCATTTTAACTGCTTGTCTTGCTTTTTGTATTGGGTCAGGCTGGTCTTAATAAAGGGCGCACCGGCAAATATGGTCACTTGTATACTAACCCTGTCTTAAAGTGGGATATCCCGCGTGTTAAAACAACTCTCAAGCGCGCTTTAACGACACAAACAACATATCTAAATGGCGCCGCTCAACCCCCAAAATTGACGGAGTGGCACCCTAAAATGTGGGTGGTCATATAAACCTGGCGGCGGACTGTAGTTTTTGTACTGTTTTTCAGGTTGTCGACTATCACACTTGATGTAAATCTACCAGCTTTTACGATACTTTACTCAATCCAAATTTGCCAAATCCATATTGCAGCGCATTTCAGTCAAGTGCGAAGTAAGAGGTCATACGGTCCAAGTCCTTAAAAAATTGTCGAATGAACACAAACTATTTAAAAGCAAGTTGCTACGAAGGACTTCACCAGGTTGTTTGCAAAGAGACATCGACGAAGCATCCGCCCGCCCTCCGGCGAGGTTGTGTCGATGATACCAGACACAGCTCCACCGCAGCCTCGGATTCCTGAACCGAAGCAAATGCTGTAGCGCTGGCGTGAAGAGTGGCCGCAACCACCACCGCAAGAATGTAAAAGACGCATGGTTGGCCCTTGTGTAAATATTGCTGTGTAAACATTGCTGGGGAGGCTAGGGTGGTTGTTTGCAGGAGTGCACAAATTGTGGAATTGTGACGATGGCCTGGCGACAACAGGCATCTGCTGACAGCTTACCAATCCCGCAGCCAAAAGCGTTGGGATGACCAGAGCTCATCGCCAACAACACAAGTACACAGACGGCAGGCCAGATCGCACGCAAGCTCAGCTGGCAAGGCTGACTTGCACGCACGGCTGCAACAAGAACAACCGCAAGGACGCTGCTCCCTGGACGGCCAAGGCGGCCGGCGAGAGCGCCCAAAGACTAGCATTAGAATCGATCACTTTGCAATTTACTTTGCACTACCAAAGCAACCAATACACGTTGCATCGTTGAATCGGCAACTGCTGGAGACGCTTTGCAAGTTCGAGTGGAACACGACGATCGAGGATGTGACGGAAGCTCGTATCGTTGCGGAGCTCGACAAAATTGTGAGCAACGTGATGAACGACGCCATCATCGACGTCGACTCGATCTTCAAGACCGAGTTGAAGATGGATATGCGAGAGCGCGATGTGAAAGCGCGGGTGATTAAGTATTTCATGAAATGCGATGAGGTGATCATGCAGCATGGGTTAGCTGGTACTTTTTCGACCATCGCTGGTATCAAGGAAAAGTGCAAGATACTTAAACGTCACCTTGAACCTGCAGCACTGCGTGACGCAATTGACACGCACCATCGCCTCGTCGACCCGTCTAGCAAGACGGACGAGACTAAACTGTACAGCCTCGTCAAGGAGAAAGCGCTTGAACAGGAAAAGGTTTTCCATCTACTATCGAAACGCAATCGTCAGCAACCACGACGCACTGACGACGGTACGAGAACCATGAGGAACAGTGAAAAGCCTCCGAAGCCGAGTAACAATCAAGGTTTCGCTGCCGAAAGGCACAATGAGGCGAAATCGAACCGCTTGGTGGTGAAATCAAGCGCAACGAAGAAATCCCAGCCGTCAGCTGAGAGCAAGCCAAGAACAGGTTGTTTTCACTGTGGCAAAGACCACTGGTTGAGCCAGTGTCCTGACCTCGATGAAGTAGCCAAGGAGGCGCTACTTGCTGAGAGAAAAAGCAAGAAAGGAGCCAATGGCAATGGGCCGAAGCGTTACCGAACCAAGCGCCTAGAACAATCTACTGTCCCAGTCAGTGACGGCCGCACAACGTTTTTGCTCAACGACACGGTTGAGGTACCATGTTGTGCTGATAGTGGCTGCGATTTAAACATCATCTCCCGGAAACACGTTGAACTGCTCCAAGCACAGGACTCAACCGTTGAACTAATTGAGCTAGATGAGCCTGTGCACTCGCAGGCAGTTGGAGGAACAACTCTGATCTCTACTCACGCGATCGACGTGAGACTTACGATCAACACCGCTGCAGGTCCCGTGAGATGTCAAGATCCCAAGAGATGTTTGATCATAGAGTCGGATGAGAACGAGATGCTTGTAGGCAAGCTTTTGCTCGTCGAACTGGGGATTGACATTGAGCAACAATTGGAGTACCTTGCGTGTCGGGGACCAGACGATGATGACTCTTTCGATGGGCCGGATGGTATGCCACCATGCAAGCCGAATAAAGTCGAGGTCGTACAGAATGTGGTTGACGCTCTCGTACACGATGCTATCGACCGCGGTGTGATTGACGACTATATCACGACGCGACTATACGAGGTGCTCCACAAGCACAGCGGCTGGCGACTTGAGTTGGGCGATGATCCGCCTGCGAGGGTACCGCCACTCAAGATTCGGTTGAAGCAGAATGCTACACCGTACCGATGCAAGGTACGGCAATACAGCCCAGACAAATCCGCTTTCCTCGAAGCATTCAACAAGCGCCTAGTGGAACTAGGCTGGGTGTTCGAGAACCGTGAGAGTCGATGGTGCTGCCCGGCGTTGCCAGTCCGCAAGCCAAGCACCAACGAGTTCCGGCAGACTACTGACTACAGGCCGATCAACGGAATGACGGAGCCTATCGCTGGTGTGATGCCAAGCTTGGAGATTGCCCTCGAGCATTGCAAGGGTATGATGTATTACGCGATGTTTGATTTCTTGAAGGGATTCTGGCAGCTTCCTCTCCACAGGAGCAGCCAAGAATTATTGTCATACATGACGGACAAGGGTGTTTTCACGCCAACTCGAGTGCCACAAGGTAGTAGTGATGCGGCTCTACACTTTCAATCAACTGTGGAAATGGTTCTAGGGAACCTTGTCAACAAATGTGTGATTGTGTGGATAGATGACTTGCTGGTATTCGCCAACTCGCAAGAAGAGCTGGTGGATGCAACTGAGGCTGTTTTGAAAAAGCTCGATGAACACGGCCTCATTCTCAATCCGAAAAAGAGTGCTGTATTTCTCACGGAAGTGCGATGGTGTGGCAGGATCATCAACAAACATGGTATCGGCCACGACCCCGAGCGAATCCGTGCACTACGGGAAATACCGACTCCGGCAACTGCGGCGGAACTCCAACAGTTCTTATGCGCCAGCACCTGGATGCGTGCTGGGCTTGTAGACTATGCTCGTGTGGCTCGGCCATTACAGGAGCGTCTTGATGCTGCACTGGCGGGCACACGAAAGACGAAGAGAGCTGCTGCGGGTATCCGTATCGAGTTGACGACCGAAGAAGAACAAGCTTTTGAAGCAGTGAAGGAACTCCTGAGCAATTCGGCGACACTAGCATACCCGGACCCAGACAAGCAGTTGTGTCTGCTCTCGGACGCCTCTGACAGAGGATGGGGACTGGTTGTCTCGCAAGTTCGACAGTGGAAACCCGATGTACCTATCCAAGAGCAGGACCATGAACTCTTGATCTGCATGGGTGGCAACTTCAGCGGATCGGCGCTCAATTGGAGTGTAATTGAGAAAGAGTCGCATCCAATTGTGCACGCGTGTGAAAGACTGGAGTACCTACTTCTAAGGCCACAAGGATTTCGACTCTACTGCGACCATCGGAACATTATCTTTCTCTTCTCGCCAAGCAAGGAGTTAAAAAAGCACGTTCGTGGCAAACTTCTTCGTTGGTCCACGAAGCTGCTAGAGTACCGATATACCATCGAACATATTGCCGGCGTCCATAACGTGTGGGCAGACCTCATCTCACGGTGGGGCGGGAAGCAGCAACCAGCAGCACGAATTCACTCGGCGAAACGATTTACTCGATCAAAACGGAAACATGCAGAGAGTGTTGCAATGACCAAGAATGACATGACGCCACTTCGTCCACTGGACCAGAATGGATTCGTGTGGCCCACGACCGACGAGATCGGCAGCATTCAGGCTCTGCATGTAACGCCAAAAGGTGCTGTGCCGGGCAATGATGATCTGTGGCGAGTCAATGGTTTGATCTGGATACCAAGTGATGCAACCGAGCTGATTGAAAGACTGCTGATCATTGCTCACTGTGGCCACAACGGACACCGCGGCATGAATGTGATGACGAACCACATCCGCCGGCTGTTCAGTATTGGTGGACTTAGCAGGATGGTATGCGACTTCTGCGAGAAGTGCCTACTCTGCCTGCACGTGAAGGGCGGCGTGGTGATTCCACGGCCTTTTAGCGAAACACACCATACCTACGAACGCAACCACACCCTGCACTGGGATTTCCTCACACTTGGTGAATCTTTTGGAACGTCGCGTTACGTACTAGTATTGAAAGATGAAGCAACACATTTCGCGGAGCTGGTTGAATGCGACGGACCTACATCGGAAGTTGCAGCTACTTCTATCCTAGACTGGTACAGTCGATTCGGGCCACCTAGTGTGTGGGTCAGCGATTCAGGATCACACTTCAAGAGCAAGGTTATATCTGAATTAGGTCGACGACTGAAGAGCCGTCTCGAGTTCATCCTCGCATACACCCCGTGGAAGAATGGCTCTGTAGAGCGGGTGAACCGCGACATCACCCAAGTACTGAAGGCATTGGCACTGGAATTCAAAGTGAGCATGCACGACTGGCCGTACCTACTACCACTAGTGCAGTCAAGCATCAATCACTCTCCAGTTGCGTCACTGGCCAACCGAGCTCCTATTGAGCTGTTCACCGGACTACCGTGCCCTAATGCCCTTGACTCCATATTCCTGCCGGGAGGGAAGGGACGTGTAGCCACACTGGACCAGCCGCGACCCAGCACGGAACAGCAACTTGCTAAGCTACGAGCTGACCTCCAAGAAATGCACAAACCTGTCAAGGCAGAACGCAAACGCCAAGCTGAACGGTACCGGGCACGATACCATTACCATCAGCGTGTGAACTTCTCGATCGGAGACTACGTGTTGCGCTCACGTGTCGATGAGAAACCTCATGCAAATAAGCTACGCGTGATGTGGGTCGGTCCATACAAAGTGGTTGGCAGTGCTGACTACTACTTTACAGTTGAACATCTAGTCAACGGGACTACAGTGAATGTGCACCCATCTCGCCTAAAACTCTACGCAGACGACTCGCAAGGGACACTGATGGCCGTGGAGTCTATCTTGGAGCACAGAATGAACCCTGACATGGAAGCCTACGAGATCAAAGTCAAGTGGATGGGTCTCGAGACTATCGAGGACTCTTGGGAACCGCTGAAGACCATGCATGAAGATGTACCACAACTACTGCTACAGTACGCGAACAAAGCAAACGATGATGATTTCCTACTCGCTGTTACCTCCCAGACGAAGTCCAAGACGCCAAGGCAACGCACGAACTGAGTTACAGGTATTTCCTGTCCAATTGCATATGATGTATGAGAGTTTCGAGATCTTGCAAGCATTTCCAAGTCGCGCCGCAATGGGTATCTTGAGTCCGACCTCAGACACATGTTCTAGTCAACTTTCAGGCGTTGGATCTCACATCAACAAGTGCATTCAAGTTTCAAGCAACTCTACAATCTGGTTGGCTGATATTCGGATTTCTCGGTTCTGATTGGGCAAAAAGGCCAAGGAGAGATTTGTTGCAAATCCGAGAGATCACAACCTATAACACTGCAACGCGTTGAAGTTGGAGGACCGGTCATGTACAGTATGTGACGAGGCAGTTACAACCGGACGATAGAATCGCATGTACGCTGGAGGGACGATTTAGACTGAGGATTGAAAGCTTGGGGGGCAGTGTGACGATGGCCTGGCGACAACAGGCATCTGCTGACAGCTTACCAATCCCGCAGCCAAAAGCGTTGGGATGACCAGAGCTCATCGCCAACAACACAAGTACACAGACGGCAGGCCAGATCGCACGCAAGCTCAGCTGGCAAGGCTGACTTGCACGCACGGCTGCAACAAGAACAACCGCAAGGACGCTGCTCCCTGGACGGCCAAGGCGGCCGGCGAGAGCGCCCAAAGACTAGCATTAGAATCGATCACTTTGCAATTTACTTTGCACTACCAAAGCAACCAATACACGTTGCATTTTGCAGGGAGTTCCAGCTCCCAAACTGGCAGCACGTCACAGGAATGAGATAAAGGGCATTTCAAGGTAGAGAAACCCACGTCAAGCACCACTACTTGTAATAAAATCCCGGAAGTGCCGGCTTCATTGGGATACACACGACACAGCCCAATTGTCAATTCCAAGAAGAAAGATGATTGCGTTCTGCGACTTTTAACGTAAGCTGAGGATTTTCATGTGTCAACGCCGCTGACTCAACGGACGTGATCGCAGAAGGATACGACCTCGATGATGACGATGACGACCGCAACACCTTGGCTTCGGAGATGCTCTCAAAACCTTAACCCCGTCGCAGCTGTGAAGAAGTCTGCGCAAATGACTGCAGAGCATTCGGCAACGATCAAGGCACTCCTGGTGGAGGTGGCTGCCATTGAGAAAGCGCTCGAAAAAGCGAGAGAGATAGTCAAATAAGACAAGGTAATTCCTGGATATGTTTTATTTAATACTTCGATTACATGTCGTTCCACAAGAAGGCCCAAATTCGTTAGCTCTAGTTAACCCCTTTAAGTGGCAACAATGTACTGCAATTCCAAAGAATATTTCATCTTACGCCCCTCTTGTGAGTTTACCCTCGTGGAATCCGCAGTTGGCAATCGTTCCAGGTCCTCCGTTGCCATCGCTACCACCGAAATTGGCGTGACACGTGCAGATTCCCGTGGAGAAGTCGCAGATGCCGTGATTGGAGCACAACGCGTTCTCACGGGTGCCCTTGACGGACATTTGGCCCAGTAGTGAGTCCCCACCGGTGACAAACACTAGAGAACCTGAGCCATCTCGCGCATCCCCATTGATTCGGTCCTGTAGCAAGGCGTTGGAGCCAGAAAGCGGTGGTAGATCTCCCAATTCAGTCAAGAAATCCACCATCATAACAGTGTTGACACTATTTGAACAAGCCACACTCCCACTAGAGAAGGCGACGTTCACCTCTCCGATAGTGGAAAGCTCCTCCAAAGCTGTTTTTACAACAGATTCAGTTGCATCGAAGGGGATACGAACAGTGGATTCATCTCGAAAAGACAGTGTGAAGCTCCCTGCGTCGGCGATGCATCGAACAAGTTGGCGCTCGACGGCGTTTTTCGTGTAGAAGTCGTCACCTCTCGGACATTCCTCTGAACAGGACAAGACTCAGAAATGAGAGAATATAGCAACCCTCACAATTCAAAGACCAAGCACTTACTCAGAGAACAATCGTAGCCAAAGTGAAGCTGGTCGCACAAGCACGTGCGGATACGACGGGCATCCCAAGTGGAGACATCGTTCGGGTCTTCTCCGTAGGTGAAGCCACGGGTGACCCCATTGATTCGAGTAAATGGGGCCAAGTCGTTCAGTGTCAGACACTCACCAAATCCATTGCATTCCACATCTGTGCCACCACAGGCCACTACAAAGCACAAAAACAAACGAGTTAGCAGGATGAAGTTTTTACTTTCAGGGGCTTGAAACGTACTAAACTCGCAGGCACTACCGGTGTACGGCGGGTGACATTTACACTGGCCATTGCTTCGGTCGCACTCGCCAGCTCCACTGCATTCAGTCCACAACTGGTGCGCTACATTATCATCACTGGGATAGCTGAACCACGAGCGACCAGAAGGACAAACTCTCTCGGAACAGTCTCCCCCTTGCCAGCCTTTGGCGCACGAGCAACGATAAGAGCGAGCGCCCGAACATGTTCCGTGGCCACTACATGCCAGATCTCCCGGACAACCAACTGGAATCCGCGACGGTGCACCACAGTCGCCACGACTGAACTCGAGAGTGCCCACGTTGCCATTCCCGTCGCTGTTGGTGTAGCCAGTGTGACAAATGCAGTGGCCAACAGTGAGGTCATCGCAGTAGCCGCGATTCGAGCACACCTCGCTCTCTTTTGTGCCATCCACAGACACGACACCTGCGATTGTGCTGCCGCTGCCTGCGACGATCACACTGGAGTCTGCACACATCGAACTGCTGTCTGCTACGATGGTAGGAAGACTACAACAAGTTAGCTCAATCAATACTTAGTACCAATATCTCTTACTAGGGAGCAACTTACTTTCCAAAGTTCTGCGTGAATGTGAGTCGTGCGAGGTTTGCCGGTGTTTCACACATTTGAGAGCCCGAATAACTTACATCGACGCCTTGAATTGAGGGCAATTCCATCAAAAAAGCTTTGAGTTGTCGCGTGGTCGATTGAGCTGGAATCGGGCGCGTGGTAAATCCTCGAAAATTCACAGTGAACGAACCTCCGCCTTGTACTACTGGGGCCAACATTTGACCTGTGGGGTCTGGAGTGAACGTTTGGTCTAGCGGTTCGCATAGTGCTCCTTTGACAGTCTCAGTGAAGCGCGTAGCGAACTGCAAGCGATT
Organism: Phytophthora citrophthora; assembly: GCA_031305395.1. Lineage (NCBI taxonomy): Eukaryota > Oomycota > Peronosporomycetes > Peronosporales > Peronosporaceae > Phytophthora > Phytophthora citrophthora. The sequence continues at coordinate 241,705 of JASMQC010000048.1, forward strand.
CGAAAGATGTGCAAGCCCGTCCGATCGGCCGTTGTTGGTTTTGTCAGTTAAAATTTCAGCTAAATCTCCATCTCCGTTCGTCATCTTCACCACAACAAAGCGGATCGTCGTCGTTGTCCCGAAATCACTGCAGAAAGCTGTCTGTCCGTCCGCAAAAATGACGTCGATGTCAATAATATACGGGACGTTAGTCTGGATCGTGGTTCTCAGTGTATCTGCAGTAATACTGAAGGGTAACTCCGTCAACTTGGTGCCGTCTTCGAACGTAAGTGCAAAGTTGCCGCTCGTAGCTCCGCATAGAAATTGCTGCTCTTCTGTAATGCGGCACGAATCAAAACCTTTGACGACCTCTTTCGTCTCAGAATCGATGAACCCGTTCGTGTTGCCTAGAAACAATGTCTGGACTCCTTTCAAATCAAGAGTGGAGAAGGTCATCGGTGGTAAATCGACTAGTAGCGCTCGATGCCACAAGGTAGAGAACGTCATAGTCACGAAAGTGCCACCTATAGTGCACAAACTGTTGATGTTCGCCCCCGTGTTCATTACGAGGGAGACACCGATGGTACCGTAGAAGGAGAGTTTGGATAGGAAAGCGAGGAACGTGTTCCCGTCCGCGTTGTACGGGATGTTGCGAATTGTCTCGTTGCCGAACGTGACTGCAAACACACCCGAGTCTGCAGCGCAAATGAATTGCTGGACTTCCACCGTTCTCCATCCTGGTACAAGTGCGTTCTGCATAGTGTTGGTAGTGGGGAAAGTCACACTCCATTCTGTTCGGGTTGGAAGAGGGTCCGATCGGGAGACGGTGACAGCGTCTACACCGGATAACTTCAGCAGAGATGTAGCGATTGACGGGCCGAATGAGTCCTGATCGGCTAAAGCCTGGAAAGAGATCGGGCGAGTGTACTGTTTCCCGAATTTCAGGATAAATTTCCCTTTCGTAAGTGGAAAATCTGCTTGCAACGCGATCGTTTGCTGCTGGTACGTCGTCAAGCACTGGATCAACTGCACTTCGTTCACTTGTCCAGTGGTAAGAGGGTCGTCCCCAACGGAACAGTCTTTTAGCGAGCAACTGGGTCCGTGGAATCCGGTGTCACATTGGCATCCGTGGATCACGTCAAAGTCCCAAAGCTCATCGTACACGAACACGTCTCGGTCGTACAGTTCTCGGGAAACTACTTGGTTCTCCGCCAATGTTCCCATTGATATGCACTTGCCATGGTGAGAGCAGGAGTCGAGACATTGAGTGAATTGGCACGCGGGGCCTGTGAATCCGGATTGGCAACTGCATGAGCCACTAGTGTAGACACAAACGCCGCGTCCTGAACACTCCGCAGGTGCGTGAGCTTCGTCGGTTCCTGTGATAATCCCCCACGCCTTGCCCACAGGGCAATACTGGAGAGAACAGTCATATCCGAAGAAGCCGTCATGGCAATTGCACGTTAACTGCTTAGTGCAGATGCCTTTACCCGAGCAGCCATTCGGACACGACTCCTCCTCTGTGTTAACAAGGAAAGGGAATAGCGTACAGATGAAGAAGAAGAAGAAGAAGGCATTCTTCCATCGCGCCATGATGTAAGGAATTGACACCAGATACGGGCTATATCAAGAAGAACAGTTTTCTCTCGCGTCGCTTGAACTGTTCGGGCATCGACCGATGAAGAGAGGGACTCCTGAAGAGCGACGATGGGAGAACGGATTGCGCCAAAGTGCTCGAACGTCTGATGCTTCTACACCAGTGCGTTGTCATGCGGGACCTGTTCCTGAGACCAAGATAAGTAGTGGGAAGGTTGCAGCAACTGCAGCCCTTCAAGCGTATTTATTCCACGACAAAGACGCAAGAAGCAGGATTCCTCGCCCTCGCTCCGTCTTGGCAAGAGCGGATGTCGTATCTGAAAAGCGTTTGATGATCAAGCCTAAGGAGAGTGAGGTTTTAGCAAAAAACCGAGAACCTAGTGATGTCGAGAGTGGAAATTATGCTAAAGCACACAACACTGTAACCTCAGGAGCTGAAAGTCCATTGTCGCGTTTCCAGAAACATGTACGCGCCGTTTTACTTTATCCGAACGAATCCTTGGATTGACAGCACGTTGGTGCAGGTGAAACAATCGCGTTTCCAACCAAAACCAGAGGAATTTTCTAGTAGAAATCATCGTGGGGGGCTGTCTCAAACCCGAGATTCCATTGCAGCAGTGTGTGCACAAAGTTTGACTCAATCTCTGATGGATAAAGTTCAAGAAGCCAAAGATTTACGGCACTCACAGGAGAAAAGCAAGTACCAGCCGAACTATCATCGTGTCCTGGGAGATCGACATCGCTCAAGTAATCCCAGCAGTATGATTGAGTACTGGACAGAGCCTGTCTACAAAACCACGTTTCCTTCATCAGTGGCAGTGCCATCCTCACCCCTTCAGTCTTCAGTATTGACGAGTTTGAAAAATTCTCCACCTGTTCCACACAAGAAACCAGTAATACCTGCGGTCTCAGCGTTTCCTCCTTCGTTGCAGCCATTCCCAAAGAAACCAGCAGTGGAACATCAGCATAGCGAGCAGGAAGCTGTGGTGGCAACCCCAGAAGAGCCCGCTTCGATCATTAACGATGTAATTGAGGCCGCGAATGCCGCTTTGTTAATTCAACGGAAGTGGCGACGAAAGTTGAGTCATCCACATGAGCCTGGTATCCCTAAGCAAAATGAAGTGACGCTGATCATCGACAAACACGTTGAAAGTGTTACCCCTTTGTTTTCTGCGGTGAAATTGACGCACCAGACAGGTGATGGACCAAAAGTGCGCACAGATGAAGTGGTTGCAATTTCACCGGTGAAAACAGATCAAGTAGCGGGAATAAACTCAAGTATGAAGGCTACAGGAGGTCTGGGAGTAAGTCTTCCTTCTTTCAACCCGTGGACAGATCAAGATTTGCTTTTTCTTGAAGAAGGTCGATGTATTGGAGAGCTTCAAGAAGATGTACGCAGACGGGCTACCATGGATCAAGACGAACTCGTTTGGAAGCGACCTCAACTTGTTGTTCAGCAGCTAGAAACTCAGCGAATGTCTACGATCCAGAAAGCACGCGGAAAGCGAAGAAAACGACATCAACAAGTAGAAACGCCAAACACAACAGAGACGATGGAATCTATCGAGAGGCGAAACGAATTGTATGCCAAGACTGCAAATGACACTCCTCTTACTGGGAGGAAGCTACGGCGAAAACTCAAATTCCCTCGCGTTTGTTTCCTAAAGCACAGGAGCGGCAAAGGAAAAGCGGCGATTAGTGCAGGGCGAGTACCTTCCGAAAGGCGAAGGATGTTTACCCGTGTGGATCAGCCACGAGCGAATTTCTGCATTTCCAACAACACAAATGAACCACAAGATGGCGATTCTAATCAAGCAGATATCGACATTGCAGAAGGTGCTGACTCACAGTTTTTGAAGACCGACACAAGGTCAATTCCGGCAGCGTTGGATCACTTTGTCGTTTTCTCAAACTCGACAGAGACGACAGACGCGAATGCCTCCAAATCTCTGCGAAATGACTTGATTTGCGTGGGAGACCTTGCTCTAGCTAGGAGTTTGCTAATCGAAAATGGCCGCCCACTTCACGACAACTTTATCCCTTTGACTCAATCGCCACCCAACCCGCCGATAAACGAGCATCAGGATGAACAAGTGCTGATGATGTGGCACAACGAAAGATACCCCCACGTTGACATGGTTGCAGGTGAATATTTAGATCAAGAGTATTCTGCTTCGTTGGATTCCAACGACAGCTACGCCTCAACCGACTCGTGCACAGCAAAAGCTGTGATTCAGCCAATTGGTCAATCCACAACAGACCCGATGATCACCCTAAACATCATGAAAAGTGCTGTCACTAACGCAATTGCTCAGATCCAACACGAATACTCGCCCCAACCAGCATGCAACCAGCTGCTTGAGGCCGCGCCGATCATTCCGGTGGCGCAGCTTCGACTAGACGAAGACAAACGGCTCGAGTTCCTTCGAGTCCTCAACGACTTCAAGCGCTGTTTACGGCCGACATCATGTACAAGCTCCACCATGAGTGTGCAGGACTACAGCTCGTTGCAAAGGACAGTAAAGGCTGAAGTGTTGCCAAGAGAGGCTAATAAGCATTCAGAGTGAGACTGTTGACGTTGCGCTAGGGTCTTACGGCAACTCTGACTCAGACCTGTAGACGAAAAGGATTGGCGCATCCCCCGAGACGTGTCGTATGCAGCACCCCAGTTGCAGTCGACGGTCGGTGCCTCGGGCCAGTCGCTGTCCGCTCTTCAGCGACACCATGTCCACCCGTTTCCCTTTTGAATCTCGCGGGAAATACCATTGCAGCATTCGAGTTGCTGACACCGTAGCCAGCGGATTTCTTATCGAGACCTTGCCACATTTGCCAACTACAGTTCAAACTAGTATTCTACAACGAATCGTTTTAACTCTTATTACTAAAGGTATTAGTAGTAGGAAGTTGTTTAGCTACATTTGTTGTTCAAAACTTATGCTTTTACAAGGTTTATCAATTTTAACTGGTTACCAATCTCTTCTTCGCATCTCTCTCTTTTCCAAATTTTTGAAAAAACCGTCCATACAAACTTCAAGTGGAGATCAACTTTTGTCACATGCATCCATTTGGCTGGTTTACGTCTTTTGGTGCGTCATTCCTCAACCGGCCGCGTCAGTGTCAAGTGAAAAAGAGCTCCCCCATTCGTCTACATCATGTCCGCTACCACCGGCCCGCAGGTGACCAAGTCCACGGAATGCCCCAGCCCCGACTCGTGCTTCGTTAAGCAGCCGCACGTGCACCGCCCGCGCCAGCCAGAGCCCAAGATCCTCAACTCCATCTTGGACCACGTGGGCAACACGCCACTGGTGCGTCTCAACACCATCGCCAAGAAGGCCGGACTCGAGTGCGAGCTCTTGGCTAAGTGCGAGTTCTTCAATGCTGGCGGATCCGTCAAGGACCGCATCGGCAAGCGCATGATCGAAGATGCCATGGCCTCGGGCCGCATCAAGCCTGGTGACACACTCATCGAGCCCACGTCAGGCAACACGGGTATTGGTCTGGCGCTGGCTGCTGCTCTCTACGGCTTCCGGATCATCATTACTCTTCCCGAGAAGATGTCGCTGGAGAAGGTGGACGTCCTTAAGGCTCTGGGGGCTGAGATCATCCGTACACCCACTGAGGCCGCCTGGGACTCCCCCGAGTCGCACATTGGCGTGGCCAAGCGTCTTGTGAAGGAGATCCCGAACGCTCACATTCTGGACCAGTACAGTAACCCATCGAACCCTCTGGCTCACTACGACGGCACGGCTGAAGAGATCCTGGAGGCTTGTGGCGGACACGTTGACATGGTCGTCATGGGCGCCGGTACTGGCGGAACTCTCTCGGGTACGGCCCGTAAGATCAAGGAGAAGTGCCCGAGCTGCATTGTCGTGGGCGCTGACCCCATTGGCTCCATCCTGGCTGAGCCTGAGAACCTCAACGACGAGAGCCGTCTCAAACCTTACCAGGTGGAGGGCATTGGCTACGACTTCATCCCGCAAGTGCTGGACCGCTCGCTCGTGGACCGATGGATCAAGACTGGCGACCAGGAGTCTTTCCTGCTGGCCCGTCGTCTCATTCGCGAGGAGGGACTGCTATGCGGTGGCTCTTGCGGATCTGCCGTGGCTGCGGCCCTTAAGGCTGCCAAGGACCTGAAGGCTGGCCAGCGTTGCGTCGTGGTGCTGCCGGACTCGACGCGCAACTACATGTCTAAGTTCCTGTCGGACGACTGGATGTACGAGCACGGCTACGTCACGGACATGTCAAAGAGCGCTCTGAGCTCCACGTGGTGGGCCAACAAGAACGTGTCGGAGCTTCTGCTGCAGGCGCCCGTGACGATCACACCCGACCTTACGTGCAAGGAGGCTGTGGACATCCTGAAGAAGGAAGGCTTTGACAATCTGCCTGTAGTGGCCAACGACAACTCGATCGTCGGTGTCGTGTCGGAGGGCAACCTCATTGCGCAGTTGATGCCCGGCCGCGTACGCCCGACAGACGCTGTCGAGAAGGCCATGTTCAAGCAGTTCAAGCAGGTGAACCCGCAGACGTCGCTGTACGAGCTGAGCCGCATCTTCGACCGCGACCACTTCGCTCTTGTCGTCACGGAGCAGAAGCGCATTCGCAAGGGCGGTGAGACGGAGACCAAGTCGGTCATTTTCGGTGTCGTCACGCGCATCGACCTGCTCACGTACATTACGCGCCACAACGAGCAGTAAACTGCTCTCAAAACAACGTCAGCTATCCACAATGAGCAATACCAATACCAATACGACTTCAACTCGACTACTGATTATCTGTCTTGACTTTTGATTATATCGGATCCTTTGGCGTCTGTTCCAGTTACAAGTCGATAATGGTGAAGCTGCCACCTCTAGACAAAGGGGTTCTACCCCTCCAGAGACTTCGAGAGGAGTATGTGCACGCTTTGACTCATCTTCTGGACCATCTGAGCACGGATCGAGTGTCGCTGGTGCTAACGAAGCGCCTTGCAGCTCTATTAACGCACGTGTTCGTGGACGGCCTAGGAGTGTTGAAAGCGCATCACGTCGTGGAGTGTCTGGAGCTCGAGGACGATATCTCCAGCCTCACTGCAGACACAACTGTGGTTTATCTGGCGTTCGCTCGAACGAGTGACGCTCGAGCTGTTGCTGCTCACGCCGACAAACTACTGGAGAACGGAGACGATGTACGGCGGAAGCGGAGACTGGCGCTCTACGTGGTGGGCAAGTGGACGACAATGCTGGATCGATCATTGGACAGTGGCAGAGCTCGAGGCAGGTTCCAGACAGGAGAACTGGCCATGGGTTTCTTCCCTTTGGACACGGACTTGCTCACTCTGGGGTTCCAACGAACTTTGTACGAGTGCGAAGTGGACAGGAACCAAAGCTCATTGGTAGACATGGCGGCTGCGTTGCATCTGCTGCAGCAAGTGTATGGGAAGTTCGGCAGCATCAAATACAAGGGAGAGATGTCGATGTTGGTACTGAACCATTTGATGGAACTGAATGCAGGTGGCTCAGGCTTAATGAGCAGCACGAGTGGAGCGAATACGGGGACACCAACTGGCACTCACAGATCAAAACTCGATACGTTGATTCTATTGGATCGGAGTGTGGACTTTGCGTCCGTATTCTCGACGCCTTTAACGTACGAGGCGGTTCTGGACGAACTCATGCAGATTCAGGACGGGTTTATCACAGCGTCTCCGCAGATACTTCGGGCAGACGAGAGTGCAAGTGATGTCGCTGTCCCAGTGGCTCTCAATTCAACTGACGACATCTATCAACAGATTCGAGACAAACACATCCACACCATTCCAGCGGCACTGAACGTCCATGCAGTTGGAGTGAAACAGCGATTCACAGAGTTCCAACGTGTAAGTGCCACCGCAACAGCTGCAGAAGTGAACGAGTTCGTGAAGACTGTTCCCCAGATGAAGGCGTCGCAGCAATCGATCGAGCAGCATATTAATTTACTGGAGTACTTGGAAGCCACAACTTCGGCTAAATCATTTCGCGATCTGTGGCATTTAGAGAGGAAAATCATGGACCAGTCGGACAAAGTCCCGGATATGCTAGAAGAGCTCATCTATCGACACGAGGATCTTCGGAAAGTGGTGCGTCTGCTCTGCTTGTACTGTGTTGTCAATGACGGAGTGGTTAGACACGAGTTGGAGCGACTAAAGATGCATTTGGTCAGAGCGTACGGGCATGAACTGATCTTCTCGTTCAGCAACCTCGAGAGACTTGGAGTGTTCTATGAGCGGCGTCCCGGTGCTGGTTTTCTTGACTCCGGTAACACTGCGTGCTCGTTTCAGTTCGTTGCGCACACTTTAGCCGTGATCGACGTGGACATCAATATCAAGAACCCAAAGAATGCGGCTTTCGTCACGTCCGGCTATGAGCCCATCACTGCTCGTTTGGTGGAAGAGATCCTGAAGCACGGCCACTGGAGAGGTATCGACGCTGTTATGAGGCATTTACCCGGACCACGAGCAGAAGTTCATCTCACTGAAAACGACCGTCAAGACAAAACAAACAGTACAACAGAAGAACCCAAGAAACCCAAGTCGAAGAAGAAGAGTGTGGTTGTGGTGGGGTTTGTCGGTGGCGTTACGTTTCTGGAGATTGCAGCGCTGAGATGGATTGCCTCTTTTTGTAAGTTGAAAAAAAGTTGTACAAGCGGAAAAGTTTCTCCTGACCTTTGTGTTTTTGTGTACTACAGACCCAGTTGAGCTTATCATCGCCTCGACAAGTATAATTAATGGCAAGACATTCGTGAACGAGATTCTGGAGCACATACCGCCTACCACAGCATGATAAAAAACATTAAAATGCATCGAGCATTGCACTCGTACCAACAGGATCTTATCATACAGTTGTTGAAGTTATCCTCCAATGATAATGGCGTATTGATTTTGTCCAATAAAAAGATACTGATTTTGATTGGCTGGAAAGCGTTCTCCTCCCCCATTGGTCCGTCCCGGTCCCACTTTTTGAAACGGTTGTCAATCATGAAGCGAGCAGCTCCACACTCCCCTTCCGTCCAGCAGCCCAAGCAGCAGCGCCCCATCATCAGCTCAATGGCTTCCGAGAACCTCACGCACTCCATCGTCGGACTGGGCAACCCGCTGCTCGACATCTCGGCCGATGTGTCCACCGAGTTCCTCGACAAGTACGGGCTCAAGCTCAACAACGCCATCCTGGCTGACGACAGTCACGTGGCCATGTTCGAGGAGCTGCTGACGCTCAAGCCCGACTACATCGCCGGAGGAGCCACGCAGAACTCCATCCGCGTGGCTCAGTGGATGCTCAACAAGCACAACAAGACGGCCACGTCCTTCTTTGGATCGGTGGGCAAGGACGCCCACGGTGCTAAGCTCAAGGAGTGCGCACAGGCTGACGGTGTCAACGTGTCGTACCTCGAACAGACCGACATTAAGACCGGAACGTGCGCCGTGTGCGTGCACAAGTCGGAGCGCTCGCTCATTGCTGACCTGTCTGCCGCCAACCACTTCCACCACGACCACCTGGCCAAGCCCGAGAACCAGGAGATCATTAACAAGGGTCAGTTCTACTACTCGGCTGGTTTCCACCTTACGGTCTCCCCTACGGCTGTCCTGACGCTTGCCAAGCACGCTAAGGAGAACAACAAGGTCTTCATGATGAACCTCTCGGCTCCCTTCATCGTCGAGTTCTTCAAGGAGCCTCTGATGGCCACTATCCCCTACGCTGACTTTGTCTTCGGTAATGAGAGCGAGGCCGCGGCCTTCGGCAAGGTTCAGGGCTGGGGCGAGGACATCAAGGAGATCGCCCTCAAGACTTCTCAGCTCGAGAAGGCCAGCGGCTCGCGTTGCCGCACGGTCGTCTTCACCCAGGGTGCTGACCCCACCGTCGTCGTCCACCAGGGCAAGACCTACACGTTCGACGTCCCCAAGATGGAGGCGTCGTCGATTGTCGACACGAACGGTGCTGGTGACGCTTTCGTTGGTGGATTTATCTCCCGTCTGGCTCTGGGCCTGCCCCTTGAGCAGTGCGTGAACGCCGGCCACTGGGCCGCTCAGGTTGTGCTTGCTCGCTCGGGCTGCACGTTCCCGGAGAACTGCGAGTTCCAGGAGTAAGCGAATTTTGTACCGGTCGGGTCATCAACAACACCGACCTGCAGTAGAATAACGAGCCCCGTTGCAGGTGCCACTTTCGTGGCGGTGCGTGTGCCTCTTTCGCAACTTTCGTAGGCGAAGTGCCGATCCCTGCAGCTTTAACCATGCAGAGCTTGACACTTTCCCTCGAAGGAAGAACCACTTCCACAAATAAACGTCTGCTTCGGCGCCATTGTCTCTCACTTCCTCTTGTTCTGCATTTACGTTGAGATGCATCTTGTCCAGCAACTGAAAATAGCAGGTTGGAAGATGCACAATCCTCCATTTGTGTTTGTGTTGGCACTTTAGCTTTCAAGAAGACGAAGAGAACGTCGACCATGTGCGCATCCAGCACTTACGGATACCAAGGATTCAAGTCGTTCGCGGTGCAGCACTGCGCGACGCTAAAGCCTGGCGAAACCTATGAACAACGTGCAACCAAGTTCTCGTCAATGGGTTCGCATATCATTGCTCCACCGACGATGAATCGAATGGGAAAACACTCGCACGAGTCCGTAGCCATGCAGAATGGACAACAAGTGCAACCAGAACACTACCGAATCCCTGACCGTCGTGGTGTGAGTGTAAACGAGAAACGACCGGATTTTAAGCCTTTCACTGCCTCAACCACGTACTTGATCGACTTCCCAGCGTTCGATGAAGAACGTAAACGTGTATTGCACGTGTCTCTCGAAGCGTACGAAAAAGCTTTCATGACTGTCGCGAGCAAGGACAACCAACAGCTAGATACTGCTACGATTCAACTCAGTCAAGTGCAAGAGGTGCTTAAACTCGCACTCGGAGTTGCTGCAGTGCGTCGTGTGGTGGAAGTTTTCAATAGTTATTTGGATCGCCGAGGGAGCGTTCGTGATCGGATTTCGTGGCCGCTTTTCAGTCAAGCGGTGGAACATGTCGGCAAATTGTTCGATCACGAGTTGGATCGCTCTAAGTCTGCAGGTTACTGGGGGACTGGGACTTTCGCTGAGAAACAACTGAATGAATACCTGGTACATTCGTCCACTCCAGCGAGTAGCCACCAAATCGACTTTGGCAGCTACGGAGAAAACGTACGGGAACGTCCGTACATGCGAAAGCGAGGAATGGCATCAACCACGACGGATCTGAACGCGGGAACAAGTCGAATGACCAACCAGATCCCTGGTTACGCAGGTTTCTTGCCGTCCACTGATCACAGCGCAGAAGCGGTAGCACAGGCGAACGGCCCTGAGGAAACCAAAGCTCTGCATCCGACGCCACAGACTGCACTCCGACTTTTCTACAGCGATAACATCCCGGGCTACACGGGTCACAAACCCGTGGACTGCGTCAATTATCGTGGTGAATGCCTCGCTGGAAGCGACCTTGGAACCACAACTGGTGACAGCTACAAAACGAACAAGTAGGATTGGTCTAATCAGAAACTAACTACCTCTACGAAGTATTTGACAAGTTTTGCGGTAAACGTGGAGAGGTGAATCACTTTACTCGGAGACAAATGCTATCCTTGCTAAAACGCTGCTTGTTCTACTTCTGGGACTTCTTTTGCTTTCGCTTCTTGTTCTTTTGCTGCGCGCTATCAGTTGACTTCCGCTTTTTGGAAGGGTCTTCACTTGCGTCTTTGCTTGCTTCACCATCCAGTTCGACAACCACGTGCGGAATACCAGCAGCAGGGGCCGCTGTTTGCTTGTCCTTCTTAGTCTTCTTGATCTTCTTAGCCTTCTGAGTGGTAGGCTCGTTCTTGTTGCTCTCTGAAGCGGTCTGATCACTTGCAACGCATACAGATAGGCACGTCACACGAGGCTTGGTAAGAAGCACAGTGGAGGCAATGGGCTCCACCGCCTTGTTCGACTCCTCAGGAGATGCCTTGTCCAATTTGAAAGAGGCAAAATCCCAGATCTGGAAAGCGCCATCAGATGTAGCCAGAACAATCCACGGCAGCTTATCTTCTCCGTGCGGGTACACCACTTTCAGGCATCGGATGCGAGCGTCGATGTCTTTGTGTGTCACCTTTCCAACCAACCTGCAACAACAGTAATTGCATCAATTTAAGCCATCATCAGCAAGAATCCAATTTGAGCAACAGCGGAAACTTACGTTCCGTTGGTCTTCCAGACATAAATATACTTGTCATCGCCGCCAGTGACGACATACTCATCCGTGGCGAACACTGCGCAGTGAATCTTCTTCGAGTGCTCCAATGTGCCCGCCAACTAAAAAACAGGAGTAAAACATTATCAGAGCCTGCTTTTCAAAAGAACACGTTTGCCTCCTTACCTCTGCATTCATATTGAACACTGACAAGTCCTTGCCAAAGCCGAGCGCATAGTGCGTGCCCTTCTGCGAGATAATGACGAGGTCGGACTCCTTCTCCAATCGACGAATGAATGCGATACGACCTTTTACGAGGTTCCACATACGCAGTGTACGATCACGCGCCACTGAGAAGCAGAGTTTTCCACTCGGGTGCACCGCAATGGAGTTAATTTCACCCCTAAAACGCAAAAAACAGCTAGTTAGAACTTTCTCGCCAGCAGATACAGCCTCTCAGCTACTCACTTGTGACCACCCAGGATGTGCAAGCAATTCCAGTCGGACGTGCGCCAAATACAGATTGAATTGTCTGCACTTCCGCTTAGCACATGGCTCTGACCGAAGAATTCCAGACTCGTGATGGCACCGTGCTGTTCCATGAGACTGCCGACCTCCACGCGCTTGTCCACGTTATAGATTCTGTATGCAAATACAGTAAAACAATTAACTACGTTGTCTTTCATTGCCGTTCTGCAGTGACAGACACGTACTTGATCATCTCGTCGTTGCCACCGGACAGCAGCGTCTTCCCCTGCTTTGCAGCCATCAGAGCCACACTCTTGATGCATTCCGAGTGTGCCGCATACCCGAACGTCAGCTTCATCTTGGTGCGACCACCTGCAGCCACAGTGGGGCACTCCCAGCCGTACAGCAAGCCTTCATACGTTCCAGCCACCACGCGAATCATGGTCGAATGACTTTGGTCGAATACTGTTGGCGGTGGACTGACAACTCGATTAAGTGCGAATCGGGAAGAGAAAATGTGATGAAAGTAGCCGCTGGTGACATGTTGGTGACTCTAGCCAACTACAACATGTGACGTGTGTGAAAAGTGTATTTTGATCGTTGATGGGATTGTGGCACGTTGATGGGATCGAACGACGGCATCAAAGCCAAGAAAGTCGTGGCTGTTCAATATGAGCGTATTACCGTTGGTTTCGTGGGTCAAAGCAATGGCTGAAAGCGTCCGAAGACTGAGGTCACACTTTGTTTGGAGACACAACGCACAAGTACAGAGCCTAGAGCTATCGTTGCAGCAATGGACATGGACTTGATCCTCGAGATGCCGAATCATGAAGGAGATGTGCGCAGTTCGCCCATGGGCGGAAAGCACCAGCGTAGCTTGTCTTTGTCGGCTAAGTGGGCCAGCGACAAATCGATGGCCATCGAGTACCTCCGTCGACAACGTGTAAAACCAGCTTACTAGCTTGACTATTATTCATGAGGTAAGAATTAAACTGAGGTGTGTTTGCTTGCAGGAGGTGATGACGTGGATTGAGAGCGTACTCAAGCGTCAACTACCGACTACAGATTTGTATGAAGCACTAAAGTCTGGGGTGGTGCTACGTGAAATGGTACGTAAATCATTAGAATTTCTCTACACAATCAACGTTTGATTCGGACTGCGCGTTTTGTTCATCGGATAGATGGAAACCCTCTTTCCGGACGTCTCCAACTGCATGTCACCGATCAGTCGCAACTACAGCAATCGAATGGCTCCCTGGAAGGAGCGTGAAAATATTTCAGTATTTCTGCGGCAGTGCAAGTCGTACGTATTGTTGATTGTAGATATTCGTTCACATTTCTTAGCCTGAATTTGTCTTCACAGCATCGGGATGAACGACTTGTCACTGTTTTGCACCGACGACTTGTACGAGGGCACCAACATGGTACAGGTGCTCTTCTGTGTACAACATTTCATGATGTTCTCGGAGGAAAATGCTGGTGATCTCTTCCTGCCCATTGCGATGAATGAACCCGCTGAGTTTTCCAACCAGGAGGTGCGATACTATCGTTCTGTTGTTCTCATCCAAGCAGTGATCCTAACAAAGATCGATTTTGCTACAGCTTGAAATGGCCATGTCAAAGATCGAACAAGCGGGAGTTGACGCCAAGGCATTAAAAGGACTGATCTCACCCAACAGCTCGGTTATGGAGCCTGAAAAAGCTGCAGTCCAAGTAAAACAAACTACTGCACGAGCTGTAGAGCCAACTTCTGTGCCACTGAAGGACGAGAAGCTCGAAAATGTTAATGCAGAAGAACCTGCAGAAATTACAGAAGAGAAGATCAGTGTCCAGGTGCAGCCTGAGGTATGCAATCAGTTGGCGGAAGATAAGCAGGATGTCGACAATCCTGCTGACGACGAAGATGTGAACCCCGAACAGGAGACGGAAAGTGAAGCGGCTGACGACGACGACGTTGGTCTCGAAGACAGTGACAATGTCATCAAGCAGGAAGCAATCATCACTGAAGAATTATTTGGGGGTTCTTCCTCGATAGATATGGAGATCGAGGCAATTATTCATGAAGTGCTGATGGAAATGGCAGCAGTTATCGAGGCAGCAGCGATTGAGGCGCAATCGATTGTGGCTCAAATCATCTCGGTCTGCATTCCTCGTGTAAAACTCGTGGCCAATGTTGAGACAGTAGCAGCGATTGAAGAAATGGAAGCTGTTGTGGTGCCGGTCGCGACGGAAGTGATGGCAGAGTCGATTGACCAAGCCAATGTCCAAGTTGAAGTGACTGAGGGAACGGAGACCCCTGCTGAAAACGTGACCAGTACACCTCCGACTGAGTCAACTCCAATTGAAGAAGCTATTGGTACTCAACCTACTGCTGAGACAACAGAAATGGTGGAGCCGGTGACAGAGAATGCGGTGAGTTTGAATTGGTCCTCCGTTGGATCACGGAATTTTGTTTTGAATAATTGTTTGTTTGTGCAGACGCCACAGCAGACAGATGAGGAGCTGGAGGCCAAGGCGATGGCAAAATGCATGTGTGGCAGATGCACGATCATGTAAACTTGAACCACGTCTCGTAGTTCTTGGAAGTAGGTGCGTCGAGTATAGCTAACACTTTCATTCCCTCTCATATCATCGATCAATCGCATTGTGTTTCATGGAGTTAGCTACTCGCCGCAACAGATCAATGCATCTCCTGTGATCTCGATGCATGGAGCCTCGTTCTGCTTGAACGACAGCATGAGAATCTTGAATTCTTCAAAGTCGGAGCTGCTCATGAGGACGTCAATCACATCGGGTGGGATCTCGTCTGGTGTTGTTTTAACAGCAAAATGTGAGATCTCCATGAAATCAGCGCTTACAGTTATCGTTTTTACCTTCGTGTTCTTGGATCTGATTGCAAAGCTCTTCCATCGAGAAGCACTACAGTCCAAAGAATTAGTCTGGACGTGGTTTCAAACACAAAACAACTTATCGTGTTTACCTCCAGTTTCTCATGCAAACGTCGCTCAATAAACGTCTCTGCAGGTACAAATAGGCAACGTCAGAAGGGCTGACAGCGATTCCTCTACGCTGCGTACCAATGAGGTCGGTGTATTGTTGAAAAATATCCATATAAATGAGTTTGTTCTCGGAAACGTTGTCAAAGATCTCTGTGCAAAGGCCAAAGGGACAAGTTAAACAGCCGAAGCCAGTAGTAAATTCTATTCAAATTGCAGTCATACCGCAGTTGTTACGACAGAAATCACTCTGCATATTGACGAACTCAGGATCTATCAGGATATCCTGCAGCACGCCGATCATCTCGTCGAGCTTGGTCTCCTATAAAACACGACCATATCAACGGATATCTA
Source organism: Phytophthora citrophthora (assembly GCA_031305395.1). NCBI lineage: Eukaryota > Oomycota > Peronosporomycetes > Peronosporales > Peronosporaceae > Phytophthora > Phytophthora citrophthora. The sequence goes on from JASMQC010000048.1 coordinate 257,302, forward strand.
AACAGATAGAAAACTTTTGCAGGTACATAGTTGCTTTACATCAGTGTTCTCATCGCCCACATCGTCGCCATAGACTTCCTCGTCGTCCTCCTGTCCGAAATCCGCCATCTCCGGCTGGTTCATGGTCTCCTCTGCAGTATATTAGCACTTTTACGCTCACTACATGACGTAGGGGACAGTACGCACCCTCCCTTGACATTAGCTGGCTTCTCGTGGTTAGCAAAACTTCGATTCAGTACCAGGTAGGAAGCTGGTGGATCTTGAAGGGACGCTAGCAAAGTGAACTCCGTACAATCAAAGCATGTGGCCTTCACCTCAGCAACGGCCATGTAACGAACTCCTAACGACGTTGCTGGGTCGCCAGCACAGCAAATTCACTAGTGTCGTTCCTTTTAAAAATTGCGAAGAGTCAGCGTAAAAATGGTCATTCATTTATCGCCATCGAAACTCGCGTTGTACCCATTGCATGCAGCTTATCAATCAAGTGTTGCTTCCTTTATGGTGGTGTCACGCTCGCTCAGCTCGGATATTACTGCGTCACATGCCACAGCAGCTTTTGACCATATACGTATCTGTTTTTTTACTAGAACGTCCTCGATTGACAAAATACGAACACACCCGTTTATAATACTGCAATTTGTATCCTATTTCCAAAACATGTAGCAAAAAAAAACATTTTTTTTTATATTACGCCCATATTTAGGACCTCTTGATAGACAGCGCACGCCTCGACGACCGACAGCGTTCGGCGACAGCTCCTCGTCCTCTTCCAGCCAGCCAGCCCCGCCCCAGCACAGAGCTTAATATGCGCAAGAACGGGTGGGAGACGCCGTTCCACGTGCTGCAGCTGGCCACGTGGGTGGTCTTCCCGGCCGTCATGGCGCTCTTCTTCGCCTTCTACACGCCCATATTGGACCGGACGCCGGCCATTATCCTCAGCGTAGTATACGCCGCCGCCTGCCTTGTTACAGTAGCGTCAGTTGCCATGTGCACGGGTACAGATCCGTCCGATGACTGCATCACGAGACCGTCGGTAGGAGAGACTTTAGTGGAGGGATTAAGACGGTTTTTTGACATTGTTTTGTGCTTGTAGACTATGGCTGATGCCAGAGACTCTCGTCCGGATAACCGAGTCTACTGCAACGTCTGCATGAAATACGTGTACGTGCTGTATTTGGTCTCTTGGTCTCTATTAAAACTGTTGTTAATTGCTGGATGTTGCTATTGTTGTCGAACTTACAGGAACAACCAGAGTCGGCACTGCCGCTTGTGCGATAAATGCGTGGATGTCTTCGACCACCACTGCAAGTGGCTTAATAACTGTGTGGGAAAGAAGAACTATCGCTTCTTCTTGGGCTCTGTGGTTGGAGCCTCAGTGTTTCTGGCAATACAGATCGCAGTGGGCATTTATCTCGTCGTGGAGCTCTACACCAACGAAGACGACGTGATGGGAAACTCAGCCACAAGCTACGGATGCTCCACACAGAAGGACGATACCACAGGCTTCTGCGTGGACGAGCAGTACAGCGTCTCGCTCCAGACTCTTCGGATCATCCACATCGTGCTTCTGGCTTTCCTGAGCCCGTGGCTTTTCATGATCGGACAGCTCGCACTCTTCCACTTTCATCTGTGTACGTGCCTGATCCTGTTTTCTATACTACACTCCATCCGTGCTAATTGCTTCTCCTCTATTGCACAGGCATGGAGAATATCACAACATACGACTACATTGTGCGCCAACGCAAACGGAAGAACGCACAAGACCGACAAAATACCGTACGTATTTACCCTGTCAACTTTGATGAACGTTCTGTGAGCGAGAGTTGTGGTGCATCCGTCACCAAAACTCTTGCAGTGGCAACATGAGCTAGCAGACCAGAACACCTTTCCCCATATTTATAGATGGTAACGCTTTTTGCGTTGTGTTCGTGTTCATGCTTTTGCGGATCAGGTTCGTGTGCCGTGGTGGAAGAAATGCTGTGGAGAGCGGCCTGCGTCTGGTCCAGAGTCCGACAACTCGAAGCCCAGCGTCAATCAGACAAGCGACTCTCGTGTGTCTGCGGAAAGTGTACGGAAAAGCGAGGAAGAAGAGCTGGCAGAGATCGAAGCAGAGGTGGACGAGAGCTTGGAAGTACTCAGCAACCAGAGCGGAGAGATCCGCGAGCGCGACAGCAGTCACCGTGGCAGCAGTTTGTACCGCAAGCGGAGGAGCAGCAGCGGGCCGAAACGGGGATTCGGGCTCCACGTGGACCTGGCTGGCCAGCGATCTGTGCAGGCGAATGCCGATGTATATACCCCGAGATCAGAAAGCGGAGACACGAGCTACTTGGCTGCTCCGTACTCCCCTGGAACCCCTGCTTCTCCTTTATCACCACGCTCTGATGCGGGTAGCGCTTACTTTTCCAGCTCTCAGGTGGACGAGATCGAGACTCGAGACACTGACGAAGCTACGAACCAACCTTTACCGGCTTACAAAGTGTCCGACAACTCGTCCATGGTCATGTACGGGCGCCCACCGATCGACGACAGCCCATCGGATAGCCACATTGTGTAAGTTAAACTTCGACCTTCGCTCATGCCTGCAAGCGTCTCGCTGACTTGTCAGCTTGTGTAGAGAACTTGGCAGCCAAGCAGGGACTCACTAGCTGGAGAACTGCAGCTGACACAGCTTGGACAAAAGACCACAAGTATTTATGGCGCACAGGCAGCTGTCAACACCAGAATTGCTAACCATTTTTCATAAAAGAAAACGAGTTTTGTTTTAGAACGAAGAACCCGTTAGGAATTAACTAGCCAGCAGACTTGATGGCAATTGCAGGGCATTTAAGCCTCACGCACAGCCGCGACCTTGAAGCTCTTGGCTGCTTCATCAGCGCCAATGTCCACATGCAGTACATCCACAATGCCGCTGACACTGGGAGTGTACAGCGTCTTGCCCAGCAGTCCGTTATCCGTGGAGTGCTCCACCTCCAGCGAAAAGAGCGCAGCGGTCGCAGTCCAACCGCCCATGTTGTATTCGTGTTCCTTGATGACTTCTTCGGCTCCAGGCGCCAGCTCACGTGTCTCCTTGATCTTCGCTTTGCCCTCAGCCTCGAACTCGTCGGAGCCGAAGGTCGCCACCACCTTCACAGGGTGCGACGTCGAGTTCTTAAGCGCAACGGACTTAACGTACTGGGGGGTGGGGGCCATAACTGCAGGGGCTTCTCAAGCTTCAACTTGGTTGTCAGGAGGAAGATTGGAGAATGATTTTAAAAAAAATCTGGGTGGGAAAGTTGAATGTGGGTGGAAGAAAGATTTCACCCATCATTGACACCCACAACAAAGTACATGTCGCTGGAATGTGAACCGAATGATTCGTACTTAAACGGACTCCGCATTCTGCCGCCGTTCAATGCGAAACGGAAGGGACGAGGTGAGTTATGGCGCGCAGTAAGGAGCAGTGGAAGGCGCAGCAGCGAGGGTTTCACACTCAAGCGACCGCGAAGAGCTTCTTCCAGATGAAGAGACCGATATCTGGATCTGGATTGAGACCCACGGCGCTACCTGTCAACGCTGCGTTGTTCCAGCTGGGACGTCCTGCTGCAGGAGCTCCTCCAGTCTCCCCAGATCCCAGTGGAAGCGGAGGTTCTTCAGCTCAAGCTATTGATTTAACACTGGAAGATGAAGAGGAGGAAGATGAGCCCATGGGGACGCAAGAGACTGAAAATGCTACGTCTGATGCAGTTAAACTGAGAGTTTTGGATGGAACGTACAACGAACCTAACGCTGTGGCTCAATCATTGCAGTCGTCCGACTTGCCAGTGCCTTTTGCTGAAGATATTGAGTCTGATGTGGACGAGGACTGGCCTGAAGTTCCTCAGTCCGAGGCTGCCACTTCTCCATCCACTGCGGAGTCTGTGGGCGATCAGCTTCCTCGTGCTCAGACGAAGGAGGATGTTATGGCGGCATTGACCGCTATTTGCAAGCAGAAGGACAGCAATCTGGAGCAAAATGCACAGGGTGAAGTAACCAACCAGCAAACGTCTGCACCTCTACTGCATGCTGACTCAGCAGCTGATATTGACGAAATGGAGGTGGAAGAGAATGGAGAATTGCCAAACCAAGCGACGGAGGCAGAAGAAGATGCTACAAACTCTCTCATAACATCGGATCAGGCAGTTCGAGTTGATCACTTGGAGGACGGAGAGATCTTTGAAGAAGGAGCTCCTCGAAAACCAATAATACAACAAGTAATAGCGCGGGACAGTCCGCTAATGGGGACAGGAATGCGACCACATCAACGTAACAAGAAGCAGAAAAAACGCGGCAAGAAGAAGACCAAACGGAAGTTGGAAGCGATGCAGATGATGCACACTCCTGCAGGTGAAATGCTGCCGGAATTTGAGCGATTAACCCGTCAGCGACCATTTTCCGATGCCCCACCTCCAGGGCAATATACGCTTGCGATGATGAGGAATGGTGCACCAAGTGGTGCGATGAATATGCGTCCAATGTTTCAAGACTCGGCTTCCGCCCCCTTTCAATCTGGGTCGCTGGTTTCTGGTGGTCAACACCCTCTGATGAGGCCTTCGCCACAGCATCAAACGCCTCCACTTCCACCGCCGCTGCCGTATGAAGACAGTCAGATTCTACGCGTAAACCGCCAAGGCAGTATGGAAATGCTTGGCTGCGACGACCAATTGATGTTCGCCGCTCCTCCAATGCAGGGAGGATTTAAATACCGAACGGTGGTATCGATTCCTCCACCCAGACCAAGAGGAAATGGACCAAGCAACTTTTTACAGCGCTCCGTAAGTGATCAATCCCGCCCTTTTCCTATCGGCCCCCAAAGCCATAGCGATGGCTCCAAGGTTCCTCCCAACAGGGAGCGCAAAAAATCTGAAGATTTCGACCTGGACAGTCTGCGAGCAGCTGCTCTCCGAAGCAAGGTTAATCGCTCTGTGAAAGCTTCGACGTCAACTCTGACACCGACTACTCCAACAGTAGATGAGATGAGTGTTCCCTCTTCCTTACCGCCTTCTCCGAAATCAGCGAACAAAGAGGAAAGTAATTCAGAGCCTGCAAGTCCCGAAGATGAAGACGAGCTGCGCCTAGAGATTTTACGCTCCATGAAGCGAAAGCGAAAGCAAATAGCTCTCAAGTCATCGACCGATGATGTTCCAGTGGCGTCAGTTAATGTACCAAGCGCAGTTGAAATGGATGTGCAGGAGAAACTTGATGAGTGTTCTAAACCTGTGGACACAAATACTGAGGTTGAAGCGCCTACACAACCAGAATCAGTTGATGTTGCTGAAGCCGAGAGTGTTGTGGACACTGGTGCGTGCTGTGAGGCAGATAACACTACAGTGGGGCAAGATGAAATGGGTACACGCAACCAAGCAGAAGCTCCTTTGACCAGAGGATCAGTATCAGTTACGCCCTCAGTGGAGCAGGCTGTAACAACCTGGGAGGTCTGCCCATTGACTGCCTGCTCTCAGTCATTGGTGATTCGTCTCAGCCCAGAAGATTTTTCACCCCGTGAAGGTGGGGACGAACATCGCACAAAAACTACCTTGTCCAACAGCTTGCACAATGCCATTAAGGAAATGCGACGTAAGATTGCTGAGCGTGAGAAGGAGCAAACAAGTCGTTTGCTGGTAAACGCTACGGGTCGCCTATCTCAATCTTCCGGGTCGTCGTCAAGTTCAGAGTCGTCAGCCGCTACTCCAAGTAATTTGCACCCGCAAAAGAAGGTGAGTACTCTTGTTGCTCAAGCAGCAGATGTAACGGCAACATATCCTGAGGTAAGTTCTGCTGTTACTGAACACACGAAGAAGAGCTCGTGTGCCGCTAGAGCGGAGTTGGGTAATCCAGGAAAGGATGTGCCGCTGAAACAGGTTTCAGCCATTGAAACCCTACCGCCGGCAGCAACAGCAGGATGCACAGCGAAACCATTGGAGACTCAAGATCATGGCGACACATCAGGGGTCAGTACTTTCGTCAATATGCCTCGTGTATTGCAGCCCCAGGTGCCGGCGATCAGTGATAGGCGAAACGGAGATTCTGCAAACGCGTCTTGCGTAAAGAAATCTATAGAGCCTGTCGCGGCAGCGTAGCGCCTTGTGCGGGTGAGTGCGTGTGTTTGGGCGCCAACACTAATTGCTTGTTCTGTGTGGTTTGCTCTTGCGTTTCCACTGCAGCAGGATGCCTCGATGCTGGCAACTACGTGTACTGGTGACGTGCGAGTGGAGACACTGTCTGTGGCTGAGAAGCCGGTGTCTAAGGATGCGGCGATCTCTGAAAGCGGAAGTGATGCAATTGACTTTGATGCAGTCCGAGCCGAGTACGAGCAGTGTGAGGCAGAGTGCAAGGAGGCGGATACGCACATAGCAAGACTGTCAAGCGAAATGGCCGCGCTTAAAACGCAGTTGCCTCCAGTGGATTCAGCACAGGCGTGAGGGAGCAACAAGTGAAAGACGAGTGGGGTTTGTGTCGAAGGTTTCGCTAATTGTAAGGGCTCGACCGTGTAGAAGTGCCGGTATGTGGGAAATGTAGATTATAGGGCAGTGGGGTTCGCTTGTTGTGGCTGAACTCGTTTAGGGTTGACAGACACTACCCGCGCGGATGAGTTTGTTAGTTTTTTTGTATTTATTCGAATCAATTCCTTGGATTCATTTCGTGTATGTTCACTTTCTTTTCTTTAGAAGTAAAGTGGATTCGAGTACGGCGGATACCGATCGTCAATCCAAATGTTCACCAAGTCATCGACCTGCAGGATAATATCCATCAGCTTCACTTCATCCTTGAACGTCATCGGCGTCGGATGCAGAGGCGATCCGCACAACGTGACCATGAGGCTTTCGTCTTCGTGAATGAACGCCCTCGCCATGATATCAAAGTCCACTTCAAGCTTCGGTGACTGTAGCAGCGCCATGATACTCGCTTTGGCAGTGTCGAAGAGCACTTGATGTTGAGGAAACGCTCGAAGGAGTTGTGGTCGCACGTAGTTGGTGAGGAAATAGTCGGCAATTGACAGCAAACGGACCATGATGGAGCCTGCTTTTGCTGTCGTGTGGAGCTTGGTGAAGTCGCTTGTGCTCACGTTGAGTTGGCCTAACGATCTCTTGCCATCGACTTCTTCCGTGAACGCTGGACCAAAGGAGAAGTTGAGAGCGCAATGCGTTGAGTTTGTGCCTGACTCATTGAGAGATCCAGTCACTTTCCTTTTAGCTGCTTCTTCTCGACGTTCAAGTTCAC
>JASMQC010000049.1:0-5000 GCA_031305395.1 Phytophthora citrophthora
CTAAGGTGAGCTCAATGAGAACAGAAATCTCATGTAGAACAAAAGGGTAAAAGCTCACTTGATTTTGATTTTCAGTATGAATACAAACCGTGAAAGCGTGGCCTATCGATCCTTTAGTTCTTTAGAATTTTAAGCTAGAGGTGTCAGAAAAGTTACCACAGGGATAACTGGCTTGTGGCAGCCAAGCGTCCATAGCGACGTTGCTTTTTGATTCTTCGATGTCGGCTCTTCCTATCATTGCGAAGTAGAACTCGCCAATTGTTGGATTGTTCACCCACTAATAGGGAACGTGAGCTGGGTTTAGACCGTCGTGAGACAGGTTAGTTTTACCCTACTGATGAGTTCGTTGTCTAAACAGTAATCCAACCCAGTACGAGAGGAACCGTTGGTTCAGATAATTGGTAACTGCGGTTAGCTGAAAAGCTAGTGCCGCCAAGCTACCATCTGTAGGATTATGGCTGAACGCCTCTAAGTCAGAATCCATGCTGGAATAGACGATAATCACCTTTCCCGATGTGCCGCGAATAGCGATAGGTGTCTTCTGGGCACCCAACATCATACAATTGCAACGCACTCCGCCGCCTGTCAAGTGCTGGTGGTGGAGAGTAGGCTGACTTGTAATTTCAAATATTGGGAAAGATAAATCCTTTGTAGACGACTTAACTACAGAACGGGGTGTTGTAAGCATGAGAGTAGTCTTGTACTACGATCTGCTGAGATTTAGCCCTTGTTCTATTGATTTGTTCAGAAATGAACATTTCTCCCCCCCCACAAACAATTTTCATTGCAACCGCGCAATACACTATAAAGCAAAGCAGTCAAAAATAAGGCTGTCTAAAGTGATTTACTTTCGCGTCTGGGGTGGTGAAAGTGCCTAACTGGTCGGCAGTTAGTGTGCCTATTAATAAACTGTTAAGTGTGCGTTTGCCACACGGTCTTGCCTGTAGCCTTCTTTGCTTCGCGGCGTTTGTTTTTCAGAAATCGCTAAGTGCCAGCGCTAATGTTTTCCGAGCCAAATTGGGGGACTTTAGTGTGGGGGTGTAACAGGGCAGCAAAGACTTGTGTGCAGTGTGTACGGCTTGTGTGCGAGTTGTGTACGCTGTGTACGGCTTGTGTACGCTGTGTACGGCTTGCGTGGCACGCGTGTGCGAGTTGTGTGGCTGGCGGCGCCAATTTAGACTAGGATAAAGTATATAAAATGACTGAAAAGACTTTGTGAATTTTTGTTGATGATGTTTCCAGGGCAGGTGGCGAGGAAGCGCTGGCGAATATGGACCAAGGTGACGGCGAGGAAGCGCGGCGCGTGCGGGTGCGTATGGGCGAAGGTGACGACGGCGAGGAAGCGTGCGGGCGCGGACATGGAGGTGATGGAAGGTGACGGAGCGCAGAGCATGTTGTATATGCGGCATTAGTGTCGTACTTAAGCGGAGCGCTTCCTGGGCGTATATGGAGGTGTCCATGGTGTCCATGTTTCCTGGGCGTGTATGTGGGTGTGTCCTGTCGCATGTTCCGGTCGGATGTGGCTGTGCAAGTTGAAAAATGCACCTTGGGCTATTGCATTGTTGTGCGTCCGCGTACGCGTCAATATGGAGCGGGGGTGCTATCTGCACGGCTGGCAGTGAAGGTGTCGGCCGCCCCCCCGACCTGTAGCAGTTAGTATGTACTAGTAGAGGGTCGCTAGTAGCCTCCCATTCGTCTGTGTGTGCCACACCACCCCCTTTTGTCTGTGCATGCCTGCATGCCTTTTCCATACTTAGATGAAGAGAAATGCTTACAAAAGCGCGTACCGTAGTGCGTCGGTTGATGGCTACTGACTGACTCACTCTTTTTGTTCTTTACTCACTCTTTTATTTACACAGTGAAGTAGACACGCCCCCCCCCCCCCCCCCCCCCCCCCCACACACACACTTGTAGACGCTCTCACATGCTTGTAGTAGTCTCCCCTAGCCCTACGTCCACCTCCGTACCCTCCACTCACTCTTTCACTGCCTTACTCACTTGTTTGTTAGGCAGATCGCGAGTTACCCTGTAACTTGTCCGCCTGTACCCGTAAACTTCCCCAACTTGTCCGCTCTATTACAGCTGTCCCCTAGCCCTATGTCCACATGTGTCCACGTGGATGTGTCGAGACATATTGTAAGATGTTGTGTGAGCGGTCGGCATAAGTAGGAGTGGCGCACATGTCCCGGTGTAGACGGCCATCTTAGGCTGAGAACACCATATCCCGTTCGCTCTGTGAAGTTAAGCAGCCTCAAGCTCGGGTAGTACTCGGGTGGGTGACCACCGGGGAAGTCCGGGTGCTGTCTACTCTTTTGCCTGCCGCAGCTTTGGCAGTTCTCCTTTTCACAAGCCGAGACTTGGCATGCATCTTGGGGACACCTTGGCAGACATAGCCGTGCACGTGTCACCCCCTCCGGGGACGTTCCTCCCTCCTCTCCTGTCATACTTCATATATGCCGGAACGCAGTTGGTTGGTTTGTGGAGACACCCCGACAGGTACGTGTCGATCTCGAGGTTGGGATGGGGGTTTGTGAGCATGGGGAATCCAACTAGCGGAGGTAGAAAAGATCCAGACTAACAGAACCCTCTCAAACCTGTTACCCGCACAGAACGTCCATGTTGCGGGGGCAAATCGTGGAACCCAGCCGGTCCAGACAGTGCACTAGACGTAGTTTCACCTGCTCTTTCACGTGATCACCTTGGATTTGGACCCACGTCTATGTAAACCCTCCAAACCTGATAAAAACACAAACGCACGTAACTCCGCCCCCAGATGTGGTCCAGAGATGATCCAGGTGGATATCTATAGGTTTTCAGGTACGGGGAATCCGATTATGAAGGTGACATAGACGTGCGAGCCGTACTTTTTATAAAAATGTCGACCATCGAAATCACAAAATCGAAAGATACCCCAAGGTGCAAAATTTCATGGCGAGTCGAATGGTCGCGGTCGCTTTGTACGACCTCTCGACTTTTATATATTCGTATCAAATTTAAGAGGTATCTACTGCTGCACGACCTCTCGACTTTTATATATTCACGTATCAAATTTAAGAGGTATCTACTGTTCATACCAATCAACCTCGATAGACCTACCCTATGTAAAATCACCCGGGGAACACGCTCGTCAAGTCCGATTTTGTCTATCTTCAAGTCCCTTGGCTGTAGAGCAAATTCTAAAATGTATCCATTTCAGGAAAAGCCCGCTGCCGCAAAACGAGTTGTCCAAATAATTTTTCCCAGAGCGCTACGATACGCAACATTTGAAGACGGATCCGATGCGCGTAGTCACAGCTCACGATTCCCTCTCAAACTTTATATATAAAGTTTCAAGAGTATATCATTTTTCACAGTTGACATATGGCGATGTCGAAGCAAGTGTCAGATAGGAAATCACACGGGGAACACGCCTGTCAAGTCAGATGATGGAATTTGTTACCCCTTCCCGGTCAAAAGTGAATTTGAAAATGAGGCGAAAACGTAAAAAGGCTCCTAGCGCAAAACCGGGTTAGAAACCGACCTTGGCTTCTATGGAGGAAAATGTTCCCCGCGTGATTTCACGTCTAGCCATCTCGCGAATCAGATAGAAACGGAGATCGCGGTATTCCGGCCTCTAGAGGCCGAAACATGCGTTTTTGGGGTGTTCGGATCGGCTCTGAAAACGCATGTTTCGATCTCTAAAAAGGCTCCTAGCGCAAAACCGGGTTAGAACCCGACCTTGGCTTCTATGGAGGAAAATGTTCCCCGCGTGATTTCACGTCTAGCCATCTCGCGATAGAAATTTCAGATCGCGGTATTCCGGCCTCTAGAGGCCGAAACATGCACTTTTCATAAATGGGGTGTTCGGATCGGCTCTAAAACGCATGTTTCGATCTCTACAGGACAGGGAACCCGAACGATGTCGATGTCATCCCGCCAGACGCGGGCAAAAATCCCAGCTCTTTCAGTGGTAAGCCAGATTGAACCGTTTTTGCAAATCCCTTGGCGAAAACAGCGCGATTTTCTTGAAAAGTGCACTTTTCATAAATGGCCCGTTTCGCCCCTCTGTAGGCCAGAGGGTCGATGTTTGGTCAAATGTTCGCCGTGCGCCATTCCGCTCCTACTAGAGGTAACTTTTTGCGCTCTTTCACGTTTTTGCGAAAATCGCGAAAACCCGCGATTTCGGCAAAAAATGGCCATTTTCACGTATATTCGCCCCTCTGTAGGCCAGAGGACCCAGACGATGTTTGGTCAAAAAGGTCCTACTAGAGGTAACTTTTTGCGCTCTTTCACGTGGTGAAGTCAGATTGAGCCCGATTTCAAATCCCTTGGCTACAGCACGATTTGTAGGCGAAAAAAACAGAAAAATGGCGTTTTCTCGAAAACGGCTTAGACAACAACATTCGCTAGTATGGAGAAAAATGTTCCCCGTGCGATTCCCCATTGATATAGCCAAAGTCCCGGGCAAGATAATTTTTTTTGCGCTTTGTGAGCCGATTTGGAGTAGGCAACTGGTGCCGCATAACAAACTTTTGTCGCCACTCAAGGTTTCAAAAAGGGTCCCCGGCGGAACAAAGTCACTTCTAGAACGATCTAGCTCAATCTGAAAGTTGCACCGGGTGCGCCATCATGAAAAACCAAAACTGTAAAAAGGAATTCCGAGATTTTATATTTCCCTTCGAGATATTCATAAAAATATAAATTTTCAGAAATTCGGTACATAAAAGTCCAAAAATAGAAAAAAGTTACAACATCTGTCTTTTCTCGACCCGACCCCTAGGGGTATTGTCGCGCGCTCTTTCGAATGAGCTATGTCCCGAAAGCCTCGCTCCCAAGTTTCAGTATACAAAACTTCTCAAAAGAATGTTGTAAACTCGTAGTTTTACTTTGCCACCGGGGGGGATGGATACAGTATCGAAAATAAAGGTCACTTTGCATTTGGCAGAAATTACCTCGCTCCCTATGGGCCGTGCTACGGCGAAATTCGTTAAAAACAGATGTTTCTTTAAAAACATCTGTCG
>JASMQC010000049.1:15000-17500 GCA_031305395.1 Phytophthora citrophthora
AGGAGTGGCGCACATGTCCCGGTGTAGACGGCCATCTTAGGCTGAGAACACCATATCCCGTTCGCTCTGTGAAGTTAAGCAGCCTCAAGCTCGGGTAGTACTCGGGTGGGTGACCACCGGGGAAGTCCGGGTGCTGTCTACTCTTTTGCCTGCCGCAGCTTTGGCAGTTCTCCTTTACAAGCCGAGACTTGCTGTCTACTCTTTTGCCTGCCGCAGCTTTGGCAGTTCTCCTTTTCACAAGCCGAGACTTGGCATGCATCTTGGGGACACCTTGGCAGACATAGCCGTGCACGTGTCACCCCCTCCGGGGACGTTCCTCCCTCCTCTCCTGTCATACTTCATATATGCCGGAACGCAGTTGGTTGGTTTGTGGAGACACCCCGACAGGTACGTGTCGATCTCGAGGTTGGGATGGGGGTTTGTGAACATGGGGAATCCAACTAGCGGAGGTAGAAAAGATCCAGACTAACAGAACCCTCTCAAACCTGTTACCCGCACAGAACGTCCATGTTGCGGGGGCAAATCGTGGAACCCAGCCGGTCCAGACAGTGCACTAGACGTAGTTTCACCTGCTCTTTCACGTGATCACCTTGGATTTGGACCCACGTCTATGTAAACCCTCCAAACCTGATAAAACACACAAACGCACGTAACTCCGCCCCCAGATGTGGTCCAGAGATGATCCAGGTGGATATCTATAGGTTTTCAGGTACGGGGAATCCGATCGACCATCGAAATCACAAAACTTATGAAGGTGACATAGACGTGCGAGCCGTACTTTTTATAAAAATGTCGACCATCGAAATCACAAAATCGAAAAATACCCCAAGGTGCAAAATTTCATGGCGAGTCGAATGGTCGCGGTCGCATCTTTGTACGACCTCTCGACTTTTATATATTCACGTATCAAATTTAAGAGGTATCTACTGTTCATACCAATCAACCTCGATAGACCTACCCTATGTAAAATCACCCGGGGAACACGCTCGTCAAGTCCGATTTTGTCTATCTTCAAGTCCCTTGGCTGTAGAGCAAATTCTAAAATGTATCCATTTCAGGAAAAGCCCGCTGCCGCAAAACGAGTTGTCCAAATAATTTTTCCCAGAGCGCTACGATACGCAACATTTGAAGACGGATCCGATGCGCGTAGTCACAGCTCACGATTCTCTCTCAAACTTTATATATAAAGTTTCAAGAGTATATCATTTTTCACAGTTGACATATGGCGATGTCGACAAGTGTCAGATAGGAAATCACACGGGGAACACGCCTGTCAAGTCAGATGATGGAATTTGTTACCCCTTCCCGGTCAAAAGTGAATTTGAAAATGAGGCGAAAACGTAAAAAGGCTCCTAGCGCAAAACCGGGTTAGAAACCGACCTTGGCTTCTATGGAGGAAAATGTTCCCCGCGTGATTTCACGTCTAGCCATCTCGCGATAGAAACGCAGATCGCGGTATTCCGGCCTCTAGAGGCCGAAACATGCGTTTTTGGGGTGTTCGGATCGGCTCTGAAAACGCATGTTTCGATCTCTACAGGACAGGGAACCCGAACGATGTCGTGTCAAACCCGATGGACTAGGGGTAAAAATCGACGCTCTTTCACGTGGTGAAGTCAGATTGAGCCGAATTTCAAATCCCTTGGCTACAGCGCGATTTTCTTGAAAAGTGCACTTTTCATAAATGGCCCGTTTACGCAAAATCGGCTTAGACACCGAAGGTCGTTTGTTCTTGAAAAGTGCACTTTTCATAAATGGCCCGTTTACGCAAAATCGGCTTAGACACCGAAGGTCGTTTGTATGGAGAAAAACGATTCCGCATCTAGCCAGCTCGCGATAGAAACCCAGATTTCAGTTTTGCGGCCTCTAGAGGCCAAAAACATGCGTTTTTGCGAAAATCGCGAAAACCCGCGATTTCGGCAAAAAATGGCCATTTTCACGTATATTCGCCCCTCTGTAGGCCAGAGGACCCAGACGATGTTTGGTCAAAAAGGTCCTACTAGAGGTAACTTTTTGCGCTCTTTCACGTGGTGAAGTCAGATTGAGCCCGATTTCAAATCCCTTGGCTACAGCACGATTTGTAGGCGAAAAAAACAGAAAAATGGCGTTTTCTCGAAAACGGCTTAGACAACAACATTCGCTAGTATGGAGAAAAATGTTCCCCGTGCGATTCCCCATTGATATAGCCAAAGTCCCGGGCAAGATAATTTTTTTTGCGCTTTGTGAGCCGATTTGGAGTAGGCAACTGGTGCCGCATAACAAACTTTTGTCGCCACTCAAGGTTTCAAAAAGGGTCCCCGGCGGAACAAAGTCATACTTCTAGAACGATCTAGCTCAATCTGAAAGTTGCACCGGGTGCGCCATCATGAAAAACCAAAACTGTAAAAAGGAATTCCGAGATTTTATATTTCCCTTCGAGATATTCATAAAAATATAAATTTTCAGAAATTCGGTACATAAAAGTCCAAAAATAGAAAAAAGTTACAACATCTGTCTTTTCTCG
>JASMQC010000049.1:27500-87563 GCA_031305395.1 Phytophthora citrophthora
AGCGATGCGGATGCTGATGCGCTCGCTTCCTTTGCTGAATCGGAGGATGATGCTGGATTTGGCGATGAGGAACCCGAGACGCTGCTCTACGATTTGCTGTACTACCTTATTGTGTTCTCGGAAATGTGGGAGTCCCCTACTCCAGACAAGGCAACGCTGATGAACTGGTACGAGAACTCCACCATGGCATCGGACAACTTCTTGTCGCTGCCATACTATTGTTTGTACACTGGAAGCCGGGAACGTGCTTGCCAAAGCTGATCCACCTCCCTATTGCTCTGCCTCTGGTGTATGAACGCGAAGACAGGAGAGCTTCCTGACGGGGCCACCGTGTTGATGATGACGGGCGGAAT
This sequence comes from Phytophthora citrophthora, assembly GCA_031305395.1. Taxonomy (NCBI): domain Eukaryota; phylum Oomycota; class Peronosporomycetes; order Peronosporales; family Peronosporaceae; genus Phytophthora; species Phytophthora citrophthora. Next base: position 27,854 of record JASMQC010000049.1, read on the forward strand.
GGACTTACAGACTCGCCGCATGTATGGAGAGTTGGGGTACGAAATGATGAGTGGCGAGCGGGTGCTCGTGAACTTTGATGACGCAGGCCACTGCACGACATTCACTACACCAACGAAAAGTGGCGGGTGCTACATGCGGTGTGCAAATCCTGATATCCTACACAAAAGGAAAACGGCGTGCTGAAGAACGTGGATGCTAGCTGTATGGACGACCTGAAGCCGATAAAGTTCTCCGGCAAAACCGTGGATTCCCAGGAGTTTTTTGGCACGAGCGACCTCTACGACAGCTCGGATTCAGATTGGTAAAGCTCGAGTGGAGAAGAATGTATTAAATAGAGTTGATCTTAACGCATAGCCCCTCTTATCAAGCAAAGAATAATACAGCAAGAAACGAGTCAACACGTGACAAGTTTTAAAAGAAAGAAGCATGTTACAAGCCTAACGTACATCCTACATAGTAGTGGAGCAACAACCAACGGCACGATCCGTTTTCGGCTCACCCCACGCCCGTTCTCCATCGAAAAGTGCTGGCAAAAGCCAAACATGAAACAGAAGCAGAGAAACAGAGCTCTATACTACCGGACACACAATTTACACTACAAACGACACTATTGATGTAAAGCAAAATGATCAAATCACGCGGCTTCAGGGAAGTTCTTGCTGAGGCGACGGTTGGTCTCCTCAAGCTCATGAATACGTGCGCGAAGCTCACCATTAAGTCGATCTTTTTCCTTGATCTCAGCAGCATGTTCGATAGCAGCGATCTTCTGGCGTAGCTCCATGTTCTCAAGCTTGCTTGTCGACTGTTGTTGAATCATGCTGACCTTGTTTGTCATTTCTTGTTGAAGCATGCTGACCTTGTTTGTCATTTCTTGCTGAAGCATGCTGACCTTGTTTGTCATTCCTTGCTGAAGCATGCTGACCTTGCCCTTCTCCTCAATAAGTTGGATATCTCTCGCTGCCAGTCGTTGCTCCAACTTCGACAGAAGAACAGTGGCCTTGGCTTTTTCGTCAGCAACTGCATTCTGGATGCGCTCCTTGAGAACTTCAATCATGCTCTCCAAATCTTTGATACGCAGCTTGTATTCGTGCTCCGAGTCTTTGGCGTGCAGCTTGTACTTGTGTTCTTGCTCTTTGATTTCGCGAGTGTGAACTTCTGCTTGGATAGCCATACTACCATTGTACTTGTCAGCGATCGTCTGCATAATGGAGCGAACGGACTTGTAGCTCTCTGTGTCGAGGAGAATGAGTTCTTGCTCTTTGTTGAACGTGAAATGGTCGTCCTCGCGAAGGGCTTCTTTCAGCAGCGTCTCCGCCTCGCTGAGGTAGTCGCTTGGAACGAAGATCACAGTGTCCACGTTCTTTGCTAATGAGTCAGCACAGGCGTTAGTTCTCTTCTTGCCGTCAGGTACAGCAGCATCCAGCTTGTCGTAGAGCTAAGATCCATCACACCAGGAAACTTGCTTTTGCAGAAGTCTTCAGCCATACAAGAAATCGACTGGCCACGACACCAACGTCGTGGTCCCAGTTCGAGAACGTCGAGCGTTTCTCCACTGTGTCGCCACTCTCCGATACAATTCCATCTACTGAGAACCCCTTGACACTCGCAGGTGCAAAGTGGGCCAGTCCTTCCACGAGATACGTGCCGTAACTCAGTCCGTAGACGTAGACGTAGACGACCTGGTCACTGAGTTCATAGTCAATAATTGCTGCCAGGTCATTGGCTGTACTTGTTACAGAAAATGCCGCTGTCTGATTATCAATCTGGAAGCGAATGTCGTCCATACACGCTGGCAGTTCCTCCAGTCGAATGGCAGATCCACCAGGACTGCCTAAAGATCCAGCTTCAGGCTGCTGCTAGTACTGTTGAAGTGGCCATTTTATCTGGTACAGCGTACCCCCTGAGCTGATATCCAGTCATTTACAAACCTGTGAATGCTGTTATACTAGATTAGAGTATTACTATAGAAGAAGTCATACATTAAGCTTGCTTCTTCTTCTCCAACCAAGGAACTCTCTCTCTAATAAAGCTTACTTCGCCTTTCACTGAGTACAACAAACATCTCTTCTTTCTACACTACTTACGCTACACTCCAGAGGTTATGAGCCCAAGACAAGCCTCAAGCGACGACTTCCCACGACTCATCGGCGCCGAGAACTTCGACGTGTGGAAGGCTCGCGTGTGCGCAGCACTCGATGGCAAGCACCTGCTCGGCTACGTGAAGCAGCTCGACTACGATGGTGTGTCAGAAGATGAGAGTGAAGAGAGCGCTAGTGACATGTCCAACGACGACGACCCTCCAGCCAAGGCCTCTAAGGACGCTGAAGTCGACTCTGACGCTGTGGACTACGAGGAGAGCGATGATGAGCTAAAGCCGCCCTCGGACTCTGATGATGACTCTGGAGCCAGCTCAGATGGATCAATCAAGCGCAAGGACCTTCCAGCCGTCCGGCCGTTCAACTCGCGTGAAGCTCACCGAGCACGTAAACGCTCGAAGAAAGAGAAGCCTCAGCCTCTTAGCCAGCGTGAACGCCGTCGCCAAGAAGCCAAGACCAAAGCCTTCTTGATGAAGACGATGGATAACATGCACGTGCGGCTGGTCAAGAATCTCACGACTTCCTACGAGATTTTCAACTACATCTGCCAGAAGTACGAGGGAGCAGCCTTTCACGGTGACCCGTACTTCATCCAACACTACTTGATGGAGATCAAGTATGAGGAAGGATCTGACTTGACTGAATTCTTTCTCAAACTTGAGAACGCGATGAAAGCCGCGTCAGAAGCCACCGAGTCGGTGATGACCTAGGGGCAGAAGTCTATCTACCTGTTCCATTCGATGCCCAAGTCGTGGAAGGATGATCTCCGCATTTGGAAGGGCCAACGGAAGTATATCCCGTATGAAGATCTCAAGCAGAGTATCGAAGGCAAGGTTCGTGACCTCCAAGCCCAGGAGCGCTACACCTTGGCCAAGGGCACCCCTGAGACTCCTGCAACCAAGGGTGAGCGAGCTCTTGTGGCAACGGGGCCTTCTACATCACATGCTCCAGAGCGCGACAACGCCAATATCTGCTCGTATTGTAATCGCCCACGCCACAACATTCGCCAGTGCCGCGGTCTACAAAAGGACCTGCGTGATGGACGAGTGAAAGCTGGAACGGTACTCCCAGCAAATTTTGCTTTCAAGGGTAACTCGAAGCGCGATCATCCGTATCAGAACTCAAACAATGGGAACAACAGGCGCAGCTACAAGGGAAACAACAACCGAGATTTCAGGGGCAACAACGGCAACAACAACAAGAAACACGGGAATGGTGGCAAACAACGTGGCCAGGAGCGCTACAAGGACCGCCCTCTCGAGTCAGACAATGACGACGATGATGACCACGACAGTGATTCTGGCCACGGCAAGGTATCTCGCCAAGGACGTCGTGATACCGGTCTCATTGCTGTCGCTGCCACAGTGAATCCCCAGTTTAGCCTTGCCGCTCAGGCCAAGGTTGAACCTGACCCCACCTGGACGATCGACTCTGGCTGCACACGTCATGTGTCTCATGAATCCCAATGGTTTACTGACATCACCACTAGTGGTGGATCGATCACGGTTGGTGGAAACAACCAGATCCCCATTGAAGGCATTGGACGGGTCGAACTGCTAGTCTCTGACTCCAAGGGCAACATGCAGAAGCTTATCCTTCATGGTGTCTTGTATGCTCCCCAGCTCCAATTCAGCCTGCTGTCAATTCCAGCAGCGGTGAAGCATGATTTTCGCTTCAACTTTGACCGCAAGCAGTGCGCTATGCAAACCGACCAGCGCTTCAAGATCAAGGCACTCATGGCTAACAACACGGACCTGTATCAGTTCCAAGCCAAGCCAGCGGCACCACCTGCGGCCCTTATTGCCTCAGGTAAGCACCGTTCCTTTATGCTCTTACATAAACGCCTTGGACATCCTAACGTTCGTGTCTTGAATGACCTATCTAGGAGCCAAGCCATAGATGGACTCGACGAATCTGTACCTCTAGGTTCGAAGACAGATTTCTTCTGTGTTGCATGCACGTTAGCGAAGTCACACCGCTCCCCATTTTACTCTAATAGAGTTGTTAAACGTGCCACATCACCTTTGTCAAAAGTCCATTCAGATATCTGTGGCCCACTACCTGTGCCTAGTCTTACTGGGTGTCGTTACTTCTTGATCTTTATTGATGACTTTTCCCGATTCATGTTTACTTACGCAATTAAGAACCGTAGCGAGTTGTACGACTGCTACGAAGACTTCAGGAAGAAAGCCCTGAACATCTTTAGACAAGATATCTCTGTCATTGAGTACACGTTCAGTGCTGAAGACGATAAGTCTCACGAACATTTCGAGATTCAACGTCTCCAAGCAGATTATGCGAAAGAGTACGAGAAGCTGGGCCGAATCATCTTTAAAAAGTATGGGACTCATGCACAATTCACCAACGCGTACACCCCTCAGCAGAATGGAGTTGCAGAACGCCGCATGCGTACTATTATGGAGCGTGTCCGAGCCCTTCTACTGGACGGCAAACTTCCCAAGCTATTGTGGGCCGAGCGTGTCTGTCACGTGACAACTCTCATCAACATGACACCTAGCTCTAAGACGGACGGTCGAACCCCGTACGAGCTTTGGTACAACCGAATCCCATCGATGCAATACATCAAGGTCTTTGGATGTAGTGGATATGTCCACATCACGGAGCAATACCGAGACAAACTCGACGCTAGAGCCCGTTTGTGCATGTATCTCGGTGTACCTGACCACAAGAAAGGATTTCGTCTAATGGACATAAACACACATGCCATTGTGTATAGTCGTGATGTCGTCTTTAAAGAGGACGAATTTCCCTCTCTCACAGGCCTGACGTCTACACCAGAGACTATTCAACCCACCAACAGGCAGAAACTAGCTGCCGAACCGGCATCTGTACCTGCGTCGCCTGCACCTGCTTTTATAGCACAAGAGCCTGAAACTGAACCTGTATCAGAACCAGTGCGGACACCATTACCCACTTCAGGTCCTGCAACGGAAACCGTACCAGGTACAGCCAACAAACGGGTACTGCCCTCTTTGAGGGAGGCTATTGATCAAACAGCCATCCATTACTCATTCAGAACGGAGACGGACTCTGAACCTCCGCACACTTCAGCTCCTAAGCGACCCCGCCTCACTGCGGAAGCCACTGAGAAATGCCTTAACTCTGAGAAGGCCTGTGACGTAACCCTCAACTCTGAGGAAGACATCCACGAACAGGAGCAACGTCAGTATTTACTGTACACATTACTAGCTATTCGATATGTGTCAGAGCCCACTACGTATCGGGAAGCAATGAAGTCTTCCCACGCTAACCAGTGGCATTCAGCAGCTAGATCGGAATACAAGTCCCTCATGGACAATACCACTTGGGTGTTGGTAACCCCTCCTAAAGGGAAGAAGATTTTGAGTAGCCGATGGGTCTTCGTAGTGAAGTATACCGGCACAGGCGAAATTGACCGCTTTAAAGCGCGTCTGGTGATCAAAGGGTTCCTACAGGAATTTGGCATCGACTACAATGAGGTTTTCTCACCTGTCATCAGAATGGAGGTACTCAGACTACTGCTCACTGTTGCAGCTCTTCTCGACCTTGAAGTCCACCAAATGGATGTCAAAACGGCATTCCTTAACGGCTATTTGGAAGAAGAGATCTAGATGGCTCAACCGGAAGGTTTCAAAATCCCGGGCAAGGAGCATCTAGTGTGCAAACTTCTTAAGAGCTTATACGGGTTAAAACAAGCGCCCCGTGTCTGGTACCAAACCTTGTCTGCCTTTCTAGAGAGCCTTGGGTTTCTGAAACTCATTAAAGATCGATGTGTCTTTCGACGCACACTTGACACCGTCACTTGTTACATTGCAGTGTACGTTGACGACTTACTGATCATTGCGCCAACACCAGCACTCGTCAGTGAGCTGAAATCAGCCCTGAAAAAGAGATTCTCCATGTCAGATTTAGGGGAGGTGAAGGACTTACTCGGCTGGTCCATTCAACGTGACCGTCAGAACCGAGCGATATTTATCCACCAACATAAGTCCGCTACGAAGGTCATTGACAGGTTCAGCGACTACATTCCGTACCCTATTACAACACCAGCAGAACGGAACGCAAAACTCTCCGTAAGCAGCCAGCCTAGCAGTGAGCAAGAGAAAGATGCGATGAAATCAATTCCGTATCGCCAAGCAGTAGGCAGTGTCATGTATCTAATGGTTGGGACAAGACCCGACATGGCATTCTACATGCGCGAGGTCAGTCAGTTCCTAGCAAATCCAGGCATGGAACATTGGAAAGCAGTCATTCGTGGACTAAAATATCTGTCAGGAACGAAAGAATATGGTCTCCTTCTGGGAGGCTCGTCCGACATTACCTCGGAGAGCCTAGCCGACCAGCTACTTGCCTACAGTGACTCTGACTATGCTAACTGCCCCGACACGAGACGCTCCGTCGGTGGATATGTGAGTATGCTTGCAAGCAGTCCAATCTCATGGCTCTCCCGCAAGAACCACACTGTGGTTCTCTCAACTACAGAGGCAGAATATATCGCCCTGTGTCACTGCATGCAAGAGATGGTCTTCCTCAAACTTCTCCTTGAAGAACTTGGCTTTGCTACAACGCAGGCTAATACTATATATGAGGACAACCAAAGCTGCATCAAAATCTGCTACAATCCCGAACTTCACGGACGATCAAAACATATACACGTACGATATTGTTTTGTGCAAGAAAAGGTAGAGAGGCATGAATTCAACGTCACCTACTGCAATACGAAAGAGATGATAGCTGACATCTTCACTAAAGCTTTAGACAAGCACCAGTTCAGAGAACTAAGGGCCAAGCTCAGGATAAAACCCCTGAAAGCCGAATCCGGCCACTCAGTATAGAAATACTCTGATAATACAACTGCATGAAGCGTGCCTATCTCCTGCGTCCTTTTTAGATTTTTTTTCCCACTGGGTTTTATCTTTTTGTTCGCTCAAGGTTTTCCCTCGTTGAGGTTTCCCTGGTCAAGTACCGAATCATCTAGGCACATGAGTTTATATACAACAATCCATGCACAAAAGACAAATTTGCTGGGAAGGTCCATTATCGGTTAGGCAAACCCGCGGAAATCCTACCGACTCCTATCATCTACTTAAAGATGATGAACGGACGAATAAATGCATAAAAGTTGATCCAACCCCTTGTGGACGAGATCGGCTTACCTTGTACGTCATTCTTGTCGTAGACGAGTCGCGTGTTTCGTTGGACAGTAAGCACTGCTGTATGCCCGACGTGGCTATGGTTGTAGGCAGCAACGATGTGACTCCATCTCCGAGCGTTATCTCCCTCATCACACGAGCTCCGCGGCGGCCTGGCGTCATGTAGTTGGTCTTGACGAATGCGTTGTAGCTGATGTCGCGACCAGCATCTCGCAGGCGAATCATGAAGTCCCGCACGTCAACCCACGTTGCTCCTTCTCGAAGGTCTTGATTGTACAGCACGAGTCTGTCTTCGACGAACTGCTCGATATCTTGCTGAGTGACGAGATCTGGGCGATCCAACAGCTCCGCCGCACGCTTCAATGCATTGAAAACGCACAGATTGTCCTCATCTGCGCCTAGAAGCCCCACACCAACTTGGTCGGTTCGCCAGAAATCCTCGAACACGGGCACATCTGACGCCTTCCAACGATCGACAACTGCCATTTCTTCCGAAAAGTCGTCTTCTCTAACAGCTGGTTCCCATGTCCGTTGGTAGAGCTTCTTACAGCTTCGGTCTGGATGCACCCAGAGAACACGGTACTCCATGCCCAACGCTCCTTCACGCCGATCATTAATATAGGCCACCTCCCAGACCTCGACTGTGGTTGCAAACCGGCGGTCCACTGAGATATCCCGACCCGTATAATATCCACCAAATATTTCGTAATATAACTGGTCGGGGGTTGTTGTCTCTTCAGCAACGATAGTAGTTCGTTTGGTGGCAGTCGGTGTTCGTTTGGTGGCAGTTAGTGTGTGTCTACTGGCAGTCGGTGTTTGTTTAGTGGCAGTAGACGGCTGGTCGGGAGCAACAGTCAGATTTTTGGTGGACATAGTCACACAGTTCATCGGCTCAGCTGCTTGAACCGCATCCATAGCCTCAACGATTGCATCGTCAACGAAGCAGCGTACACGAGCACACTTGCAGCGTGTGCACCGCGAGCGAGTGGCGTTGGTAAATTTGCAAATGCGACAAATCCAGTACCCGCTCTTTGCCTTTTTGGCTCGACTGTCACTAACATACCCCGTTTTAGTGACATTATGGGGCGGCGAAGCCACCACGGGGTCGTGACTCGACCACTGCGCGCGCACTTCCGTCCCGCTCCCCGTGTCTTCTGCTGTCGTGCAAGGTCGGTTCTCTGGTACCGTTTCGCTACTGTCTGTGGCCGCAGTCGCAGCTCGCGCGGCAGCTCTAGCAATTTTAGCAGCTCGAATTTGCTTAGCTGTCCTCTTCCTTCTGGTCTTCCCTTCCTTGATGGGAGCTGAGCTATGTAGAACAGCATCCCTCTGCACACCTGTCTTCCAGACACGAGCCATGGCTTGCCCACGTGACCTCCGTTCGCAAAGCAGTAGCACTGAATGCGCCAACGGAGAGTCAGCAACGTGTGCTTCCTTAGCTGCGACTGTTAGACTGACCACTAAAATACAATAAATGGTTGAATTGTGATATCTTATATTTGGATATATTCAGTCACCATCTAAAGTGGCAGGGAGGCTGTTGAAGTGGCCATTTTATCTGGTACAGCGTACCCCCTGAGTTGATATCCAGTCATTTACAAACCTGTGGATGCTGTTATACTAGATTAGAGTATTACTATAGAAGAAGTCATACATTAAGCTAGCTTCTTCTTCTCCAACCAAGGAACTCTCTCTCTAATAAAGCTTACTTCGCCTTTCACTGAGTACAACAAACATCTCTTCTTTCTACACTACTTACGCTACTTTCCAGAAGTACAAAACTATTCAAGCAAAACTAAGAACTGCGACTTTCCAGCCCGTAAACCAATTTTAAAAAACAATATTGGAACAGGGGTGACATTTTCAGTGAAACCCGTAATATTTTTCAATTAATTGACGAAGACCAAAAATTTGCAGCAGCACACGACGAGTGATCGTCATGAGTCTGGCGCACTTCTGGCAGGATCTTAACGTTCGAAGAGGTCGCAAAAAACACCATGAAAAGCAAGCGCTCCAGCGTCGCAGCGAACGAGAGCGAAACCAAGCGTATCAAAATAGTTGAGCCCGTGGAATACGAAGTTCAGCTGGGAGACGATATTTACGTGAACGTCGACCTGCTTTTCCAGTTCCCAGCGTTCAAGACGTACTTAGCCAAGCGCTACAAGCGATCTGTCAAGCGCTTCATCGACGAGGAGAAACTTCAAGTCGTCTTCGTGGCCAAGAAGAACGTGAAGAAAAACGAACTGAAAGAAAAGCCGTTGTATGCACCCAAATTCGATGTGCGCCTGGTGAAGAAGGACGAGCAAATTGTGCGACTGCTCAAGATCGCGAAAAAGAGCTCATACCCACTCGCGCCTCCTGTGATCAAAGACAAGGACCTTTCGTTCTTCGTGGATAAGAGCGGCGTTCGTCATCAAGTGGAGATGCGGGGCAAGCGCACGATGGAGGGCATTTACTTCAAGGCGAAGGACGTCGGACGAGTGTTTGAAAGCGATAGTCTTGTGAAAACGATTTTGGATGAGCGCAAGTCGTACCACGAATCGGTCGACTTCGTTTGTTTTACTCTGAAAAAAGGTGGCGGAGGCGACAATTTGCAGAGTGACCCAGATCAAGGACATCCCCGTGACAGTGACACCTCTCTACAAGAACACGACCATCCCTCTCCACAAGAACAAAAGAGAACGTATCATAACAGTCATGAAGTCTTCCTCACATTCGCTGGTTTGATGCATGCGCTTCACAGCACACGCTCGCCCGTAGCAAATGAGTTTCGTGATTGGGTTTACAAAAAAGTCTTCGCGCTGGCGTATGGCACCGTGGAGCAAAAACAAGAAATGCTGTCGACACTCTGCAAGGTCGACAAGTCGTTTCTGCAAGCCTTCATGAAGTTGATTCCAAATGATCTCGCCTGCTTGTACCTTGTGGACACGACCATGCGTGGGGACGGTAAGAAGGTCTTCAAGTTCGGCCGCTCTGAGAAAGTCAAAGAAAGGTTCTACAAACACAGCTCTGCGTTTGGCGATGGTGTCATTCTGGACACTGTGATCTTCGTTCCAAGCGACTACCTCAGCGAGGCGGAGACGCTGCTGAAAGAAGCCCTTCGCGAGGACGACCATTTCACGTTCAACAAAGAGCAAGAACTCATTCTCCTCGACACAGAGAGCTACAAGTCCGTTCGCTCCATTATGCAGACGATCGCTGACAAGTACAATGGTAGTATGGCTATCCAAGCAGAAGTTCACACTCGCGAAATCAAAGAGCAAGAACACAAGTACAAGCTGCACGCCAAAGACTCGGAGCACGAATACAAGCTGCGTATCAAAGATTTGGAGAGCATGATTGAAGTTCTCAAGGAGCGCATCCAGAATGCAGTTGCTGACGAAAAAGCCAAGGCCACTGTTCTTCTGTCGAAGTTGGAGCAACGACTGGCAGCGAGAGATATCCAACTTATTGAGGAGAAGGGCAAGGTCAGCATGCTTCAGCAAGAAATGACAAACAAGGTCAGCATGCTTCAGCAAGAAATGACAAACAAGGTCAGCATGCTTCAACAAGAAATGACAAACAAGGTCAGCATGATTCAACAACAGTCGACAAGCAAGCTTGAGAACATGGAGCTACGCCAGAAGATCGCTGCTATCGAACATGCTGCTGAGATCAAGGAAAAAGATCGACTTAATGGTGAGCTTCGCGCACGTATTCATGAGCTTGAGGAGACCAACCGTCGCCTCAGCAAGAACTTCCCTGAAGCCGCGTGATTTGATCATTTTGCTTTACATCAATAGTGTCGTTTGTAGTGTAAATTGTGTGTCCGGTAGTATAGAGCTCTGTTTCTCTGCTTCTGTTTCATGTTTGGCTTTTGCCAGCACTTTTCGATGGAGAACGGGCGTGGGGTGAGCCGAAAACGGATCGTGCCGTTGGTTGTTGCTCCACTACTATGTAGGATGTACGTTAGGCTTGTAACATGCTTCTTTCTTGTTGAGGTTAGGGCTCATTCACAGGGACCACCTCTACACCGTGCTCTCTATAAACTAATAATGAAGAGACACGGTACTTTTGACTCTAATAAATAATGTACTAAAATGTCTGTAACATCAGTACATTGAATGGTAGCGGCAATTCTAGACTACATTTCTGAGTGCCGATACTGTTTTCTAGTGAGTAGCTATCTACTTTCTTAAACACTAATCTTACTTCTTCTTTTTCTCCTTTCTACCCTGACTTCCTTCTACTTGCGCCCAAGTTCCCCGTAACAGGTCATGAGCCCTCAGCAAGCCTCAAGTGACGACTTCCCCCGACTCTCTGGAGCCAAGAACTTTGACGTCTGGAAGGCCCGAGTCAGTGCATCGCTCGATGGCAAGCATCTGCTCGGTTTCGTCACCAAGAAGGATTACAATGGGGTTAGTGATGACGAAGATGAAGACTCCGACGACGACCTGGCTGAGTCCGACGGCGACGAAGCTGCCTCCAAACCAAGATCTCCGGCTGATATCGACTCGGATGAGGTCGACTTCGAGGAAAGCTCGGATGAGCTGCAGCCCAGCGACGACGATGACACTCCGCCATCCAAGAAAACGAAGCGTGCTGATCTTCCCATCGTTCGCCCGTTTGCTGAACGCGACGTCAGCCGGGATCGCAAACAAGTCAAGCGGCGTAAGCCTACCCCACCGTCTGCTCGACACCTTCGTCGTATGGAAGCACAAACCAAGGCTTTCCTGATGAAGACGATGGATGATACTCATATCCGTCTTGTCAAGAACCTGACAACGGCCTTCGACATCTTTCAGGCCATTTGTACCAAGTACGAGGGTGCGGCCTTTCATGGCGACCCCTACTTCATCCAGCATTTCCTTATGGAGATCAAGTACGAAGAAGGCGGTGATCTGACCAGCTTCTTCCTTGAGCTGGAAAACGCGATGAAAGCCGCGTCTGAAGCAACCGAGTCTCCCTTGACCGATGGACAGAAGTCACTATACCTGTTCCACTCGATGCCCAAGACTTGGAAGGATGGTCTCCGAGTTTGGAAAGGTGTGCGGAAGTATATCCCGTATGATGAACTCAAGATGAGTATTGAGACCAAGGTTCGCGAGATCCAAGCTCAAGAACGTTACAGCCGCATCAAAGGGACACCTGAGAGTCAATCAACTCAGGCTGAACGGTCCCTCATTGCTCCTTCTCAGGATTCTGCGTTGGCAGTTCAAGCATCTGTCCCCGTTGATGTCTGCAGCTACTGTCAGAAACCACGCCACAACATCCGTCAGTGCCGTGCTCTGCAGAAGGACTTACGTGATAGATGTGTCAAGGCAGGCACTGTTCTCTCTGCCAACTTTGAGTTACGAGGTCCCAACAACTACCGATCGCATCCCTACCACAACAACAACAACAACAACCAAGGGCGATCTGGACGTGGAGGTGGATCATGGCACCAAAGTGGTCGCGGTGGTCGTCGTGGTGGACGTGGCCGTGGTAACTACGGCGGAAATCGCAAAAACGGCAATAACAACGGCAACAACAACAACAACAACAACAAATCCTCTCGTCGCGATGAAGGTGGATACGATCAGTCACGCCGAAAAGAGACCCTGATTGCAGTTGTGTCGAATGTGCAAACGGCTGCATCCGCTATCAGTCTCACGGCGCAACCTAGCCAGGACATTGATTTCAGCTGGACGATTGACTCAGGTTGCAGCAGTCACGTCACGCAACATGTGGAATGGTTCAAGACTAAAACACCCGCAATTGGAGGCATCACTGTCGGTGGAAAATCGCAAGTCCCCATCGAAGCTATTGGTACTGTAGAGCTCCAGATCACGGACTCCAAGGGCCAACTGCGGACACTTACGCTTCACGATGTCCTCCTTGCGCCGAAATTGCAGTACAACCTGCTGTCGGTCGCTGCCGCTGTCGACGATGACTTCCGTTTTGGCTTCAAACGTACTATGTGTACTGTCCAAACAAACCAACGCTTCTCGATCAAGGCGGAGAAATCCGCGACATCGAAGCTATATCAATTCGAAGCCTCTCCACTGCCGAAGGCTGAAGCTCACGTGGCTACCACAGGTAAGCCGACTCGACTCATGCTACTACACAAACGTCTTGGTCACCCTAACATCCGTGTTTTGCAGGCACTCACTAAAGACCAAGCTCTTCATGGACTGGATGCACCAGCTGTAGTTAGACCAGATTCTTTCTTTTGCACAGCTTGTACTTATGCGAAGTCACACCGCGCTCCTTTTCCATCCAATAGACATGTTGAACGCTCTACTAGCCCCTTGCATAAAGTTCACTCTGATATTTGTGGTCCTCTTCCCGTCCCTAGCCTTGGCGGCTGCCGCTACTTCGTCGTATTCATTGACGACTTCAGTCGCTACATGTTTACCTATCCGATGAAGGCACGTAGTGAACTCTACTCATACTACAAAGACTTTCGCATGAAAGCTTTGAATATATTCCGAAGTGATGTTCATACTCTTGAATATCTCTTGCCACCGCCGGATGTGGACATCCAGGCCTTACAGGCTGACAACGCTAAAGAGTACGAGAAACTGGGACGCGTTATATTTTCTAAGTATGGAACGCACGCTCAATTTACCAATGCTTATACACCACAACAGAATGGTGTTGCAGAACGCCGCATGCGCACAATCATGGAACGTGTACGGGCGCTACTGTTAGATGCCTCGCTCCCCAAACCACTCTGGGCAGAATGTGTTACACATGTTACGACACTCCTCAACATGACACCAAGCGCTAACACACAGGATTGCACACCGTTTGAGTTGTGGTACAATCGAAAGCCGACTGTTCAATATCTGAAAGTGTTTGGCTGTGCTGCGTATGTCCATATCAACGACATCTACAGGGACAAACTTGATCCCCGTGCCAAACTGTGCATCTATCTCGGAATTCCCGAGCACAAGAAAGGTTATCGACTCATGGACGTCAAAACCCATGGTGTCGTTTACAGTCGAGATGTGGTTTTCAATGAGATTGACTTTCCGACTATTGAAAATATTGAGGTAACGTCGGGACCGCTCCAGATGCCGGATCACTTATCTGAAGCCCCCATTACTGCTGACGAACTTCCAGCATTTGTTCCATCGGAACCACAAGCCTATCCATCCCAGCCTGAATCTCCAGGTAACTCAGTAGTAGAACCAAACCCTCCATCTACTTCCGCTTCGAACCAGCTTCCTTCTCTTGGGGAGGCTCTGGAACGTGGCGTCTTGACATACTCTTTTGTTACGGAAACGCCGTCACAACCGTCGACCACAAATGTAAAACGCCCACGGTACGACGAAGAAATCGATCTAGGCGCGTTAAATTCCCTTGAAGATATTCAGGAAGTAGAAGAACGCACATGTCTTGTCCTTAGCCTCCTTGCGATTCGCCATGTGCCGGAACCAACAACGTACCATGCGGCGATGCGTTCGTCTTACGCGAACAAGTGGCATGCAGCTGCTGACTCGGAATACCAGTCCCTAATGACCAACCAGACGTGGATCCTGGTACCTCCTCCCAACAACCGCAAAGTACTCCAAAACCGGTGGGTCTTTGTTGTTAAATACACTGGATCTGGAGAAATCGATCGTTTTAAAGCTCGGTTAGTTATCAAAGGCTTCTTACAGCAATATGGCGTTGATTACGATGAGATATTTGCCCCCGTCATCCGTATGGAAGTCCTACGTCTGGTACTAACGATTGCAGCTCTTCTCGACTTTGAAATTCACCAGATGGATGTCAAGACAGCATTTCTCAACGGAACCCTTGACGAGGAAATATATATGAAACAACCAGAAGGGTTTGTAGTTCCTGGTAAAGAAGTCCCCGTTTGTAAACTTCTCAAAAGTCTTTACGGTCTAAAGCAGGCACCTCGTATCTGGTATCAAACCTTGTCCGCTTTCTTGGAAAGCCTTGGGTTCCACAAACTGATTAAAGATCGATGTGTTTTCATGGCAACACTCGAAGGCGAGACATGTCACGTAGCAGTCTATGTTGATGACCTACTGATCATTGCACCAACTGTCAACCTCGTATGTCAGATCAAATCTGCCTTGAACAAAAGATTCTCCATGACAGATTTAGGGGAGGTGAAGTACATTCTCGGCTGGTCAATCGAACGAAACCGCGAAGCCCGAACGATATTTATCCACCAACGCAAGTATGCACGCACAGTGTTAGATCGCTTTAAAAACCTTGTAACATATCCAATGGCAACTCCATCAGACCGTAATGCCAAACTTACAACTCAAATGCAACCAAAGACACAACTTGAAAAAGAATCAATGGAAGGTATTCCCTACCGTGAAGTTGTAGGTAGTGTCATATATCTCATGGTTGGCACAAGACCCGATCTAGCATTCTACATGCGCGATGTCAGCCAGTTCCTTGCTAATCCTGGGCAGGAACATTGGAAAGCAGTGATTAGAGGGCTTAAGTACCTCTCAGGTACAGACGACATTGGTCTCTTACTGGGAGGGTCCAAGTTGGTCAATGCAGCAAACCTTGCAGACCACCTCACGGCGTACACTGATTCAGACTATGCCAATTGCCCTGACACAAGACGCTCTGTTGGTGGCTACATCACTATGGTAGACCACAGCCCAATCTCCTGGCTTTCGAGGAAGCACCACACAGTTGTGCTCTCGACAACAGAAGCAGAATACATTGCACTCTGTCACTGCATGCAGGAGTTGATTTTTCTTAAGCTACTTCTCAAAGAACTTGGATTCTTAACCTCAAAAGCAGTCAAGATTCAAGAAGACAACCAAAGCTGTATTAAGATCTCAAATAATCCGGAACTACACGGGAGATCAAAGCACATTGATATTCGATATCATTTTGTACAAGAGAAGGTTGAGCGACATGAATTTAGTATTGTATACTGCAATACCAAAACGATGGTAGCAGACATTTTTACTAAAGCTCTTGATAAGCACCAATTTAGAGACTTAAGGAACAAGTTAGGTATGCACTCTCTTGCTAAACTTAACAGTTAAACGTACTTTAAAATACACGATAAATTTCATCATTCATATATTACTTCACAAAGAGTCACGTAGTAACATGGTTTTTTCCCTTTTAAGAACTTTAACAGTAAAGGTTTTCTCATTTACTTACGGTAAGGTTTTTACTCAAAGAGTGTTCCCTGGCACACAGCCGCCAAATTTACATTTACATTTACAATAGAACAAAACGTGAAGAAGCAAAAATGAAATATATTTAGAATTTAATCTAAAAGTGCAACTTTATGAACGAACATCACTCTGCCAATCCACTCACCGTAGTTGTCCAAAGGGCGCTGAGACGAGTCGTCCATAACTGTCCTCTGGACACCACGGACCTGGAGGACAAATGCATGCCCAACTGCCAAAGTGTTGCTGGCAGCAATCAAGTAAACACCGTCCTCTAAGGGCAACCGTACTATAGCAGCGACACCTCGGTGTCCAGTACGGTGCCTGTTGAACTCAATTTCCCCCAATGAGAGTCTCGAACCAGCTATATGTAATTGAAATACAAAAGCCCGAAAAAGTTTCCATGATATGCCACGAGAAAGGTCTTGACCAAGTTCGGTACCTCTAGCGAGAAAGTCCTCAATGTGTGAATTCCGAACACCAAATGGTTCTCCAACTAATAGTAATGCGTGTTGTAGCGCTAGGAACATGCATGTACCCATCGGGTTTGTACCAGCAACCGATGGGTACAACTTGCTGACGAACTGAAAAAAATCTCGCTGGCGGCCTCCATCGACCCACTCATCAACCAATTTGACGGCATCATGAAAACCGTCCTCGAGAAGCATGGCACGTGGCTCCCAAGTGCGCGGTAGTCGGCCTTTCTTCCGAGTCCTCCATAAAACCCGGTATAGAAAGTCACCCGTAGGTGTAGTCTTCCTGTCCTTAATATACGCAACACCCCAAGTTTGTTGCTCCTTCTGACATTTTTTGCGTCGCTTGTGGTTCTTTCGTCGAGAGTGGCGTGAATGTGGCGGCTCAAAACGGACGGGTGAATGCCTGATCCGTGAGCTTTGTCGATTACCCCGTAATTCAGGGTTTAACCTAACTGGCACCACAGGGTCATTTAAAGTTGCAGTCGTAGAATCGACGATTACAGGCAATGGAGTCGCTGAAATGCATGTTGAATTCCATGCTGTTAGATTCGGTAGAGTAGATGTCTTGGGCGTAGTTATCCTCAAAACTAATTCTTGAACTACCGTACAATGCATACGGGTAACCTGAGCAGACCTCGGCATGATCCCCGGGGCTGGCGTTTGATAACGGAACCCCAGACCAATCTGCCAGATCAACGCAGGCTCAAACGCGATGGTGTAAAGGTCCCAGGAGCAGCTGGAACGACCGAGAGGCTCGAACGCGATGATGTGAAGGTCCCAGGAGCTGGTGTGCTGGTCCAGGAAACGCAAAACTGAAAATGAGCTACTCTGCGCGGACACCAGAGCTCACAGGCTCTGCTTAGCCGCAGAGAGCACGTGGAGAGCTGCTGGGAACATATCAACATGCGTTTCTAAAACCTTTGGTCTGAAGATGCAGTAGCCTACATTTCTTGCTGCTCTGCCACGCACGTGCAGATAAGACAGCCACATGCATCGTCTCACTTCAACAAATGTACACTCATAATCTATCACTGTCAAAACTAATTCGTTTTGAACATTTGGCACACTTTCTCTTCTGCCACCTGGTGCACAGGTGGCCAAATGACGATTTGGACTCCGCCTCGCCAGAAAACTGCCCTAGCGAGTAGAGTCCAAATCCGGCCTCCGTTTGGCCGTAGGGCCTCCAGGAGCTTCAAAAACGCAAAAAGGCTTGATTTCATGTAGCCATTTTGTGGATTGACTGAACAGTTTTAACAGGGTTTTAGCAGACCAATCAAAACACGTGTATCTTATTATCCAATGATGTTCCCTGATGTCGATCCAGGGAGGCTGTTGAGGTTAGGGCTCATTCACAGGGACCACCTCTACACCGTGCTCTCTATAAACTAATAATGAAGAGACACGGTACTTTTGACTCTAATAAATAATGTACTAAAATGTCTGTAACATCAGTACATTGAATGGTAGCGGCAATTCTAGACTACATTTCTGAGTGCCGATACTGTTTTCTAGTGAGTAGCTATCTACTTTCTTAAACACTAATCTTACTTCTTCTTTTTCTCCTTTCTACCCTGACTTCCTTCTACTTGCGCCCAAGTTCCCCGTAACATTTCTTTTAAAACTTGTCACGTGTTGACTCGTTTCTTGCTGTATTATTCTTTGCTTGATAAGAGGGGCTATGCGTTAAGATCAACTCTATTTAATACATTCTTCTCCACTCGAGCTTTACCAATCTGAATCCGAGCTGTCGTAGAGGTCGCTCGTGCCAAAAAACTCCTGGGAATCCACGGTTTTGCCGGAGAACTTTATCGGCTTCAGGTCGTCCATACAGCTAGCATCCACGTTCTTCAGCACGCCGTTTTCCTTTTGTGTAGGATATCAGGATTTGCACACCGCATGTAGCACCCGCCACTTTTCGTTGGTGTAGTGAATGTCGTGCAGTGGCCTGCGTCATCAAAGTTCACGAGCACCCGCTCGCCACTCATCATTTCGTACCCCAACTCTCCATACATGCGGCGAGTCTGTAAGTCCATTCCGCCCGTCATCATCAACACGGTGGCCCCGTCAGGAAGCTCTCCTGTCTTCGCGTTCATACACCAGAGGCAGAGCAATAGGGAGGTGGATCAGCTTTGGCAAGCACGTTCCCGGCTTCCAGTGTACAAACAATAGTATGGCAGCGACAAGAAGTTGTCCGATGCCATGGTGGAGTTCTCGTACCAGTTCATCAGCGTTGCCTTGTCTGGAGTAGGGGACTCCCACATTTCCGAGAACACAATAAGGTAGTACAGCAAATCGTAGAGCAGCGTCTCGGGTTCCTCATCGCCAAATCCAGCATCATCCTCCGATTCAGCAAAGGAAGCGAGCGCATCAGCATCCGCATCGCTGCATCGAGCAGCGCGGTAAATTACTGCAAGGATTGCAATCCGCATACGGTTGGAAGATATTCGCCAAAGGTAGATCAGAGCAAGTACGAAGGCTTTTTGCCGTTCTTTGCAATGCGTCAGCACAGGCGTTAGTTCTCTTCTTGCCGTCAGGTACAGCAGCATCCAGCTTGTCGTAGAGCTAAGATCCGTCACACCAGGAAACTTGCTTTTGCAGAAGTCTTCAGCCATACAAGGAATCGACTGGCCACGACACCAACGTCGTGGTCCCAGTTCGAGAACGTCGAGCGTTTCTCCACTGTGTCGCCACTCTCCGATACAATTCCATCTACTGAGAACCCCTTGACACTCGCAGGTGCAAAGTGGGCCAGTCCTTCCACGAGATACGTGCCGTAACTCAGTCCGTAGACGTAGACGTAGACGACCTGGTCACTGAGTTCATAGTCAATAATTGCTGCCAGGTCATTGGCTGTACTTGTTACAGAATGCCGCTGTCTGATTATCAATCTGGAAGCGAATGTCGTCCATACACGCTGGCAGTTCCTCCAGTCGAATGGCAGATCCACCAGGACTGCCTAAAGATCCAGCTTCGGGCTGCTGCTAGTACAAAAATATTCAAGCAAAACTAAGAACTGCGACTTTCCAGCCCGTAAACCAATTTTAAAAAACAATATTGGAACAGGGGTGACATTTTCAGTGAAACCCGTAATATTTTTCAATTAATTGACGAAGACCAAACATTTGCAGCAGCACACGACGAGTGATCGTCATGAGTCTGGCGCACTTCTGGCAGGATCTTAACGTTCGAAGAGGTCGCAAAAAACACCATGAAAAGCAAGCGCTCCAGCGTCGCAGCGAACGAGAGCGAAACCAAGCGTATCAAAATAGTTGAGCCCGTGGAATACGAAGTTCAGCTGGGAGACGATATTTACGTGAACGTCGACCTGCTTTTCCAGTTCCCAGCGTTCAAGACGTACTTAGCCAAGCGCTACAAGCGATCTGTCAAGCGCTTCATCGACGAGGAGAAACTTCAAGTCGTCTTCGTGGCCAAGAAGAACGTGAAGAAAAACGAACTGAAAGAAAAGCCGTTGTATGCACCCAAATTCGATGTGCGCCTGGTGAAGAAGGACGAGCAAATTGTGCGACTGCTCAAGATCGCGAAAAAGAGCTCATACCCACTCGCGCCTCCTGTGATCAAAGACAAGGACCTTTCGTTCTTCGTGGATAAGAGCGGCGTTCGTCATCAAGTGGAGATGCGGGGCAAGCGCACGATGGAGGGCATTTACTTCAAGGCGAAGGACGTCGGACGAGTGTTTGAGAGCGAAAGCTTTCTAGACACGATCCAGCATCCGCGTGCGTCTTATTGCGAGGGCATCGATTTTGTTTGGTTTATCTTGCAACATCCCGGATCATCAAGGAGTTTGCAGAGTGACCCAGATCAAGGACATCCCCGTGACAGTGACACCTCTCTACAAGAACACGACCATCCCTCTCCACAAGAACAAAAGAGAACGTATCATAACAGTCATGAAGTCTTCCTCACATTCGCTGGTTTGATGCATGCGCTTCACAGCACACGCTCGCCCGTAGCAAATGAGTTTCGTGATTGGGTTTACAAAAAAGTCTTCGCGCTGGCGTATGGCACCGTGGAGCAAAAACAAGAAATGCTGTCGACACTCTGCAAGGTCGACAAGTCGTTTCTGCAAGCCTTCATGAAGTTGATTCCAAATGATCTCGCCTGCTTGTACCTTGTGGACACGACCATGCGTGGGGACGGTAAGAAGGTCTTCAAGTTCGGCCGCTCTGAGAAAGTCAAAGAAAGGTTCTACAAACACAGCTCTGCGTTTGGCGATGGTGTCATTCTGGACACTGTGATCTTCGTTCCAAGCGACTACCTCAGCGAGGCGGAGACGCTGCTGAAAGAAGCCCTTCGCGAGGACGACCATTTCACGTTCAACAAAGAGCAAGAACTCATTCTCCTCGACACAGAGAGCTACAAGTCCGTTCGCTCCATTATGCAGACGATCGCTGACAAGTACAATGGTAGTATGGCTATCCAAGCAGAAGTTCACACTCGCGAAATCAAAGAGCAAGAACACAAGTACAAGCTGCACGCCAAAGACTCGGAGCACGAATACAAGCTGCGTATCAAAGATTTGGAGAGCATGATTGAAGTTCTCAAGGAGCGCATCCAGAATGCAGTTGCTGACGAAAAAGCCAAGGCCACTGTTCTTCTGTCGAAGTTGGAGCAACGACTGGCAGCGAGAGATATCCAACTTATTGAGGAGAAGGGCAAGGTCAGCATGCTTCAGCAAGAAATGACAAACAAGGTCAGCATGCTTCAACAAGAAATGACAAACAAGGTCAGCATGCTTCAACAAGAAATGACAAACAAGGTCAGCATGATTCAACAACAGTCGACAAGCAAGCTTGAGAACATGGAGCTACGCCAGAAGATCGCTGCTATCGAACATGCTGCTGAGATCAAGGAAAAAGATCGACTTAATGGTGAGCTTCGCGCACGTATTCATGAGCTTGAGGAGACCAACCGTCGCCTCAGCAAGAACTTCCCTGAAGCCGCGTGATTTGATCATTTTGCTTTACATCAATAGTGTCGTTTGTAGTGTAAATTGTGTGTCCGGTAGTATAGAGCTCTGTTTCTCTGCTTCTGTTTCATGTTTGGCTTTTGCCAGCACTTTTCGATGGAGAACGGGCGTGGGGTGAGCCGAAAACGGATCGTGCCGTTGGTTGTTGCTCCACTACTATGTAGGATGTACGTTAGGCTTGTAACATGCTTCTTTCTTTTAAAACTTGTCACGTGTTGACTCGTTTCTTGCTGTATTATTCTTTGCTTGATAAGAGGGGCTATGCGTTAAGATCAACTCTATTTAATACATTCTTCTCCACTCGAGCTTTACCAATCTGAATCCGAGCTGTCGTAGAGGTCGCTCGTGCCAAAAAACTCCTGGGAATCCACGGTTTTGCCGGAGAACTTTATCGGCTTCAGGTCGTCCATACAGCTAGCATCCACGTTCTTCAGCACGCCGTTTTCCTTTTGTGTAGGATATCAGGATTTGCACACCGCATGTAGCACCCGCCACTTTTCGTTGGTGTAGTGAATGTCGTGCAGTGGCCTGCGTCATCAAAGTTCACGAGCACCCGCTCGCCACTCATCATTTCGTACCCCAACTCTCCATACATGCGGCGAGTCTGTAAGTCCATTCCGCCCGTCATCATCAACACGGTGGCCCCGTCAGGAAGCTCTCCTGTCTTCGCGTTCATACACCAGAGGCAGAGCAATAGGGAGGTGGATCAGCTTTGGCAAGCACGTTCCCGGCTTCCAGTGTACAAACAATAGTATGGCAGCGACAAGAAGTTGTCCGATGCCATGGTGGAGTTCTCGTACCAGTTCATCAGCGTTGCCTTGTCTGGAGTAGGGGACTCCCACATTTCCGAGAACACAATAAGGTAGTACAGCAAATCGTAGAGCAGCGTCTCGGGTTCCTCATCGCCAAATCCAGCATCATCCTCCGATTCAGCAAAGGAAGCGAGCGCATCAGCATCCGCATCGCTGCATCGAGCAGCGCGGTAAATTACTGCAAGGATTGCAATCCGCATACGGTTGGAAGATATTCGCCAAAGGTAGATCAGAGCAAGTACGAAGGCTTTTTGCCGTTCTTTGCAATGCGTCAGCACAGGCGTTAGTTCTCTTCTTGCCGTCAGGTACAGCAGCATCCAGCTTGTCGTAGAGCTAAGATCCGTCACACCAGGAAACTTGCTTTTGCAGAAGTCTTCAGCCATACAAGGAATCGACTGGCCACGACACCAACGTCGTGGTCCCAGTTCGAGAACGTCGAGCGTTTCTCCACTGTGTCGCCACTCTCCGATACAATTCCATCTACTGAGAACCCCTTGACACTCGCAGGTGCAAAGTGGGCCAGTCCTTCCACGAGATACGTGCCGTAACTCAGTCCGTAGACGTAGACGTAGACGACCTGGTCACTGAGTTCATAGTCAATAATTGCTGCCAGGTCATTGGCTGTACTTGTTACAGAAAATGCCGCTGTCTGATTATCAATCTGGAAGCGAATGTCGTCCATACACGCTGGCAGTTCCTCCAGTCGAATGGCAGATCCACCAGGACTGCCTAAAGATCCAGCTTCGGGCTGCTGCTAGTACAAAAATAT
Source organism: Phytophthora citrophthora (assembly GCA_031305395.1). Taxonomy (NCBI): domain Eukaryota; phylum Oomycota; class Peronosporomycetes; order Peronosporales; family Peronosporaceae; genus Phytophthora; species Phytophthora citrophthora. The sequence goes on from JASMQC010000049.1 coordinate 51,276, forward strand.
TCAAGCAAAACTAAGAACTGCGACTTTCCAGCCCGTAAACCAATTTTAAAAAACAATATTGGAACAGGGGTGACATTTTCAGTGAAACCCGTAATATTTTTCAATTAATTGACGAAGACCAAAAATTTGCAGCAGCACACGACGAGTGATCGTCATGAGTCTGGCGCACTTCTGGCAGGATCTTAACGTTCGAAGAGGTCGCAAAAAACACCATGAAAAGCAAGCGCTCCAGCGTCGCAGCGAACGAGAGCGAAACCAAGCGTATCAAAATAGTTGAGCCCGTGGAATACGAAGTTCAGCTGGGAGACGATATTTACGTGAACGTCGACCTGCTTTTCCAGTTCCCAGCGTTCAAGACGTACTTAGCCAAGCGCTACAAGCGATCTGTCAAGCGCTTCATCGACGAGGAGAAACTTCAAGTCGTCTTCGTGGCCAAGAAGAACGTGAAGAAAAACGAACTGAAAGAAAAGCCGTTGTATGCACCCAAATTCGATGTGCGCCTGGTGAAGAAGGACGAGCAAATTGTGCGACTGCTCAAGATCGCGAAAAAGAGCTCATACCCACTCGCGCCTCCTGTGATCAAAGACAAGGACCTTTCGTTCTTCGTGGATAAGAGCGGCGTTCGTCATCAAGTGGAGATGCGGGGCAAGCGCACGATGGAGGGCATTTACTTCAAGGCGAAGGACGTCGGACGAGTGTTTGAGAGCGAAAGCTTTCTAGACACGATCCAGCATCCGCGTGCGTCTTATTGCGAGGGCATCGATTTTGTTTGGTTTATCTTGCAACATCCCGGATCATCAAGGAGTTTGCAGAGTGACCCAGATCAAGGACATCCCCGTGACAGTGACACCTCTCTACAAGAACACGACCATCCCTCTCCACAAGAACAAAAGAGAACGTATCATAACAGTCATGAAGTCTTCCTCACATTCGCTGGTTTGATGCATGCGCTTCACAGCACACGCTCGCCCGTAGCAAATGAGTTTCGTGATTGGGTTTACAAAAAAGTCTTCGCGCTGGCGTATGGCACCGTGGAGCAAAAACAAGAAATGCTGTCGACACTCTGCAAGGTCGACAAGTCGTTTCTGCAAGCCTTCATGAAGTTGATTCCAAATGATCTCGCCTGCTTGTACCTTGTGGACACGACCATGCGTGGGGACGGTAAGAAGGTCTTCAAGTTCGGCCGCTCTGAGAAAGTCAAAGAAAGGTTCTACAAACACAGCTCTGCGTTTGGCGATGGTGTCATTCTGGACACTGTGATCTTCGTTCCAAGCGACTACCTCAGCGAGGCGGAGACGCTGCTGAAAGAAGCCCTTCGCGAGGACGACCATTTCACGTTCAACAAAGAGCAAGAACTCATTCTCCTCGACACAGAGAGCTACAAGTCCGTTCGCTCCATTATGCAGACGATCGCTGACAAGTACAATGGTAGTATGGCTATCCAAGCAGAAGTTCACACTCGCGAAATCAAAGAGCAAGAACACAAGTACAAGCTGCACGCCAAAGACTCGGAGCACGAATACAAGCTGCGTATCAAAGATTTGGAGAGCATGATTGAAGTTCTCAAGGAGCGCATCCAGAATGCAGTTGCTGACGAAAAAGCCAAGGCCACTGTTCTTCTGTCGAAGTTGGAGCAACGACTGGCAGCGAGAGATATCCAACTTATTGAGGAGAAGGGCAAGGTCAGCATGCTTCAGCAAGAAATGACAAACAAGGTCAGCATGCTTCAACAAGAAATGACAAACAAGGTCAGCATGCTTCAACAAGAAATGACAAACAAGGTCAGCATGATTCAACAACAGTCGACAAGCAAGCTTGAGAACATGGAGCTACGCCAGAAGATCGCTGCTATCGAACATGCTGCTGAGATCAAGGAAAAAGATCGACTTAATGGTGAGCTTCGCGCACGTATTCATGAGCTTGAGGAGACCAACCGCCGCCTCAGCAAGAACTTCCCTGAAGCCGCGTGATTTGATCATTTTGCTTTACATCAATAGTGTCGTTTGTAGTGTAAATTGTGTGTCCGGTAGTATAGAGCTCTGTTTCTCTGCTTCTGTTTCATGTTTGGCTTTTGCCAGCACTTTTCGATGGAGAACGGGCGTGGGGTGAGCCGAAAACGGATCGTGCCGTTGGTTGTTGCTCCACTACTATGTAGGATGTACGTTAGGCTTGTAACATGCTTCTTTCTTTTAAAACTTGTCACGTGTTGACTCGTTTCTTGCTGTATTATTCTTTGCTTGATAAGAGGGGCTATGCGTTAAGATCAACTCTATTTAATACATTCTTCTCCACTCGAGCTTTACCAATCTGAATCCGAGCTGTCGTAGAGGTCGCTCGTGCCAAAAAACTCCTGGGAATCCACGGTTTTGCCGGAGAACTTTATCGGCTTCAGGTCGTCCATACAGCTAGCATCCACGTTCTTCAGCACGCCGTTTTCCTTTTGTGTAGGATATCAGGATTTGCACACCGCATGTAGCACCCGCCACTTTTCGTTGGTGTAGTGAATGTCGTGCAGTGGCCTGCGTCATCAAAGTTCACGAGCACCCGCTCGCCACTCATCATTTCGTACCCCAACTCTCCATACATGCGGCGAGTCTGTAAGTCCATTCCGCCCGTCATCATCAACACGGTGGCCCCGTCAGGAAGCTCTCCTGTCTTCGCGTTCATACACCAGAGGCAGAGCAATAGGGAGGTGGATCAGCTTTGGCAAGCACGTTCCCGGCTTCCAGTGTACAAACAATAGTATGGCAGCGACAAGAAGTTGTCCGATGCCATGGTGGAGTTCTCGTACCAGTTCATCAGCGTTGCCTTGTCTGGAGTAGGGGACTCCCACATTTCCGAGAACACAATAAGGTAGTACAGCAAATCGTAGAGCAGCGTCTCGGGTTCCTCATCGCCAAATCCAGCATCATCCTCCGATTCAGCAAAGGAAGCGAGCGCATCAGCATCCGCATCGCTGCATCGAGCAGCGCGGTAAATTACTGCAAGGATTGCAATCCGCATACGGTTGGAAGATATTCGCCAAAGGTAGATCAGAGCAAGTACGAAGGCTTTTTGCCGTTCTTTGCAATGCGTCAGCACAGGCGTTAGTTCTCTTCTTGCCGTCAGGTACAGCAGCATCCAGCTTGTCGTAGAGCTAAGATCCGTCACACCAGGAAACTTGCTTTTGCAGAAGTCTTCAGCCATACAAGGAATCGACTGGCCACGACACCAACGTCGTGGTCCCAGTTCGAGAACGTCGAGCGTTTCTCCACTGTGTCGCCACTCTCCGATACAATTCCATCTACTGAGAACCCCTTGACACTCGCAGGTGCAAAGTGGGCCAGTCCTTCCACGAGATACGTGCCGTAACTCAGTCCGTAGACGTAGACGTAGACGACCTGGTCACTGAGTTCATAGTCAATAATTGCTGCCAGGTCATTGGCTGTACTTGTTACAGAAAATGCCGCTGTCTGATTATCAATCTGGAAGCGAATGTCGTCCATACACGCTGGCAGTTCCTCCAGTCGAATGGCAGATCCACCAGGACTGCCTAAAGATCCAGCTTCGGGCTGCTGCTAGTACAAAAATATTCAAGCAAAACTAAGAACTGCGACTTTCCAGCCCGTAAACCAATTTTAAAAAACAATATTGGAACAGGGGTGACATTTTCAGTGAAACCCGTAATATTTTTCAATTAATTGACGAAGACCAAACATTTGCAGCAGCACACGACGAGTGATCGTCATGAGTCTGGCGCACTTCTGGCAGGATCTTAACGTTCGAAGAGGTCGCAAAAAACACCATGAAAAGCAAGCGCTCCAGCGTCGCAGCGAACGAGAGCGAAACCAAGCGTATCAAAATAGTTGAGCCCGTGGAATACGAAGTTCAGCTGGGAGACGATATTTACGTGAACGTCGACCTGCTTTTCCAGTTCCCAGCGTTCAAGACGTACTTAGCCAAGCGCTACAAGCGATCTGTCAAGCGCTTCATCGACGAGGAGAAACTTCAAGTCGTCTTCGTGGCCAAGAAGAACGTGAAGAAAAACGAACTGAAAGAAAAGCCGTTGTATGCACCCAAATTCGATGTGCGCCTGGTGAAGAAGGACGAGCAAATTGTGCGACTGCTCAAGATCGCGAAAAAGAGCTCATACCCACTCGCGCCTCCTGTGATCAAAGACAAGGACCTTTCGTTCTTCGTGGATAAGAGCGGCGTTCGTCATCAAGTGGAGATGCGGGGCAAGCGCACGATGGAGGGCATTTACTTCAAGGCGAAGGACGTCGGACGAGTGTTTGAGAGCGAAAGCTTTCTAGACACGATCCAGCATCCGCGTGCGTCTTATTGCGAGGGCATCGATTTTGTTTGGTTTATCTTGCAACATCCCGGATCATCAAGGAGTTTGCAGAGTGACCCAGATCAAGGACATCCCCGTGACAGTGACACCTCTCTACAAGAACACGACCATCCCTCTCCACAAGAACAAAAGAGAACGTATCATAACAGTCATGAAGTCTTCCTCACATTCGCTGGTTTGATGCATGCGCTTCACAGCACACGCTCGCCCGTAGCAAATGAGTTTCGTGATTGGGTTTACAAAAAAGTCTTCGCGCTGGCGTATGGCACCGTGGAGCAAAAACAAGAAATGCTGTCGACACTCTGCAAGGTCGACAAGTCGTTTCTGCAAGCCTTCATGAAGTTGATTCCAAATGATCTCGCCTGCTTGTACCTTGTGGACACGACCATGCGTGGGGACGGTAAGAAGGTCTTCAAGTTCGGCCGCTCTGAGAAAGTCAAAGAAAGGTTCTACAAACACAGCTCTGCGTTTGGCGATGGTGTCATTCTGGACACTGTGATCTTCGTTCCAAGCGACTACCTCAGCGAGGCGGAGACGCTGCTGAAAGAAGCCCTTCGCGAGGACGACCATTTCACGTTCAACAAAGAGCAAGAACTCATTCTCCTCGACACAGAGAGCTACAAGTCCGTTCGCTCCATTATGCAGACGATCGCTGACAAGTACAATGGTAGTATGGCTATCCAAGCAGAAGTTCACACTCGCGAAATCAAAGAGCAAGAACACAAGTACAAGCTGCACGCCAAAGACTCGGAGCACGAATACAAGCTGCGTATCAAAGATTTGGAGAGCATGATTGAAGTTCTCAAGGAGCGCATCCAGAATGCAGTTGCTGACGAAAAAGCCAAGGCCACTGTTCTTCTGTCGAAGTTGGAGCAACGACTGGCAGCGAGAGATATCCAACTTATTGAGGAGAAGGGCAAGGTCAGCATGCTTCAGCAAGAAATGACAAACAAGGTCAGCATGCTTCAACAAGAAATGACAAACAAGGTCAGCATGCTTCAACAAGAAATGACAAACAAGGTCAGCATGATTCAACAACAGTCGACAAGCAAGCTTGAGAACATGGAGCTACGCCAGAAGATCGCTGCTATCGAACATGCTGCTGAGATCAAGGAAAAAGATCGACTTAATGGTGAGCTTCGCGCACGTATTCATGAGCTTGAGGAGACCAACCGTCGCCTCAGCAAGAACTTCCCTGAAGCCGCGTGATTTGATCATTTTGCTTTACATCAATAGTGTCGTTTGTAGTGTAAATTGTGTGTCCGGTAGTATAGAGCTCTGTTTCTCTGCTTCTGTTTCATGTTTGGCTTTTGCCAGCACTTTTCGATGGAGAACGGGCGTGGGGTGAGCCGAAAACGGATCGTGCCGTTGGTTGTTGCTCCACTACTATGTAGGATGTACGTTAGGCTTGTAACATGCTTCTTTCTTTTAAAACTTGTCACGTGTTGACTCGTTTCTTGCTGTATTATTCTTTGCTTGATAAGAGGGGCTATGCGTTAAGATCAACTCTATTTAATACATTCTTCTCCACTCGAGCTTTACCAATCTGAATCCGAGCTGTCGTAGAGGTCGCTCGTGCCAAAAAAACTCCTGGGAATCCACGGTTTTGCCGGAGAACTTTATCGGCTTCAGGTCGTCCATACAGCTAGCATCCACGTTCTTCAGCACGCCGTTTTCCTTTTGTGTAGGATATCAGGATTTGCACACCGCATGTAGCACCCGCCACTTTTCGTTGGTGTAGTGAATGTCGTGCAGTGGCCTGCGTCATCAAAGTTCACGAGCACCCGCTCGCCACTCATCATTTCGTACCCCAACTCTCCATACATGCGGCGAGTCTGTAAGTCCATTCCGCCCGTCATCATCAACACGGTGACCCCGTCAGGAAGCTCTCCTGTCTTCGCGTTCATACACCAGAGGCAGAGCAATAGGGAGGTGGATCAGCTTTGGCAAGCACGTTCCCGGCTTCCAGTGTACAAACAATAGTATGGCAGCGACAAGAAGTTGTCCGATGCCATGGTGGAGTTCTCGTACCAGTTCATCAGCGTTGCCTTGTCTGGAGTAGGGGACTCCCACATTTCCGAGAACACAATAAGGTAGTACAGCAAATCGTAGAGCAGCGTCTCGGGTTCCTCATCGCCAAATCCAGCATCATCCTCCGATTCAGCAAAGGAAGCGAGCGCATCAGCATCCGCATCGCTGCATCGAGCAGCGCGGTAAATTACTGCAAGGATTGCAATCCGCATACGGTTGGAAGATATTCGCCAAAGGTAGATCAGAGCAAGTACGAAGGCTTTTTGCCGTTCTTTGCAATGCGTCAGCACAGGCGTTAGTTCTCTTCTTGCCGTCAGGTACAGCAGCATCCAGCTTGTCGTAGAGCTAAGATCCGTCACACCAGGAAACTTGCTTTTGCAGAAGTCTTCAGCCATACAAGGAATCGACTGGCCACGACACCAACGTCGTGGTCCCAGTTCGAGAACGTCGAGCGTTTCTCCACTGTGTCGCCACTCTCCGATACAATTCCATCTACTGAGAACCCCTTGACACTCGCAGGTGCAAAGTGGGCCAGTCCTTCCACGAGATACGTGCCGTAACTCAGTCCGTAGACGTAGACGTAGACGACCTGGTCACTGAGTTCATAGTCAATAATTGCTGCCAGGTCATTGGCTGTACTTGTTACAGAAAATGCCGCTGTCTGATTATCAATCTGGAAGCGAATGTCGTCCATACACGCTGGCAGTTCCTCCAGTCGAATGGCAGATCCACCAGGACTGCCTAAAGATCCAGCTTCGGGCTGCTGCTAGTACAAAAATATTCAAGCAAAACTAAGAACTGCGACTTTCCAGCCCGTAAACCAATTTTAAAAAACAATATTGGAACAGGGGTGACATTTTCAGTGAAACCCGTAATATTTTTCAATTAATTGACGAAGACCAAAAATTTGCAGCAGCACACGACGAGTGATCGTCATGAGTCTGGCGCACTTCTGGCAGGATCTTAACGTTCGAAGAGGTCGCAAAAAACACCATGAAAAGCAAGCGCTCCAGCGTCGCAGCGAACGAGAGCGAAACCAAGCGTATCAAAATAGTTGAGCCCGTGGAATACGAAGTTCAGCTGGGAGACGATATTTACGTGAACGTCGACCTGCTTTTCCAGTTCCCAGCGTTCAAGACGTACTTAGCCAAGCGCTACAAGCGATCTGTCAAGCGCTTCATCGACGAGGAGAAACTTCAAGTCGTCTTCGTGGCCAAGAAGAACGTGAAGAAAAACGAACTGAAAGAAAAGCCGTTGTATGCACCCAAATTCGATGTGCGCCTGGTGAAGAAGGACGAGCAAATTGTGCGACTGCTCAAGATCGCGAAAAAGAGCTCATACCCACTCGCGCCTCCTGTGATCAAAGACAAGGACCTTTCGTTCTTCGTGGATAAGAGCGGCGTTCGTCATCAAGTGGAGATGCGGGGCAAGCGCACGATGGAGGGCATTTACTTCAAGGCGAAGGACGTCGGACGAGTGTTTGAAAGCGATAGTCTTGTGAAAACGATTTTGGATGAGCGCAAGTCGTACCACGAATCGGTCGACTTCGTTTGTTTTACTCTGAAAAAAGGTGGCGGAGGCGACAATTTGCAGAGTGACCCAGATCAAGGACATCCCCGTGACAGTGACACCTCTCTACAAGAACACGACCATCCCTCTCCACAAGAACAAAAGAGAACGTATCATAACAGTCATGAAGTCTTCCTCACATTCGCTGGTTTGATGCATGCGCTTCACAGCACACGCTCGCCCGTAGCAAATGAGTTTCGTGATTGGGTTTACAAAAAAGTCTTCGCGCTGGCGTATGGCACCGTGGAGCAAAAACAAGAAATGCTGTCGACACTCTGCAAGGTCGACAAGTCGTTTCTGCAAGCCTTCATGAAGTTGATTCCAAATGATCTCGCCTGCTTGTACCTTGTGGACACGACCATGCGTGGGGACGGTAAGAAGGTCTTCAAGTTCGGCCGCTCTGAGAAAGTCAAAGAAAGGTTCTACAAACACAGCTCTGCGTTTGGCGATGGTGTCATTCTGGACACTGTGATCTTCGTTCCAAGCGACTACCTCAGCGAGGCGGAGACGCTGCTGAAAGAAGCCCTTCGCGAGGACGACCATTTCACGTTCAACAAAGAGCAAGAACTCATTCTCCTCGACACAGAGAGCTACAAGTCCGTTCGCTCCATTATGCAGACGATCGCTGACAAGTACAATGGTAGTATGGCTATCCAAGCAGAAGTTCACACTCGCGAAATCAAAGAGCAAGAACACAAGTACAAGCTGCACGCCAAAGACTCGGAGCACGAATACAAGCTGCGTATCAAAGATTTGGAGAGCATGATTGAAGTTCTCAAGGAGCGCATCCAGAATGCAGTTGCTGACGAAAAAGCCAAGGCCACTGTTCTTCTGTCGAAGTTGGAGCAACGACTGGCAGCGAGAGATATCCAACTTATTGAGGAGAAGGGCAAGGTCAGCATGCTTCAGCAAGAAATGACAAACAAGGTCAGCATGATTCAACAACAGTCGACAAGCAAGCTTGAGAACATGGAGCTACGCCAGAAGATCGCTGCTATCGAACATGCTGCTGAGATCAAGGAAAAAGATCGACTTAATGGTGAGCTTCGCGCACGTATTCATGAGCTTGAGGAGACCAACCGTCGCCTCAGCAAGAACTTCCCTGAAGCCGCGTGATTTGATCATTTTGCTTTACATCAATAGTGTCGTTTGTAGTGTAAATTGTGTGTCCGGTAGTATAGAGCTCTGTTTCTCTGCTTCTGTTTCATGTTTGGCTTTTGCCAGCACTTTTCGATGGAGAACGGGCGTGGGGTGAGCCGAAAACGGATCGTGCCGTTGGTTGTTGCTCCACTACTATGTAGGATGTACGTTAGGCTTGTAACATGCTTCTTTCTTTTAAAACTTGTCACGTGTTGACTCGTTTCTTGCTGTATTATTCTTTGCTTGATAAGAGGGGCTATGCGTTAAGATCAACTCTATTTAATACATTCTTCTCCACTCGAGCTTTACCAATCTGAATCCGAGCTGTCGTAGAGGTCGCTCGTGCCAAAAAACTCCTGGGAATCCACGGTTTTGCCGGAGAACTTTATCGGCTTCAGGTCGTCCATACAGCTAGTATCCACGTTCTTCAGCACGCCGTTTTCCTTTTGTGTAGGATATCAGGATTTGCACACCGCATGTAGGACCCGCCACTTTTCGTTGGTGTAGTGAATGTCGTGCAGTGGCCTGCGTCATCAAAGTTCACGAGCACCCGCTCGCCACTCATCATTTCGTACCCCAACTCTCCATACATGCGGCGAGTCTGTAAGTCCATTCCGCCCGTCATCATCAACACGGTGACCCCGTCAGGAAGCTCTCCTGTCTTCGCGTTCATACACCAGAGGCAGAGCAATAGGGAGGTGGATCAGCTTTGGCAAGCACGTTCCCGGCTTCCAGTGTACAAACAATAGTATGGCAGCGACAAGAAGTTGTCCGATGCCATGGTGGAGTTCTCGTACCAGTTCATCAGCGTTGCCTTGTCTGGAGTAGGGGACTCCCACATTTCCGAGAACACAATAAGGTAGTACAGCAAATCGTAGAGCAGCGTCTCGGGTTCCTCATCGCCAAATCCAGCATCATCCTCCGATTCAGCAAAGGAAGCGAGCGCATCAGCATCCGCATCGCTGCATCGAGCAGCGCGGTAAATTACTGCAAGGATTGCAATCCGCATACGGTTGGAAGATATTCGCCAAAGGTAGATCAGAGCAAGTACGAAGGCTTTTTGCCGTTCTTTGCAATGCGTCAGCACAGGCGTTAGTTCTCTTCTTGCCGTCAGGTACAGCAGCATCCAGCTTGTCGTAGAGCTAAGATCCATCACACCAGGAAACTTGCTTTTGCAGAAGTCTTCAGCCATACAAGGAATCGACTGGCCACGACACCAACGTCGTGGTCCCAGTTCGAGAACGTCGAGCGTTTCTCCACTGTGTCGCCACTCTCCGATACAATTCCATCTACTGAGAACCCCTTGACACTCGCAGGTGCAAAGTGGGCCAGTCCTTCCACGAGATACGTGCCGTAACTCAGTCCGTAGACGTAGACGTAGACGACCTGGTCACTGAGTTCATAGTCAATAATTGCTGCCAGGTCATTGGCTGTACTTGTTACAGAAAATGCCGCTGTCTGATTATCAATCTGGAAGCGAATGTCGTCCATACACGCTGGCAGTTCCTCCAGTCGAATGGCAGATCCACCAGGACTGCCTAAAGATCCAGCTTCGGGCTGCTGCTAGTACAAAAATATTCAAGCAAAACTAAGAACTGCGACTTTCCAGCCCGTAAACCAATTTTAAAAAACAATATTGGAACAGGGGTGACATTTTCAGTGAAACCCGTAATATTTTTCAATTAATTGACGAAGACCAAAAATTTGCAGCAGCACACGACGAGTGATCGTCATGAGTCTGGCGCACTTCTGGCAGGATCTTAACGTTCGAAGAGGTCGCAAAAAACACCATGAAAAGCAAGCGCTCCAGCGTCGCAGCGAACGAGAGCGAAACCAAGCGTATCAAAATAGTTGAGCCCGTGGAATACGAAGTTCAGCTGGGAGACGATATTTACGTGAACGTCGACCTGCTTTTCCAGTTCCCAGCGTTCAAGACGTACTTAGCCAAGCGCTACAAGCGATCTGTCAAGCGCTTCATCGACGAGGAGAAACTTCAAGTCGTCTTCGTGGCCAAGAAGAACGTGAAGAAAAACGAACTGAAAGAAAAGCCGTTGTATGCACCCAAATTCGATGTGCGCCTGGTGAAGAAGGACGAGCAAATTGTGCGACTGCTCAAGATCGCGAAAAAGAGCTCATACCCACTCGCGCCTCCTGTGATCAAAGACAAGGACCTTTCGTTCTTCGTGGATAAGAGCGGCGTTCGTCATCAAGTGGAGATGCGGGGCAAGCGCACGATGGAGGGCATTTACTTCAAGGCGAAGGACGTCGGACGAGTGTTTGAAAGCGATAGTCTTGTGAAAACGATTTTGGATGAGCGCAAGTCGTACCACGAATCGGTCGACTTCGTTTGTTTTACTCTGAAAAAAGGTGGCGGAGGCGACAATTTGCAGAGTGACCCAGATCAAGGACATCCCCGTGACAGTGACACCTCTCTACAAGAACACGACCATCCCTCTCCACAAGAACAAAAGAGAACGTATCATAACAGTCATGAAGTCTTCCTCACATTCGCTGGTTTGATGCATGCGCTTCACAGCACACGCTCGCCCGTAGCAAATGAGTTTCGTGATTGGGTTTACAAAAAAGTCTTCGCGCTGGCGTATGGCACCGTGGAGCAAAAACAAGAAATGCTGTCGACACTCTGCAAGGTCGACAAGTCGTTTCTGCAAGCCTTCATGAAGTTGATTCCAAATGATCTCGCCTGCTTGTACCTTGTGGACACGACCATGCGTGGGGACGGTAAGAAGGTCTTCAAGTTCGGCCGCTCTGAGAAAGTCAAAGAAAGGTTCTACAAACACAGCTCTGCGTTTGGCGATGGTGTCATTCTGGACACTGTGATCTTCGTTCCAAGCGACTACCTCAGCGAGGCGGAGACGCTGCTGAAAGAAGCCCTTCGCGAGGACGACCATTTCACGTTCAACAAAGAGCAAGAACTCATTCTCCTCGACACAGAGAGCTACAAGTCCGTTCGCTCCATTATGCAGACGATCGCTGACAAGTACAATGGTAGTATGGCTATCCAAGCAGAAGTTCACACTCGCGAAATCAAAGAGCAAGAACACAAGTACAAGCTGCACGCCAAAGACTCGGAGCACGAATACAAGCTGCGTATCAAAGATTTGGAGAGCATGATTGAAGTTCTCAAGGAGCGCATCCAGAATGCAGTTGCTGACGAAAAAGCCAAGGCCACTGTTCTTCTGTCGAAGTTGGAGCAACGACTGGCAGCGAGAGATATCCAACTTATTGAGGAGAAGGGCAAGGTCAGCATGCTTCAGCAAGAAATGACAAACAAGGTCAGCATGATTCAACAACAGTCGACAAGCAAGCTTGAGAACATGGAGCTACGCCAGAAGATCGCTGCTATCGAACATGCTGCTGAGATCAAGGAAAAAGATCGACTTAATGGTGAGCTTCGCGCACGTATTCATGAGCTTGAGGAGACCAACCGTCGCCTCAGCAAGAACTTCCCTGAAGCCGCGTGATTTGATCATTTTGCTTTACATCAATAGTGTCGTTTGTAGTGTAAATTGTGTGTCCGGTAGTATAGAGCTCTGTTTCTCTGCTTCTGTTTCATGTTTGGCTTTTGCCAGCACTTTTCGATGGAGAACGGGCGTGGGGTGAGCCGAAAACGGATCGTGCCGTTGGTTGTTGCTCCACTACTATGTAGGATGTACGTTAGGCTTGTAACATGCTTCTTTCTTTTAAAACTTGTCACGTGTTGACTCGTTTCTTGCTGTATTATTCTTTGCTTGATAAGAGGGGCTATGCGTTAAGATCAACTCTATTTAATACATTCTTCTCCACTCGAGCTTTACCAATCTGAATCCGAGCTGTCGTAGAGGTCGCTCGTGCCAAAAAACTCCTGGGAATCCACGGTTTTGCCGGAGAACTTTATCGGCTTCAGGTCGTCCATACAGCTAGTATCCACGTTCTTCAGCACGCCGTTTTCCTTTTGTGTAGGATATCAGGATTTGCACACCGCATGTAGCACCCGCCACTTTTCGTTGGTGTAGTGAATGTCGTGCAGTGGCCTGCGTCATCAAAGTTCACGAGCACCCGCTCGCCACTCATCATTTCGTACCCCAACTCTCCATACATGCGGCGAGTCTGTAAGTCCATTCCGCCCGTCATCATCAACACGGTGACCCCGTCAGGAAGCTCTCCTGTCTTCGCGTTCATACACCAGAGGCAGAGCAATAGGGAGGTGGATCAGCTTTGGCAAGCACGTTCCCGGCTTCCAGTGTACAAACAATAGTATGGCAGCGACAAGAAGTTGTCCGATGCCATGGTGGAGTTCTCGTACCAGTTCATCAGCGTTGCCTTGTCTGGAGTAGGGGACTCCCACATTTCCGAGAACACAATAAGGTAGTACAGCAAATCGTAGAGCAGCGTCTCGGGTTCCTCATCGCCAAATCCAGCATCATCCTCCGATTCAGCAAAGGAAGCGAGCGCATCAGCATCCGCATCGCTGCATCGAGCAGCGCGGTAAATTACTGCAAGGATTGCAATCCGCATACGGTTGGAAGATATTCGCCAAAGGTAGATCAGAGCAAGTACGAAGGCTTTTTGCCGTTCTTTGCAATGCGTCAGCACAGGCGTTAGTTCTCTTCTTGCCGTCAGGTACAGCAGCATCCAGCTTGTCGTAGAGCTAAGATCCGTCACACCAGGAAACTTGCTTTTGCAGAAGTCTTCAGCCATACAAGGAATCGACTGGCCACGACACCAACGTCGTGGTCCCAGTTCGAGAACGTCGAGCGTTTCTCCACTGTGTCGCCACTCTCCGATACAATTCCATCTACTGAGAACCCCTTGACACTCGCAGGTGCAAAGTGGGCCAGTCCTTCCACGAGATACGTGCCGTAACTCAGTCCGTAGACGTAGACGTAGACGACCTGGTCACTGAGTTCATAGTCAATAATTGCTGCCAGGTCATTGGCTGTACTTGTTACAGAAAATGCCGCTGTCTGATTATCAATCTGGAAGCGAATGTCGTCCATACACGCTGGCAGTTCCTCCAGTCGAATGGCAGATCCACCAGGACTGCCTAAAGATCCAGCTTCGGGCTGCTGCTAGTACAAAAATATTCAAGCAAAACTAAGAACTGCGACTTTCCAGCCCGTAAACCAATTTTAAAAAACAATATTGGAACAGGGGTGACATTTTCAGTGAAACCCGTAATATTTTTCAATTAATTGACGAAGACCAAACATTTGCAGCAGCACACGACGAGTGATCGTCATGAGTCTGGCGCACTTCTGGCAGGATCTTAACGTTCGAAGAGGTCGCAAAAAACACCATGAAAAGCAAGCGCTCCAGCGTCGCAGCGAACGAGAGCGAAACCAAGCGTATCAAAATAGTTGAGCCCGTGGAATACGAAGTTCAGCTGGGAGACGATATTTACGTGAACGTCGACCTGCTTTTCCAGTTCCCAGCGTTCAAGACGTACTTAGCCAAGCGCTACAAGCGATCTGTCAAGCGCTTCATCGACGAGGAGAAACTTCAAGTCGTCTTCGTGGCCAAGAAGAACGTGAAGAAAAACGAACTGAAAGAAAAGCCGTTGTATGCACCCAAATTCGATGTGCGCCTGGTGAAGAAGGACGAGCAAATTGTGCGACTGCTCAAGATCGCGAAAAAGAGCTCATACCCACTCGCGCCTCCTGTGATCAAAGACAAGGACCTTTCGTTCTTCGTGGATAAGAGCGGCGTTCGTCATCAAGTGGAGATGCGGGGCAAGCGCACGATGGAGGGCATTTACTTCAAGGCGAAGGACGTCGGACGAGTGTTTGAAAGCGATAGTCTTGTGAAAACGATTTTGGATGAGCGCAAGTCGTACCACGAATCGGTCGACTTCGTTTGTTTTACTCTGAAAAAAGGTGGCGGAGGCGACAATTTGCAGAGTGACCCAGATCAAGGACATCCCCGTGACAGTGACACCTCTCTACAAGAACACGACCATCCCTCTCCACAAGAACAAAAGAGAACGTATCATAACAGTCATGAAGTCTTCCTCACATTCGCTGGTTTGATGCATGCGCTTCACAGCACACGCTCGCCCGTAGCAAATGAGTTTCGTGATTGGGTTTACAAAAAAGTCTTCGCGCTGGCGTATGGCACCGTGGAGCAAAAACAAGAAATGCTGTCGACACTCTGCAAGGTCGACAAGTCGTTTCTGCAAGCCTTCATGAAGTTGATTCCAAATGATCTCGCCTGCTTGTACCTTGTGGACACGACCATGCGTGGGGACGGTAAGAAGGTCTTCAAGTTCGGCCGCTCTGAGAAAGTCAAAGAAAGGTTCTACAAACACAGCTCTGCGTTTGGCGATGGTGTCATTCTGGACACTGTGATCTTCGTTCCAAGCGACTACCTCAGCTCCCACACCCAGGAGATGTTGTGATGATCACGCCCTACAAGCTTAACGTCTACCGCAACTGCTGCCAAGTCGATGCTAAGCTCTACGGGCTCGCCAATATCAACATTCCATGAAACTGCAGAGTGTCACGCCAACACGTCGGCATGCCGTAGTTCGAAACGTTGATGCGTGGTTTTTTTGTGGTGTTTGGAAGAGAGAATAGATTGATTAATTGACCGATCGACCGGCGATTGACAGGGTACTGGGGATTACGTGGTGTTCATGGGCCCCAGGCTTCAGCCTGGTACCCAATAACTTCCACCTCGCACTGATGAATTTGAGATCGGACCTCACGTAGGTGCGAAGTTGACGTCTTCGTCTCACTCTCACTGTTTATCTCCATTGAATTCTGATCCTTCTCTTCTGTCTCCTGAATCAGCAAGCAAAGAGATTCGAGATCTGACGAGCATGTTGAGATTGCAGTGCTGGTCAACGCTTGCGATAAGCGTTGAGGAAACCAATCTGAATAGTAGTGAGTTGCGTACATGTTAGACGATATGACTGGCAATTAGAGATAGACAAGAAGAGCTTACCGATGGTACTTGATATCAAGTGAGGAAGCTCTTCTCACTTTTGCATTAGCTGAATACACGGAAGGCAACAACTCCAGGGAGCTTAGCCAGCTCTCCTATCCTGTGTTCCTACTTCAGTGAAGAACCAAGTACAATAGAGCAAAGCTGCTGGATAGGGACAAGTCGAGTTGAGAACAAGTTCTCAATCTTCACGGATAGTTCAGCATCTACCAAGCAGCTTCCTACTACCAGTTGAAGCTTGCGTAGCCACCGCAGAAGACCTCGGAAATCCTACAAATGACACTTTGTAAAGTAAAACGGCCAGTACAAGCTACAAAGTGTACTGTACCTGTAATGATAGCTTTTCATATCCGTAGAATTGGCCATTATACCTGGTTCTGAAGTAGTAAAGAGTAACAATTCCCGTTCATGGGCAAGAGACTTGAAAGGCTCCGTAGTGATGGATTCTCATCAACAATAGCAGTCGCCAATGCTTCCACCGTATCAAGCGAGCCCAAAGGACCTCTGAATCAATACAAGTTTCTAACCACTGGAAGACAGTCTTTACTTTAGTACAAAAGGATAGTGAAAAAAACAACGCTTATTTACCTGTTTGAGGCATAGTGCTGCATGAAGGGCCCAAGAGATTGAAAAGGAGGAGGAAAACGCGTTGTCGACCCCGTAGTCGACACAAAAACCTCTTTCGCCGCTTTATTGAGCCTACGCAGCCATAAAGAATCGTTAGAGTGCAGACAATCAAGCAAGAAATAGCTCCACGTACTGCATTTTGCTAACTAAAGTCAGTATTTCAGAGGAATGACGTTTTGGAGGACAGGTGGACAATAATGTCCACAGAATGTGGTGAGACTTCTCTCAGATGAGGTTCTGCAGCTCAATCTCGTGTCTTGCCAGTTCCTTCAGCATTGGTTCATCGAAGTATTTGCTGACGTTCACGTCCTCGCTCAGTCCCTTACGACTTCGTGTCTTGCAGCAGCAAGACCTTTCAGTTCCTCAAATTCATGTCGAAGAGAATCTGTTGATAAAAATGTCAATAGAGTTAGCTAAACAAGCAAAAGGAGGCACCACTGCATTGTTCATATACCCAGGAATCCTTGTAGTACAGCTCGGAAAAAGGGTATGAACGGAACCTGCGCAATGATACAGTAGCAAATGGGCATTTCCAGGCTCTTTGCCGTCGTCACCTCCACCTCGAATAGTTATCGCCCTTGTACAGTACACTTCCTCCAGATAGCATCAGTACAAAAAACACTCCTTCCTCGGAATACACACTTCCATCTGGAAGTTCATTGCGCATCACATTCGTAGCTTTGATGCCGGTGGGAAAGCAAAAATGTTCCAGACTCTCGGCTTTGAATTGACTGAGCGAACGCGACGGTCGCTTCAAACACGTTCTTGCGTTGGTTCCAGAAGTGGTGGGTCTTGACGTCGAGCACATCCACTTCAATGACAGTTAAATAATCGAAAAGTGCAGGTGAAGCGGCCTCATTTCCTTCCTTTTGGTCCTCGCATGTGTTGTTCATACCCAGAAGAGATAGCTCCGTCTTTAAAGCCTTCTCCAGTACGTCGGTGCCAGGTGCGGACCCGAAGGTTTACGAGGAGATTTTGGATGTGGAGAAACTCCACGCTCAAGTGGAAGAATATCTGAACGACTGGAATGGACTGGAAAACCTTTTCCAAAAGGATTCTCAACTTGAAACTGAGTTTCCTAACGTTTGTACTGTTGATAGGACAATTGGCATTTTTTAACCATGAGATCTTGATAAAGGAGGCGACGAACTTCTTGACTCAGGAAAATAGGTATACATTAGTATATACTTTAAAGTACAACAGTAAGACGCAAGTCTTGGCCACTTACTTCATCTCAAAATCATCTCCAGCCCACGCCTCACGGATAATTGAACATTACGCGGGCTATATTTTTACCGCAAGGAATAGTTCAGGTAGTCCTATGTGAAACGCTTTCTTTTCCGCTTAAGTACGTCAGAAATTCTCTCATCATTGGGTGGAAGTCAATTTCATCTCCGCTTAAATACGCTCGGAAATTCTTCTTCCTCATTCCGGCTCAGGGAAACATGGTGAAGCTTTTCTGTGCGATCGTTGGTGCGGCAGGCAGCGCGTTCGAGGTGGACATCGCTGAAGACGCTTCGGTGTCCGCGTTGAAGAAGGCAATCAAGGCGGAGAATCCAGCGACTATCACATGTGATGCAAAGGACCTTCAGCTCTTCCTGGCTAAGACGGCGGACGGCGGGTGGCTGCGGTCGGATGACCCTGATGTGACTAGTATGCGAAGTGGAGCTATTCCTGAGCAAGTGAAGAAGCTGCTGAACGAAGAAATCGACCCAGCAGAAGAGATTGGCGACTTGCTTGGAGGTGCTCCAACGAAGAAGACGATCCATGTGCTGGTAGTGGTTCTGGTTCTGGAGGCTGGTGTATCAGGAGACAACGACGGGCGAAGCTTTCAGAAGTTCAGTGTACCAATCTCGTTTTCCAAGGCGAGAAACGAGGGAGGAGTCCCTGTAACTTTTAGAACCAACCGATCAACGACCACTGAAGCACTTTTCAATCTTCTGTTTCCCGATGATGACGAGTATTTTCCAGTGATATTCGTCCGCGCTCCCCCTTTGTCCGGTAAGACGGCAATGTGTGATCTACTTTACAATCACATTGTTCGCTCCAAGCCTGATGCACTTGTTTCCCGCATTCGAGCAAACAGAATGACTGAAGATGGCAAGTTTGGTGATTTTTTCAAGCTCCAATATGGCTGTGAATTTGAAGCGCTCTGCGCACGTAAATGCGATCGAGTGGTACTAATTGATGAAGCCCAAATTACGTATAACGATGAGCAGCTCTGGAGAGGATACGTGAAAGACGCTTTGGACTCGCAAATACCCAGCCTACGCTTCGTTCTTTTTTCATCGTATGGCAGCTTTGATGCCTACCGCAAGCATCAACGCGCTGGAACTCCAATCCTTATCCCTCCTCAGAATACGTTTGGATTGAATGCAACGCCATCCAAGCCTGGTCTGCAGCTTTCACGTGTGGAGCTGGAAGAAATGGTTCGGAATAGCATTGGCGCATCAGTCTCCGATCTCATCTGGATTCTGTGCTCGGGTCATATAGGAATTGCTCGAGCAATCCTCATGTTTTTGTCTTGCAAGTTTGGCTCGAAAACGCCAAATGCTGAAGATCTTGAGATGGAACTTCGCTCCGTGGAGCTGCTGCACTACATTCGCTGCAGCTATCGGGGTATCCCGACTGCTGATGCTTTCCAGCGAGTGAAAAAATGATCTGTCAGAAGAATCAACACTGAAGATGAGTGAAATCTTGAATGGTGTTGCTTCTGGGCAGGTTATGCTCGTATCTGATGGGCAGCGAACTCCTAGAAGTCAGACTGCCGTGGAATATTTGACGAAGTACGGGTTCTTGTACGAGGATCAGGCGCAGCAGCTCCAATTCGCTTCAAGCATGCACCTCAAGATCTGGCTACATTCGAACCGAACGGAACCAATTGGGTATATGGTATCAGATATCTCACATGAAGACTTCGTTCTCGCTTGTGTAAAGCGAATGAGTGCTTCGCGTCTGCAGAATTTCGCGACCGAAAACACCTCGAGCATTGCTCGGGAACGCCAAATTCAAATGGAGTTATACAGCGCCACAACATCATGCTTGCCTCGAGGTGTGTTGGTTACCCCAGAATGGCGCACGGACGATGGCAAAGGATTCATTGATTTGATGATTCGTGGGTCGAGCATCCTTTGGTTTTGGGAGTTGCTTGTGAATGGCGATGATGCTGTTAACCATTCAAAACGATTTGAAACTGGGGGGAAGTACTATGGGAGCCTAACTGGAAGTTCTAGATATGTGCTCATCGATTTTCGTCAGAATAAGGGCGTTCGGCATGAGAAGCATGGGTTTCTGTATGTGTCGTTCGTGGATTCTTACACCAAAGCGCTGGTTTTCAGTCTTGGCAAGTCCGTTGTCAGTATCGAACTGTCAAGCTAATCAATCGCTGGTGGTCCCGTTTAATGCACGCTTGTTCGGGTGGAGCAGAATTAGAATTATTAAAAATGAAAAACCGTTTTAATGCTTCACCTAAAGATTGGAACCAACGCGCATCTTGACGAAGAATCGCCACATCACTGGCGATGAGAACAGATAACGCTGCTCAGTTTGAACCAGAATACCCTTTTGAAGACATTGCTCGACTATGTTATCATCCGAACCAGGGTTGGCGCCGTAAGCAATGCGTTCTAGCCGATCCAGCTCTTCTGTGCTAAGTGTCTTCAATATCCATACAGCACGTGTTGATATCAAGCTTTCAAACAGCTCGTTATCATTGGCTTGACACAGTGATCCACTTTGCAGCATACGGATCCAGGCGTCAGCCGATGGTAGATCACTCCCACTTCTTTTACGAGAAAAATACACTTCATTGAGTGTATGAATGGCAGTCGCGCACAGACCAACGCCCAATCTGCACCTGGTACTGCATTTTCATCGTCGTCATTGGCCGTGTCCACTTCAGCTTCACCGTCGACCTCTGCTTCGTCCGCAAAGTCCTCCTTCGGGTACTGTGGCCTGGGCCAGTCGAAGCGGAGAGCAGCGAGCGCCTGATCACAGGTGAAGTCAAGTGCAGCGCTTCACTGTACCCAAGCTTAAGCTTGGAGGCAGGGAAATCAAGTGGGAAACCCAAGGTTTTAAGGGTCAGAATGAGCTTGTTGACGCTTGTGTTGGGGTCGTCGTACTTGTCCACCACGAAGTCCTGGTTGCAGCTTTTAACCCCCAGGAACGTCACGAGGTCCAGGAAGCTCTTAAACTGTGCGCTGGCGTTGACGTCAGGCCCTATTTCAGCGAACTGCGTCTCGTTGAAGGGTGAAAAGCTTTTCTTCTTGCCGAATTCACGTTCATATTGCAGTACACGCAGCTTCTCCAATACGTTGCCCATAAGCGTCACACTCACGTCCTGCAACGCACAGTTAAATAGCTTCAATAAGACAGTTGTGCATGTATACATAGAGTCCTAGTTCCAACCTCACGAGGTGCTTGCTCAGCGTCGCCACCTTTCGTCCGCCATTTTAACGTCCCTAACAAGGTAAGATGGCTACACTGATAGCATCGTTTCAAGATCGTTTCATACACTTTAAGAGCATTATGTACCCATATCATACAACTGTATACGCTCTTGAGCTCTCTAACTTGCACAATAAGCGCTGGTCACGCATTAGACAAGTCCGTGTATGCGACCAGCTCTCTAGCTCCTCCGACGCTGCGCTAGCCTGCCCCAGCTTCTGATCTACAAGACGGCGTATCTAGCTCTACACTGGACCTTCTAGAAGCTTCAGATCTGCCTTCTGCGTCTCAAAATGAGGCTGCGAACGTGGCCACCACCGCGCTACATCTGGAACGCTACGCGTCAGAGCTGCTGCTATGACTCCAGCGCCCGGACGCGGCTGCTCCTGCAGATGACGCGCCATCCAGAGCTGCTGGACGACCTGCCGCTTCTCTTCGCGTGGCTCTCGCTCTTCCTGGCACAACACGAAGAAGGGCGTCGATCGCCATGCAGCAGCTGGACAGATCTGGGGATATAGCTGCAGTTGCTGAGCAATTTGCATTGAAGAGTGCGCTTACGTTGCTGTACTGGAAGCACGAGGGCGACTGCCAGCAGCTACAGAGAGCAGAAGACAGCGACGCTATTGCGACCGCTAATAACCGCCCGAAAGTTGTGTTTCAGGACGAGAAAGGATTGTTAAAGTGGGTGTTAGACCGCAGAGAAGCGCCGCTTACAAGACAGGACATTGTTGACCACGTGCTGGAGGAGTATCCGATGTTCGCAGCCTCCAAGACTGCGGCGGCTCTCAAAGTTTGGGTCATTAGATTCCTCAAGAAGTACCTTCCGTCGAAGACTTTGCCGGTGTCCAAGAAGAAGACTGATGCTGTCTGTGATATGGACGCTAGAGCTTCAGTTTCTACGAATATGATCGTGGTTGGAATCCACCAGGGCGTGAATGTGGCGCCAGTTCCTGCGAGTTCGAATCTGGTTTCTATTCTTGTCGGGGTTGCCACTCCTTCTCGTGTTCGCGCTTCGTAGCTCTTTTGATACGACAAGCGAGCGTCGTGTGTGCGCTGGTAGCAGCGCTTCTGGGCTGCTTTAATGCGCTCTTTGTTAGCGAGGCATTGTTCAGGTGAGTACGTCATCTTAGTAAATTACTATTTGTTAGGATAAAAAATAATCGCAGACCCTAAAAAGTTCACCTTTATTTTCTGCATCAACGGCATCAAGCTTTCAACAAACTGTCAAGATCATGAACTCATGTTGAAGCAGACTAACCTCAAAACTTTTCTAATATTAAATCCTGTAGACGACATCCATTGCGGAATTAAAGACCACAACACCTGCCACTCGTGCGTCATAACATACGACGAAGAGCTTGTCGCAGTCGCGCATATCTGCCGCTATACGTTCCATCGCCACATGGTCAATCGAAACAACACGCCTAAAGTCAATCAGACAGAAATCACTCAACTTAAGTGAGAAGTAGCTACCACCAGGGGAAAATCGTTCGATGTGTTCAACCAAGTTGCTGGCTTCTCTCAGTAACTCGATGCCCCAAAAGATGTCACCTCCATGAATTGTAAAATCAACGAACCCACTGGACCCAAACAACGCACCCACGTCGGCAGACGTCACAAAAGTGCTTGGTGTGCAGCGGTACGCAGCCTTGTAAAATTCCATTTGCCACGCTCTTTCCAGAGGAATATCGCTTGACAAACTTCTGCCAAGCGTCTGGCGGATGCTATTGTAATCGATCGATCGCATCACTCGAGCGACCATTTCTGGAAGAGTTTTGGGGGCATCTAGTGCTCGGACAATGTGACCAACGCGCATCTTGACGAAGAATCGCCACATCACTGGCGATGAGAACAGATAACGCTGCTCAGTTTGAACCAGAATACCCTTTTGAAGACATTGCTCGACTATGTTATCATCCGAACCAGGGTTGGCGCCGTAAGCAATGCGTTCTAGCCGATCCAGCTCTTCTGTGCTAAGTGTCTTCAATATCCATACAGCACGTGTTGATATCAAGCTTTCAAACAGCTCGTTATCATTGGCTTGATACAGTGATCCACTTTGCAGCATACGGATCCAGGCGTCAGCCGATGGTAGATCACTCCCACTTCTTTTACGAGAAAAATACACTTCATTGAGTGTATGAATGGCAGTCGCGCACAGACCAACGTGCCCACCTGTCAGCTCTTCCAAATTGGCACAGAATGCCTCCAATGCGGATAACCTTTCAAGAAACGCAATTCCCTTGAACCACTTGCTGACGTACTCTTGGACTTCATCATGACTAAAGTTCAGCTCTTCAATAGTGAAAACCATTCTTTTGTCGAACTGGACTGGAGTAGCGAGTAGCGTGTACGCAGCGCCAGACCCATAAGCTGCAAACATCAAGATCCTCACGCTGTATGCCGCGTTGTTGAGAACATATTTGACTAGCTGCCAAAACATAGTAGATTTGTGTCTCGGGGAAGACGTTCCTTGTCTGTAGATCACTTGCGCCTCGTCCAATACGATATACACCATGTATCCGTGGCTTGGAAGCGTCGACTTCGCATCTGCCCAGGAAACCTCGCACTGCTGCTTGAAGATGTCCTCAAAAGTCTCATCCTCGGATATCCCCAATGCCGACACGTTGAACACAACAGATTTCTTCCTTTCCTCCCTGTGTTTAGTGACCAACGTGCGGCTCACTAATGTCGCCAGTGATGTTTTCCCAGTCATTGGTGGACTTTTGACAAGCACAACGTGCGTTTCGTCGAGTCGGTCGATGATATCCGCGGTAAGGGCACTTCGAGACAGTGTTCGTTCGTCGTTTAGATCAATGCCTTCCCCTCTCCCAACCGATCCCTGCAGACCATACCAGACATCCTGGTATTTGACGGTATTCACTATTTGCAATAACGCTGAGCCAACACCAGCCTCCAGAACCAGAACCACTACCAGCACATGGATCGTCTTCTTCGTTGGAGCACCTCCAAGCAAGTCGCCAATCTCTTCTGCTGGGTCGATTTCTTCGTTCAGCAGCTTCTTCACTTGCTCAGGAATAGCTCCACTTCGCATACTAGTCACATCAGGGTCATCCGACCGCAGCCACCCGCCGTCCGCCGTCTTAGCCAGGAAGAGCTGAAGGTCCTTTGCATCACATGTGATAGTCGCTGGATTCTCCGCCTTGATTGCCTTCTTCAACGCGGACACCGAAGCGTCTTCAGCGATGTCCACCTCGAACGCGCTGCCTGCCGCACCAACGATCGCACAGAAAAGCTTCACCATGTTTCCCTGAGCCGGAATGAGGAAGAAGAATTTCCGAGCGTATTTAAGCGGAGATGAAATTGACTTCCACCCAATGATGAGAGAATTTCTGACGTACTTAAGCGGAAAAGAAAGCGTTTCACATAGGACTACCTGAACTATTCCTTGCGGTAAAAATATAGCCCGCGTAATGTTCAATTATCCGTGAGGCGTGGGCTGGAGATGATTTTGAGATGAAGTAAGTGGCCAAGACTTGCGTCTTACTGTTGTACTTTAAAGTATATACTAATGTATACCTATTTTCCTGAGTCAAGAAGTTCGTCGCCTCCTTTATCAAGATCTCATGGTTAAAAAATGCCAATTGTCCTATCAACAGTACAAACGTTAGGAAACTCAGTTTCAAGTTGAGAATCCTTTTGGAAAAGGTTTTCCAGTCCATTCCAGTCGTTCAGATATTCTTCCACTTGAGCGTGGAGTTTCTCCACATCCAAAATCTCCTCGTAAACCTTCGGGTCCGCACCTGGCACCGACGTACTGGAGAAGGCTTTAAAGACGGAGCTATCTCTTCTGGGTATGAACAACACATGCGAGGACCAAAAGGAAGGAAATGAGGCCGCTTCACCTGCACTTTTCGATTATTTAACTGTCATTGAAGTGGATGTGCTCGACGTCAAGGCCCACCACTTCTGGAACCAACGCAAGAACGTGTTTGAAGCGACCGTCGCGTTCGCTCAGTCAATTCAAAGCCGAGAGTCTGGAACATTTTTGTTTTCCCACCGGCATCAAAGCTACGAATGTGATGCGCAATGAACTTCCAGATGGAAGTGTGTATTCCGAGGAAGGAGTGTTTTTTGTACTGATGCTATCTGGAGGAAGTGTACTGTACAAGGGCGATAACTATTCGAGGTGGAGGTGACGACGGCAAAGAGCCTGGAAATGCCCATTTGCTACTGTATCATTGCGCAGGTTCCGTTCATACCCTTTTTCCGAGCTGTACTACAAGGATTCCTGGGTATATGAACAATGCAGTGGTGCCTCCTTTTGCTTGTTTAGCTAACTCTATTGACATTTTTATCAACAGATTCTCTTCGACATGAATTTGAGGAACTGAAAGGTCTTGCTGCTGCAAGACACGAAGTCGTAAGGGACTGAGCGAGGACGTGAACGTCAGCAAATACTTCGATGAACCAATGCTGAAGGAACTGGCAAGACACGAGATTGAGCTGCAGAACCTCATCTGAGAGAAGTCTCACCACATTCTGTGGACATTATTGTCCACCTGTCCTCCAAAACGTCATTCCTCTGAAATACTGACTTTAGTTAGCAAAATGCAGTACGTGGAGCTATTTCTTGCTTGATTGTCTGCACTCTAACGATTCTTTATGGCTGCGTAGGCTCAATAAAGCGGCGAAAGAGGTTTTTGTGTCGACTACGGGGTCGACAACGCGTTTTCCTCCTCCTTTTCAATCTCTTGGGCCCTTCATGCAGCACTATGCCTCAAACAGGTAAATAAGCGTTGTTTTTTTCACTATCCTTTTGTACTAAAGTAAAGACTGTCTTCCAGTGGTTAGAAACTTGTATTGATTCAGAGGTCCTTTGGGCTCGCTTGATACGGTGGAAGCATTGGCGACTGCTATTGTTGATGAGAATCCATCACTACGGAGCCTTTCAAGTCTCTTGCCCATGAACGGGAATTGTTACTCTTTACTACTTCAGAACCAGGTATAATGGCCAATTCTACGGATATGAAAAGCTATCATTACAGGTACAGTACACTTTGTAGCTTGTACTGGCCGTTTTACTTTACAAAGTGTCATTTGTAGGATTTCCGAGGTCTTCTGCGGTGGCTACGCAAGCTTCAACTGGTAGTAGGAAGCTGCTTGGTAGATGCTGAACTATCCGTGAAGATTGAGAACTTGTTCTCAACTCGACTTGTCCCTATCCAGCAGCTTTGCTCTATTGTACTTGGTTCTTCACTGAAGTAGGAACACAGGATAGGAGAGCTGGCTAAGCTCCCTGGAGTTGTTGCTTTCCGTGTATTCAGCTAATGCAAAAGTGAGAAGAGCTCCTCACTTGATATCAAGTACCATCGGTAAGCTCTTCTTGTCTATCTCTAATTGCCAGTCATATCGTCTAACATGTACGCAACTCACTACTATTCAGATTGGTTTCCTCAACGCTTATCGCAAGCGTTGACCAGCACTGCAATCTCAACATGCTCGTCAGATCTCGAATCTCTTTGCTTGCTGATTCAGGAGACAGAAGAGAAGGATCAGAATTCAATGGAGATAAACAGTGAGAGTGAGACGAAGACGTCAACTTCGCACCTACGTGAGGTCCGATCTCAAATTCATCAGTGCGAGGTGGAAGTTATTGGGTACCAGGCTGAAGCCTGGGGCCCATGAACACCACGTAATCCCCAGTACCCTGTCAATCGCCGGTCGATCGGTCAATTAATCAATCTATTCTCTCTTCCAAACACCACAAAAAAACCACGCATCAACGTTTCGAACTACGGCATGCCGACGTGTTGGCGTGACACTCTGCAGTTTCATGGAATGTTGATATTGGCGAGCCCGTAGAGCTTAGCATCGACTTGGCAGCAGTTGCGGTAGACGTTAAGCTTGTAGGGCGTGATCATCACAACATCTCCTGGGTGTGGGAGCTTCGGGTCGTTAACGTCTACTTTGAGCAGAGAAACCGTAATAAGGAACTGATTCGTTTCAAACGGATCGTCACGTTGCGCTTGCTTGAAAGCCTGTGGATGTAGATATCACTTGTGAGTGAATCTCGACGTTGTATATAGTGTTTTGCAGTGTTTATGACCTGCTATTGCTCCTGTAATGGTTCGGGCGCTTGGTATTCGCCAAAGTAGAGCCGCAAGAATAGTAGGTTGGCGACCGTGTCAGGCGCAATCCAAAGTAGCCGCGCCTTAATGCGTATCGACGCGCACACTTTTTGTCTTTTCCGTCATTGTGCACGATATATTCTCGCAAGTCTGTCCGTGAGCAAGTTTAAGGTTAGGAGGATGACAACGAAGTGGTGATAGATACTTCCCGTCAACATTGTCGATAGTTTTGCGGTGGTGCTTGTCAATGGTGCTCTTGAGTTTCTTCAAGGGCGATTGGTATTTCGTGGAAGAGGGCGACAGAAGGCCGGCTGTGACGTTGTCAATTGCCTGCTTGCCGACCATCTCTTTATCGCGTTGCTTCTTAGGTGGCATGTCTTCGGTAGTAACGGAGAAAGTAACGAGCTCTGAGAAGCTTGATGAATGCTGCGGTTCATAAATACGAGGTTGGCGCGGCTGTCATTAGGGACCAGACGTAGCGCGGACGACGATAGCATAACCATACAACATTTAATGAATTGTTGTGAGTGAGCATGCCAGAACGTTAGCATGTGCAACTAGGACGTTGTAATACGGGATGGCCAACGAGAGCACGTATTTGCTTCATGACGGCACGCCGTCGGTATAAGCTTTTCGCAATATGCATGCTGCACGCGCTGGTGAATGTTCTTTTATTCGAAGCTATTCATGAAGAAACGCATTGTGTGTAAATGGCGGTAGCTGTCGACCGAGCTTTCGCGACAGTTCGTATCGTCGAAGCAAACGTGTCTATGGGTGGTAATTGGCTTACACCTGCAAACGTAAGTTGCACATTGTTCGTGGATGTTGCTCTCCATGGGCGTAACAGCTATTCATCGAGTTTACAATGCTTTTGGTGCAGGGTGATGCTCCAATTTGTACATGTGAGCTTTATGAAGGCGAGGAAATTGGATGCCTGGATCATTTGGTACACGTGTATGTTTGTATTAACTGTTGCATACCAGTGCATGAGAGTTCGTTGCGGTGGCCGACAACAGACGCGATTGGAGTGTTCTATCGAAAGCTGTCCGTGTGGTAATCGTTGCTGCAATCGGCAGCTTCAGGTTGGCGCAACACTTTAAGACCGCAGTGGTCGATTGTGGACGTAAAGGTGTCGGCGTCATCACTCTCGAAGATATCACCGAAGGATGTCTTGTTGGCGAGTACGTCGGGGGAGGGGGGCAAGATGCTCAGTTACGAACCCAGGTAAATCATGGATCGAAATCGTTTGCGGTTGGAATCATATTACTAGATCTGGCTTTTGTAGCTGTACGGCGGCGGAAGGCATTCTTACATGATGTAGATCAGTGCTGATGCAGTCATTGATGCAACTCGAATTGGCGGTCGCATGCGGTTTGTAAATCATTCATGCGACCCCAATTGTAAAGTTGAAAAATGGTGCGTTCGTGGCCAAGCGCGCTGTGGATTGTTTGCCATTCGACACGTGACAGCAGGTGAAGAAGTCACCATTGATTACAATTTCCATTCCGTCAATGCCGAGGTTTGAATCTCCCGTCAAAACAAGGTATCTATTGTCTAATTCGCTTCCGGTGGCAGGGCTTTAAGTGCTTATGCGGGTCAAAGTCGTGTCGAGAAGCTATCGGCTCGCAATATCACCAGCAAGACGCCGAGCATGGACGAAACAAGGAAGCATCAAAGAAAACTCAATTTGTCCAGCTCACGCTAGATCGTTTCTTGCAGCATTGACGATAATACTTGACAAAGTCATACAAACCAATCGATTGGTATGTTTGTACTGCCTCCCTAGATTGCCGTTTTGTCGAACCGTAACTTGTACTTCAAAGCGAAATGCTGGGACCGGGATCTTGGTGTTGAAGTAGCAAAGACATATCCACACTCGACTTTACTTCAAACAAAGAAGATAGCAGTGGCGATAACCCCATCGTTTTGAGAGTCATTGACATTTGACTACTGCCAGCACGGCTTGATAGTGGCCATAGCGCATGATTTTCAGTGTTGAGGAACGACGAGAGCAACATAGACTTGCTGTACAGCGTAATCGAGCCCGAGAGAGTCCTGAGGCAAGAGCCAAGAGACTACGCCGACAACGGGAGAGGCAACAACGTGTACGTACTACTCGTGGTGGGAATGAAGTACATGAGACTGTCGAGGAATCACAGCAAAGTTGGCTAGACGGCGGTGTTCCGAGACTTCGACCGGTTTCTAAACGCACGCAGATAGAAGCTCTGTATCGGTTGAGGCTGGTGTTAGGACCCTCCGGACTTGATGACGCGACGTGCGCCGTGTGTGACTGCAGCAAGCTACGAAAGTCGATGCACATGATATCACTAGGCGATGATCGTGACCGTATTCAGCAGATGCATTTACTGCTGTCCAGCGTCGATGAACAGTTGCCAATGGAATTGGCAGCAGAGTATGATTGCTCCGTGTTGTTTGCTGGCTTAGGTGGAATGCTACTGTCGAAACGTTGCATCCACCCGGCTGGTTACATTCAAGTTTGTCAAGAGTGCAATGCTAGTTTAACTAAGCAGTTGCTGCCAAAATTCTCGATCAAGAATGAGTTTTATGTGGGCTCGCTGCCGAATCGGCTTGCGAACACGAAGCTACCGGAGCGCTTCATGACACAGACTGTCATGGTTTTCGCGGTGATGCGAGTTATGCGTGGGGGCTCACATCGCGCGATCCGTTCGCATTGCCTTGCATTCGACTCAATACCGGGTCCAGCTACCACGCTGCTACCAACGTCTACCCACAACATCAGCTGCTATCGTGTCGTGATGCCTGGTCCATTCACTACCGAGCAACAGGCTCGCGTTCGTCAAATGCACCTAGTTCGCCGTCAAATGGTCGAGGATTTGTGACCTTCTACTGCGAACACAACATACTATACGAGGATGTCACTGCTGACTGCTCAGGTCTCGCCTCCGAGGTAGTGGCGGAACATTTAATATGTGAGGAAGCTGACGCGGACGTTGAAGCCAGTGATGTTGATGCCGAGAGCGATCGAGTAGGCAGTTCCACTGAAGTGGGCGACGTGGTCGGAGAAACCGATGTCGTTGAACATCGGGTGGTGTTTATCGCGAGTGTCGAGACGTTGAACGTCTTGACACGTACTGGTACTTGATTGCAGTACCAGAGGATGCGGTTGGAGAATCCGCCGACGAGTGCGTCGGCGTTGACCGCACTTCCAACGATGAGTTGAAAGCGCTTCGCGTGAGACTTGTACGATGGACGCATCGAACAAATTTGCATTCTCTCGGATGTCGAGAGAGTGGAACGCGAGGCCGAAGAGCTGAAGCAGCTCGTCGTCGATGGCATCACTGAGGGCGATGACCCCCTCAGTCCGAAGACCAAGAAGCAGCGCTTCGAGGAGCAGAGTTGGGACTCGTTGAGGTCGAGTCCCTATTACGAGATTCTGCGGGAGTACAAGGATGTACTCCCGGACGAGATTCCTTCGGAGCTTCCGAAGGATAAGGGCGTACAGCACGAGATTGATCTCGTGCCGGGCACGAAGTACTGTGTTACACGGCAGTGGCCACTGCCGCGTGAACAAGTGCAAGCGATCGACGACTTCTTTGAAAGTCGTCGTCTTGCAGGTCAAGTGCGGGAATCGAAGTCCCCGCACAGTGCCCCAACGTTCTGTGTTAAGAAACCACAGGGCGGCTGGCGCATCGTTCATGCGTACAACAAGTTGAACGATGCGACGATACCGGCGCAGACGCCGATACCGCGAAAAGATGTTATCATCGATTCGATGGCCTTGAGCACTATCTTCAGTGCTCTAGATCTGCGTGATGGATTCTATCAAATCCTCATGCGTGAGAGGGACATCCCTCTCACAGCGGTAAGCACTCCAAGCGGAATGCTTTGGGAGTGGCTCGTCATGCCACAGGGGGTTAAGAATTCCCCTGCGACGTTCAATATATGCGTGACACATCTATTGCGCTCGGTGCACGACTTCGCACCGAGCTACTTCGACGACGTGTTCGTCCACAGCCGGGCTGAGAACGGGAAGACGGACATTGAGATGCACAAGGTGCATCTCCGGAAGCTGCTAGAGCATATGAGGAAACATAAGCTCTTTGCGAACCTGAAGAAGTGTATCTTCGGGGCGAGCGAGATACCCGTGCTGGGGTGTCTCGTGGGGAAAGACGGCGTGCGCCCTGACCCAGAGAAGGTCCGAGTGATCAATGAGTGGCCCACGCCATCCAATGTGAAGGAACTGAGGCAGTTCCTTGGGCTTGCCACGTACTTGTGCAAGTACGTGGAGAACTATGCGGGCAAAATTCACCCGTTGTCACAGCTTCGTAAGAAAGAAGCTGAGTGGATTTGGACGACCGAGTGCGAGGAGGCATTCGGTGCAGTCAAGCAGGGCTTATCTGAAGCGCCGATCTTGGTCGTAGCGGACCAAGATCGTCCATTCCACGTAGTGTGCGATGCATCCGACTTTGCAATCGGATGTGCATTGATGCAGCACGATCACGAAGGGCGTGATCGTGTGGTCTACTATCAATTGCGTCAGCTGAAGCCAGCTGAGCGTAACTACCCCGTACACGACAAGGAGCTCCTTGCCATGAAGTATGCACTCGCAAAGTTCCGAGTGTATCTACTTGGGAGTTGACCGTTCGTGGTCTATACAGCGCGACACGTAACTACCGGCTATTCACCTAACGAACTGATGATGGGGAGGCGGCTAAGAGCACCGAATGAACTGTTAAGGGCAAGCCAGGTACAGCAGGTCGAAGGTTGGCCAGAGTACCACCGGAAACTGGTGACAAACATGGAGTCAGCAGCGAAGATCGCGAAGCAGGCACTGGAGAAGGATCAGTTGAGAAGAGATCGGTACCACAGTTACAAAGTAAGGAACAACGTGCATTTCAAGGTTGGAGACATGGTTTGGATCTTCAGACCGCCACGTGGAACAGGGGTGACGAAACTCGCCCACCAGTGGATCGGACCGGCAAAAATTTCAACCGATGGAGGTTTCGATAACTGGATTGTGCGTCGAGAAGATACTGGTGAAGAGCTAGTGGCTCATTGCAGCTTTCTAGTCTCTTACTACCGACCTCGCAACCAATTATCAGTGGTGGCAGATGAAATACTGGAAGATCTGACCAAGGACGACGAGCTCTTTGGAGATGGAGGCCAAACACCAAGGCACGGAGAAGGACTGACCCAAGGAACAAGTAGTGGGGTAGCAGTTCCTGTACAGACAGCAGGACAGCACCGACAGGACGTCGAGGGGACGGGTGATAACGATAGCACAGCAACAACTACGGAACCGTCGAACGTACCGTGGTGACGACAAGAATAGAGGTCACTCAGCGGAAAGATGCAAGAAAAGCAAAAGAAGCTACGGAGGTAGCAGCAACGTCCTCAACCGATCAGCATGGCACGACAGCAAGGCAAACAAACACCCCATCAGGTGAGCAGCGAGTTGGCGAGGAGATAAGGACGGCGGCTACAACGACTACAACTACCCCACATACTTCAGTGACGAATAAGCAGCGCAAAAGGAAGTGCGATGACGAAGTGCACGGCGATAACCAGCAGGCGCAACAGGCTAAACGACACGCGGAGACAGCGGCACGTGAAACACGAGCAGCAAAACGGAGTGCTCTTCGTGACCGACCGACGCAGACAGACACCGAAAGGGTAGATTCAAATGTAGATTGCAGGGTATCGAGCGCTACGGAAGCCTCAGGTACGAGCGGTGAAGTTATCGGACAACAGCAACGACCAGGAGGGGACTCAGAGGGCACTGGCAGCGGTGACGAAGAACCAAGGGATCCAGGTGGAGCCACTCGACCTCTTCGAGGACGCGGACAATCACGATGGCCATCGGCAGATAAGACCATCATGGAAGAAGCTACAGCTGGAACCGTAATCGAGCGAGGACAGCGAAAAGTTAGGAACAAAACTGGCAGGTACGAGACCCAGTACCGCGTTGAGTATCAAGATCGACCAGGTGGACCTGTGGTGCCAGCCTGGCTCACAGCCCAGCAGTTCGAGACGCTGTTTGATCAAGGAAAGATCGGGGACGATCTTCAGGCGGGGGATGGCGTGTGGACAAATGTCACCACCCATTTGTGAAAAGCAGCTTTCGTCGGAACAATTTCATGCGCCGGTGATCCGTGACCTCACTGGTGAATGAAGAAGTTGATGGTGAAGTGGATACCAGTCAATCGGGGGCACTGGAAGGTTGGACGGTGGCAGTGGAGACTACAGGGACCGAAAGATAGCAGAGACCTTGAAGTTGAAGACCAGCAGCGGCTTTCGATGATTGCAATGGGAGGAACGACACCGCGCCAGATAAGCAAGGACACGGTGGACTAGAGTGGCTGGGCGACATGGACACAAGACGATGGACGGATGAGATGACATCCAAGGAGTCGCCGAGGGAGGATCCTGACGGTGGCAGGCGCTATACTTAGGATAGGTGTAGTGATAGCGGGGGCTACGGTAGCTAGGATGGCTCTTCGATGTGCGGCTGGCCGTCGGATCCCTCAGTTCCGATTCTGCGCGGTTGTGGAGAGTTAAGGAACTACTGGAAATACACGCTTGGAGAGTTCGGTTCCACCCAACTACAGTTGAAGGTCGTTACGGGAGTGGCCGCGTTCTGCGACACACAGGTCGGCGTGGACCCTTTAGTAATCGCTCGGAGGCACAGAGTACTGAGGTGCGATGATGGAGAAGCATGGGTAGTGTGGCAGGGACCGTGGTTAGCAACCACGTAGTTGTGGCGCTTGTCGATAGTGTCTTGACTGTACGTACTTACCTGGAACACGTGAAGGGTGGTGCAAATTACTTGTATGTTGTATGGTGCATCGGGGTTAGCATGAGGACGAATTGTGGACTTCCCGAGTCTACAGTTGCTACAAAATGTCTTTTCCCTAGCCGTCTCTACTGGGCAGCGTCCCTCAGGGTCCTCCTGGTTACATGCGACTTCTAGTTCCTGCTCGTGTGACCCCAAGCGCCTTTCAAGTTAGAAATTTGAGCACGTTTGAAATTAAGAGTCGACACTAGGGTAATTGAGTGTGTCAAGTCTCGAAATCAAGTACTGAAATTCGGTGACGTTCAGTGACGAACCTCACGTCTTCAACGTACAAGAAATGACAGGAAATCTCCCACGACGCGTCTTCGAAGGAACCTCAAGCTCTGTTGGGGATGCGGAGAACGTGCAGCCCCCTCGAATGTTATCCCAAGGTCCGATGCGTATTCTAGCTGCTCGCACTAAGGCGTCGGTAAGGACAGCTCCACGTCAGTGAAGGAAAAGAAGAAAAAGAGCTCGGCTGCTGGGCCTCAAAGGGTCCGGAGTGCTCCAAAGCCGCCGCAGCCATCACCAACTGCGTCCAACGCGTCTAGTTCCAAGACCAACAACTCAAAGAGTGGCTCGACCGACAAGCGAAAGCGAGCTGCTCCATCTAAGGTGTCTGAACGACCGAAAGTTTCTCCGTTACCAACTGTAACAGGGTTACACGTACAAGTGGCTACACCACTTGTAACTCTAACAGTTATCCTAACTCTTAGAGATTGGAAATGGACCTCAGACCTTGGTGGGCTGTACACACCAATGGCTACATGGGCAAGCCACATCATTGAGTGGTTCGCGTGCATTTGTGCATGTTATTGGTAGAAAGCAACGGATTTCTACCAATCAATGCCCTTCACGGAAGCAGAGATTCTGCCAAGCACACGTTGGCTGATCCTTTAGAAATAGATTAAACAGTTTTAGGAGGTTCCATAATTGGCTTCGTGCCAAATTCAAAAACAGTTCTCATTTTACGGTATTTTGCAGTTTAGATTAATTATATTTGATTTAACTATACTTATTGGAATAAGTATATTTAAATTAAGTCTATCTTAATTGCACGCTTCCTCATACACGTAAGCGCACGTGTACGCCACCTAGTGGGTCTAAGTAGACCCATTACAGCCACGATCCGCTCCACAATCCAGCGGATCGCTCTACGCGCATTGCGCAACGGCGGCGGAGTGAGCGGAAACACTCCCTCCGTAAGGTCAACGCTATGACTACGACTATCGTGCCCTGTACGATCGAGTTGCTGCACTGGAGCAGTCGCAGAGCGCTGAGATAGCGGCTCTAAAGCAGGAGGTTCGTGTCCTGCCTTGCCGTTCAAGTACCTTGAACGGCCCAATGAATCTTGGAGCAAGCTTGCTTGCTCCAAAGTCAGACACTGCATGTCTAGGTAGGTTTTGTGTAGCTAACAGAACTAATGAACCCTTCTCGAATTCATTGATGTAGCCTCTACCAACAGTATCAGCGTTCAGCTTCTGTCGATCGACAGAAGCTGCGATAGCATCCTGGACAAACCGTATTACGGCTTGTCTTCGCTGGACAAAGTCTAGCGCACCCGAGCTGAATCCTTTCAGCTTGTCGCCTTTGTCAGCAGCAGGCCCTGCCTGCTCGCTATCATCTCTCATGTCTGTGCCCGGCACAGACATCGCGCGCTCGTTCCTGCTCGAACGAGACGTCGCACGCGTCACCGCAGCTGATAGTGTGCTGCTATCAGTTGTATTCTGCGGTTGTTCAGACGCAACCGTAAATCCTCCCCCCCCCCCCCCCCCCCCCCCCCACTTAAGGAGGAAGCTACCCCACCGAGCATGCTCGGCAATCGTGGATGCCTCATGGCATTCACATAGAACGGTGTATGCCCCGTTGTAATGTGTCTACTTAGACCCACTAGGTGGCGTACACGTGCGCTTACGTGTATGAGGAAGCGTGCAATTAAGATAGACTTAATTTAAATATACTTATTCCAATAAGTATAGTTAAATCAAATATAATAAATCTAAACTGCAAAATACCGTAAAATGAGAACTGTTTTTGAATTTGGCACGAAGCCAATTATGGAACCTCCTAAAACTGTTTAATCTATTTCTGTAACGGGGTTACACGGCGTTATTTGCCTTGGCTACATTAGCGTGGTAGACACCAGCTAGACACACGTCACAGATTAATGGTGTGGCACACACGAGGGGATACGAGATGACCCCAGAGCCACACGTTGCATTTTGATTAGGATTTAGTATGTTAGATATTAAATTCGCTACATTTAGGATTAGGACAAATAAGATCAATACAGT